>OU744363.1:15162835-15544057 GCA_916610255.1 Lasioglossum lativentre | reverse complement strand
AACGGCAGTTTGTAAATCTGAACAAATAAGTTCGGTCCCCATTTCTGATCTCTGAAGTGTTATAAAGTATTAAAAACCTGTAAAATAAGAAATCGGTCATTTGACTGTGATCGGTTCAGTATTAACAAATCCAGAACTAGAAAAATAATTCTTGAAGCCTCCTTTATCTTTCAGTCCTAATAAAATTGAACTTTCCTCGATACGTCTAAACCTGTTTAAAAAATATATGATCGACAGAAAGAAAAGAGAAAAATCGAGAGTTTGCATGTCGGAGACATTTTAAATTCAATTTCCTCTCGGACTGAGCGCCTTAGAAAAACATTTTATTGCACAATTTTGTGTAATTTTACCGGCAAGATGATTCCGTCGGGACTCCGCAGGACACGTCCCCGCAAACTATACGTTTTCCAAGATTCCCCGATAACACGAAATTACCATGTAACGATCGCTAGCCTGGTGGCTCGCCAATTTTTCGTCGTCTCTGTGTGGCGTGTTTACACGTATCTCGGATAACTCGTGTAACGATACGAACACTTGGTAAATCCTTTTGTAGGTGGTATGTACTTGTTGAGGAAACAACTGCAATAATGCTATCATAAATTCAAATTATTGCGGTCGCTGCAAGATCTTCCCTACCGCCGCGCCATCTCGAGATCGTGCAGAGAACCAAGAAGGTTGCAGAAGGGGTTGCACACATGCGGAGAGTCTTCCGGTGATCTTAACCACCCTGACATACGCTTGGGAGTATAGTGTTGCTAATTCGCTGAATAAAGTCTGGTCCTGGCACCCCTTAGTTCCGAACAATCTTGACATTCTGTGAATTGTTTTCCAGTTGCCAAAATTGCTGGCAGCCTCAACAATTTCATACAATCAAATTCATTTGGTGAAGTAAAAAATGGTAGTTCATACTTTCGCGATCTTTTCGCAGTTTGCCTAAACTCCATTTGCTACACAAAAATATATATATACGCACGGAAAAATTTTCTTTTTGAACTTAGCACAACTATTGGCCCGAGCAACATGTTACGGCATCGCGAAACCGTTTAGCTTCGTTGAAATTTCGGTAAGTCTAGGGGATTTCGCGAGGACCCCTTGGAACCGCCATAAAATAAAATCCCAGGTGAACTCGATCGAGCGTCGTCGACGTCGGATCGTCGCGATAACGTCGCCCGTCGATAAATCGTCGAAGACGCGTAAAATGTCCCCGGTTTGCGAAACGTTCTTCGCCTCCCCTCGGTTTCACGGACGTTTATCGAGGGGGTATTCTTGGGGCGACGCAAGAAGTTACGTTCTGTTTTCGAATCTGGAACGCGATGAATATTAACGAGACGAGGGTGGAACTGCGACGGGGACAGACACACAAGGCCCGGCCCGCGAGCGTGTACACAAGATTTACCGTCTTGAAACGCAATCTCGGCGAGACGGGGTTACCTGTGCTGTGGTGAGAGCGTTACGTTACGTTACGTTATGTTATGGTACCTAGCGAGGCTACCCCCGACCCTCTGAGTTCTCCTGTCTAAATAATTACGGAGACAGAATGTACGTTCGCGAGGTTTCGTGGATGACGCGTGATGCTTTTTACCAACTTGGATAGTTTGCTCTGGTATCGCATGGGGAATGATGCCCGGTGATTACATTCCTGGAATTGTCAGTATTAGGATCTGTATGAAAAAGAAAAATTGTCTGCGTCTGGGTTCAAAGTCTGGGGTCTTAAGGCGGTCATGTGAGAGCTACTTTTTCTTGCTTTTTTGGGGAATTTTTTTCGAAGGACTCTGAAAGCATACAATCTTGAAATTTTTACCACACATTTACTGACATTTTAACAGTCTCTCAGAATTTTTTCAAACCAAATTAAACAAAAGAAGACACTCATGTGTAAAAAAAGTAGGTTGATGGCGACCATGATTCCTGAGGTTTCGATCATCTGAAATCGAAAAATCATCATAAAATATCGAAAATTGAATTTTTGGCACGGTTTTAAACGTTAAGTTCCAAATTTCGTCATTTTTTTCGTCTTTTTCAACTAAAAAAAAAACTCTAGCAGATATCAGAAATATTTTTGTACGGGCTAGAACTATAAATGTGCTGACTATACCATAAAAATTTCAGCTCAATCCGTTCAGTAGTTTTTGAGATATCATGGTCGCCAATATGAAAAATACAGTTTTGAGAAAAACGCGTTTAAACATTCAAGTACGATATACACAAAGAAAATGTTAACTCACCATTAGTTTGTTATGTGTTAAGTTTTTTCCAGCACAAATTAATGTCCAGCTGATTGATATTTCACTGGTTATTTATTAATACTTTAATCGTAATGAGGCAAACAGCTGCTCCGTTCTACGTTTATAACAGACGAACGACTTCGAACATCGAAATATCCTTTTACCTGCATATTCCAGGAATGTTTTAGTTCTATTCTAGAATGTTAACAATGCGGGGGTTTGACACCTGAGTGCTTTTGACTGGGGGGTTGACAACTGGGATCAAAGCCAAAGTTAGGGCCAGTTTAATTGAAATAAAAATGTTTGAATACTAAAAAGATGTTAGTCGAATGAAATAAAAATGTTCATACGCTAAATTGGTCGTGATAAAGTAAGATGAAAATGTTCAAACGATCAGACAGTTTTCTTCCCGAGTACACTGTTTTATAATACGTACATTCGAGTTGTTCGAGGGTAGAAAATTCACTTATTAATTTCTGAAAGCATTTTTCTGCCCGATAATATTCCCGGACCAGCGGCATCGGGCTGTGAAAATCTTATCGGGCTTCATTGGAAATACATTAACGCTGTCTTGCATCGGAGACGAATGAATTTTTCTCGTCCCAGCAGAGGCTGGACGGGGCTTCGAATAAAAATTCGCAGGAAATTACGAGGACGGAGTTGACACTCTGGCAACAAGAGAGAGAGAGAGAGAGAGAGAGAGAGAGAGAGAGAGAGAGAGAGAGAGAGAGATCGATTTTATTTTCCTTTTTCTCGCTTTGAAAGAAACAGCAACGAGGCGGCGAAACCAGATTTCCAAACGAAAAACCGCTCGATTGCCCCCGTGGACTCGAACGTTTCCGCATTTTAATCGATTCCTGAGTCCCTGAGGATGACGAGGAACCCTGCGAACAAGATGGAAAATGTTACACTCCATTTTAAAAATATACTAGAGACCCTTTAAGACAAGCACAAGCAGAACATAAGATTTTACACGCAAAGTGACAGAAGGTGAAAATATAATTTGTAAATATAATTCGTAATAAAATTTAATTTTGCGAAGTAGCATGCTTCGCTGAAGCATCGTTTGTTCCAGGAACAGAAAATGGAACGAAACGGAATGGATTCGAGCTCGCAGATGCTAGAACGAGGTTCTATCTTGTAAATTGACAAATATTGCTGGCTAGAAGGAAATCGACGAAGTTAGGGGACTCTTCTCATCGGAAAAGTCCGGGGAGATAGCGAGACAAGAAACAAGGAGCATTTTGTCCCCGGTTCAATCTGCGAGGAAAGAAGATCAGGAGAGGGATCGATGCACCGAGGCTGGCACTTTCCTAGGTTTCCCGGCACGGCGACAGTAGTTTCCGCTCGCAAATCTGCTGTGCCGGGATTCGCGGGCACAATCTCCGACGTTCTTTCCAAGCCTCCGGGTAGTATGCTTATGAATTATATTCCGTTTTGTTCGCGTCTTTACTTGTCGGTCGCCATCCGGATTGATTTTCCTGATTCTCGGGGACGCGACGCGACGCGACGCGACGATTTCTGTAGATTCACAGTTGCAGAACACGTCGACGATGTCTTTTACGTTTCGTAGAACCGGCGCATTTCTGTTATTGCGCGAAATAACGTGAACTCAAGGGAAGTGGAATAGAAGGAATAGCTGCGGGATGTTCTACGTGTGCAAGTAGGCCAAAAGCGCAGAATAAAAGCCGTTTCGTGATGGAATTTACGCGCTTGTTGCTGCAAAAATGTACGAGTCTTGTTACGTTTGACGTCGACGGAGTAAAATCGATCTAGAGAAGAGGAACTCTATATTTGTATTTTTCATTCCTGCATATTTTTTACGATCCAGAAATGTTCATGATTGAACTGTGAATCTTTATGCAGAATCATAATTGTTTGTATCAATCGCAGGAAATAATAAACAATGAAACATTTGTTTCTTCCTATAATAATCCAAATATACTGAAAATATTGCTATATTTAACATCTTTGTATACCTTTTGTTTGTTTTATATTCCGTCAACTAAAATGTATTTCTTCTTTTAATAATTTCAATAAGAATAATGTAACAATATCTCCAAATTCATACAACGTCTCCATAGTTTGGTATCCTATTTTTCCATTAATTGATTTAAAGTAAAAGTGAGTAGGTGCAATTTAAAGCAGGAGATGGCTTGAATTCAAGAGCTCCAATGTCCCAGCTTATCGAAATTATTAAAGGAAGAAAGAAATTTCTAATTAGTTCCGTTTCATTTTCAACGATTCAAACAATTTTTCTTTTGCATAGAAATCCACGGTCTATTACTTACAACATTCTGTTAAAAGCAACAGTATGAGTGTAAAAGTCCTTTTATCGCTATTCGATGAGTTTACACGTTTCGCGATTAAATTCCACTCGTGCCTAGCCGGTTAGGGTACATTGCACGCTGCGAATTCATCGGCGAGTTGCACGGCGCGGCGCGGCGCGGCGAGGCTGTTCCAGACGCGGTGCACAATTTCCGTAATATTGCATTTGCGGCCGGCTTGCCCTCGCACACACGCGAAAATAAGAATTCCCGACGATGGCTGCCGCGAAAATATCGTGTTTCCCTCGGTGTTCCACGTAGCCTGCGTTGAAAGCGTGGGCGTCGCGACACGCATACGCGATGCTTGCCAGTTATACGTGTTTCTTCGACGAGGAGAAGAAACTTCGTTTCCTTTCGCGAGGAATTAAGTCTGATCGAACTCTTTTCTTGTCTTTTCTCGCCTCGGTCACGTATCGATGGATCACATTGGGCGTCGGGGACGCCCTCGCATGTAAATTCGATTTTATTCACACGCGAAATGAGTGGTTCTACTGGCAATTCGATTCTTTCAACTTTTAACACGTTGGCTGTCGAGAGAATATTGAAGAATGACCCTGAGACAATTGGCAGACAGAAAACAATGGGAAGAAAGTGTATTAATTGGTAATTTATTGCCTAAGAATTTATTTGTGTTAACTGTGTAAAGTGTTCTTAAAATTATTAACTTCGTGTACTATGTAAAGAAATCTTTGGACTTGGCTGCCATAGGCGTATTCAACATCTTCGGATCGATGAAGATCTGGAAAAAAAAGTTGCCGCAAAATTGTCCTTGATATTGAATAAGGTCAAATTTTTTTATTGCATTGTATTCTACGCATCATGCAATTATAAAAATATTTGACCTTGAAATTTAAGATCAAGGACAATTTTGCGGCAACTTTTTTTAACAGATATTCATCGCTCCGAAGATGTAGAATACGCCTTTGGCAACCAAGACCAAACATTTCTTTACACCCTGTACATATGCAATATTCTTTACATGTATTTAAGTAATGAACAAAATTTAAAGTACCAATAAAGGGTGTTTTATTAAGAGGTTTGTTTTTCAAATTGGCAACACTATTTCTAGTGACAGTCAAATTGACAATTGACAGCTGATTAGTGCTCAGTATGTTTTGCCATTTCACCATGAATAGACTTACACCGGAACAACGCTTGCAAATTGTGCAAATCACAACAAAAGTCAATCAATGTATTGCAGGAAACGTTCCATGAGCGCATAATTTCGCGAAATGGGCCTATGCATTGGCCTCCACGATTGTGTGATATCACACCTCTGGATTATTTTCTGTGGGGATATGTAAAGTCGCTAGTTTATGCTGACAAACCACAAACTTTGGTCCACTTGGAAGCCAACATTAGCCGCGTTATTGCCGATATACGGCCTCAGTTACTCGAAAAAGTGGTCGAAAATTGGACTTCGAGATTGCGCCAGAAATCATATTTAACACTAGAACTACTGAACCAGTCAAAATGACTGGTTTCCGGTTTTTTCTTTTACGATTCGTGAAGTTACACATGTATTTTCTTGAGAAATTTTTTAGTATGCTTCTGTATTCAAGTAAATGTTACCATAAAAATCCTACAAAATCTAAATAAACTCAATTCTGTTATTATTATAAAAGAATATACATCACTCTCGTTTAGGGCTCGGTAGTTCTAGTGTTAAACACTAATGGCATAAAATTATATTTTGAATAAAGCCAATACCATGGCCATGACCATGATTTGTATGTATTTTATTTCATTTTAAAGTTCTATACCTCTTACAAAAATACCCTTTACAAGTATTGAATTAAATCTCAAGAGTTTACTCAAGAGTTTCCTGTACTATGTTTCAATAAAATTCTCGTTTCTATTCAGAAAGATTGATACGCAAATAAATATTGTTAAAATTCTATATTCAGTGAACTAGCCTATTATGAAAGACATTTAAATAGACATTTCCATTCCAACTGTAGCGATGTGTTAAGTGGGGCGAAAAAAGGGTGCAATAATTTTGGTCTGATCGTATTAATCGTGGCTCGTTTGCCAATTGCAGAATATAATGGTACTCGCAGTGTCATGCTGCTGCCGCATCTCTCTTCGTTACCGGTTTTTTTGCTCTCGCTCTTTCGCGCGTTTTATAACTGGATTTTTGTCAAAATTACTTGGCGCTGCGCTCTCGAAAAAGGCTGAAAAAGGACTGTGCCGCCGGTTTACGGACGAATCGTGTAGCATTTAAAAGGTGCGAGAGAGTTACGTACGTTTTTTCGGGCTCACGCCGCTGCCGATGGCCCGTTAATGTTTCACTGACCGGCACACCATGCTCGGATTTGCCACGGGAAGATCCTTTTTCATGGAGTCTCCCTTTGTTCGGCATTAGTGGCGCGTTTAGAATGGAGTGCGTTCTGATGGCCCAAAGGGAGAGGGGAGGTATTCTCGCATTTTTATAGATGAATTTCATGCGGACTTCTGGCTTGCGCCAAAATGTATAGAGATAGCTGGTCTCTAATTTTCCTATTATTTCTATATTTCTATACATATTTCTACATTTATTGTATCCATACACACACTCACACACACACATTCCGTTTCTAACGATATAATATAGTATATTCAAGCAGCAATACAAGTTCTAATATTTATGATAAGTAGACTGCGAATCGTTATACAAAATAATAATGTTGTGAATCAATTGTAAGATACAGAAGCAACATAAATGTCCACTTCGTTTCTTAACACTGAACCTACCGAGAATTAAAAGCTATTAAAATGTTTTGGCTTACAAAAATGACAAGGCTCTATTTATTTAGCTTTCGTGCAATTTTTAACACAATATGTGCTTGGATAAAGAAATTTATCGAATCAATTTCCATGTAAGCAACTTCATAATTTCAAGAATTGTTAAATGAAAAATATAAAACCGATTTGATCTGCAGTGGTAGGTTTAGTGTTAATCATTTGAACAAATAAGAAATGATAAAATAGTATTTTAAAATTCCTTAAATGTTTTCACAGTTTTGCATTCGATCTGTTCACTTTCATTATAAGTGCATAGAATTTTCAGTCTAACGATAAGAAGCAGAAGATTTATCGAACTATTTATAATTCATTAAGTTCATTACTTTCCTAAATCACTATTCTTTGAATTGTCTCACCTTCTAATATCTAATCTTTGAAACACTTCCATGACTACTTTTCTCCGAACTCGTTCGATAATATAATCACCGCAAGCATTCGTTCAATTAATTTTTTCCTAGAAGAACATTATTTTAAAAACACTTCTACCTTTACTTCTGCCTCCTCCATCAATTCCAGTTTCACCAACTCTCGCATTCGCCAGCGCCGAAAAACCATCAAACAAAATCGCTTTTCCTCAGCAAGGACATCTTCCGCAGGACGAGACCGCGGTCGTAGATAATCCCCGGTGGAATCCTCGTCGTGGATCGAACGTGCCGAAAATTCGCGCGGATTAAAAGGCAGAATAAAAGGGAACGAGGAGCAATCTATTCCGCGATACTCGCCGGGAAAAATATCCGCAAGGACCGGGGGGTCTCTCGCTGCGAAGCTGCGATTTCGGTGCTTCCCGGAACGGCGAGAGAAAGCGAGCGAAAAAGAGAAGGAGAGAAAGAGAGAGGAGGTGGTCGTTTAGATAAAAGGAAGGGAACGGGCACGATATTGCAGGCGTATCTCGGCGCTCGTCCTGGGACCAATACCCGTTTCGAACTGTTTCCTGCGATTCGCAACGAGATTCGAACCCTTACGAGGCGAGAACCCATTTCTTTCTCGCCGTCTCGCTCGTACTTGCCTCGTAAAGCCTGTGTATCCGTCTCTTTCTCTCTTCCCTCCCCCTCTTCTTCTCTCTTTTTTTCTATCCACTTTCCCTTCTCTTTCTCTCTCGCAGGATCCTCGGATTCCTCGACAGACTGCCGAGTCCTCGGCAAATCCTGACGGCGCACGGACGTTCCAGAGATTCGCGCTCGTTGCGGATATTCGATGGTCCCGTGAGTGATCGCGCGACGCCTGGCACGGCGCGGCGCGGCACCCCGCTCTTTCCTCTTATTTCCCGATCAGAATTGAGCGGCTTCGCGCGATTCACCTGGAGAAAATCACCTGGAGAAAATCGTGTGCGGAAAATCGCAAATTTACGTTGAACTGCTTGTTCCAATGCCCGGCGCAACGAGGAGGCCCCCTTCCCCGACACTTTAATCCTCGTACGTTCGTTTTCTGGAACACATTACGAGTACTAGGTATTGATTCTTTTTCTAGATGCTAGAAAGCGTTTGGTTCTTCTCTCTTTTTTGTCGTAAATACAATAAAAATTTGTATTATCGATCTATACAGAGTGCCCCAAAATTCCTTCAATTGCCTGAAATTGGCGGTTCCTGAGGCAATTTGAAGCGATATTTTCCTTTTCGAAAATGTCCACCGCGGCTTCGATTAGGAGTTATTAACGAAAAACACGGACCAATCAGAGCGCGACCTAGACGCGTGTTGGTTGTGCTCATAAGTTAGATCCGACCGCAAGCACAGAATCGTATTGGTATTCTGTTCTCTTGCATAGAAAATTTAAACCATGAATATCTTTTTTCGGGCAGATTTTTTTTGCAACATTGTTGTGAACATATTCGCAAATACTGTCCATGCCAAACGAGCATGTTGGTCGGTGTTGTTTTGTTTTTTATTTAAATTGAAAGTCGGACGGTTTCTTTATAAAACCTGTATTTTAAACTCTACAGTTGCTCATCCGTGATCACGAATGTATTCCTGCTATTACAATTTCATTATTTAGTCATCAAGGAACAATTTTCAATTACAAAATTATTCTCTAAAGTGTACCGATTTAACAAAATATGAAGAAATAAGCATAACAGTTCACAGTATTTGAATGAAGGAAAACTGAACTAAAGATATAATTTAGTAATGTTAAAATTAATTATTGAAGCAAATTTTTATAGTTCCTTGTAGTTTGAACTATTACCTAACGTAAAATTTCAGTGATATATGGCGAAAACTGTAGAAGCATTAAAAGAATTTAATTACGTGATTGTTTGCTATTAAGATTGTTAAAGAAGAAAAGAAAAAAATGTTAAGTTTGCATGAAGGTACACAGTTATGCAACGACGACCATTTCGAGAGATACGGTTCTGAGCGATCCAAGTTTTACTTGAAATTTACAGATACACTGGAAAGGAATTATGTACTTGGAAATAATCTCGAAAAAATACCTAGGAAACACATGTACGTGGTCAGAATAAAATGTAGGAGGTTTGGCGACCTCTTGCGAATATTTTGCCGTCTTCCAGGGAGCCAATCGCCGTGTGGCTTTTCTGGTTTCGTGTTCCGCGGCGATCATCCTTGATCTGAACTCGGGGGATTACGAAGGGCTGCCGTGGGAGCCGACGCACCTGCGGATGCCTCTAATTGCGCCAACTTCGGGATTTTCGCGGAGCCGGTTTTCGAAATTCGAATTTCGATCGCGTTCGTGGCGGATTTACGGTGGAATCTCCCCTCGCTCTTTTTTTCTAGCCACGAAACACGATAGTTTCGGCAAGTTAACAAAGAGACGCCGCTTTGCGGTCGTTTTTGTCGAAAAAATGGTACAAATAGCTGTACGAGTTGAAAATTTCATACGGGATAATAGAATTGAATACACGGTTTTCCAATGAAGATCCAAAACATGTGATAAGAATATTGAGTAATTTTTGTAACATGCTCACACCTTGTACATCTGAATAAAATCTGATTCACTTAATAGATTGTAGTAAAAATTGATTTTCAAGTTTAACAATAAATCTACCACGGTCAAATGACCGGCGTTTATTATTGCAATTATTGAAAGTATACATTTGTGGAAACTAATGGAATAAATTTCCTTCTCCAAGCATTCATTTTATATGGAAATTTATGGGCAATCTGAATAAATTTAGTGTTGCCATTTTTATAAGGGAATATTTACCGATACTTTTAATGCTTGATAGGTTTAGTGTTAATGAAAAAAATTGGGACAGTCATATATAACCGACGCAACGTGGAATTTCAAGTGTTAATGTCTAAATATGGATGACGCAACTGATTAAACTCCTGTTTTCACGTCTGCTCACAATCTTTCCAAAATCGCCAAAATACATATTCGAATGAAATTGAACACAGTTCCACATAACATTAAATCTTCGGGAATCAAAATCAGGAGTTCCCGCGCATCTTCGCAGCTTTTCCTGTAAAACATCTCATCGAAAATCGTTTAAACTCTGGAAAATTCGTTCGGAAAGTCGCAGCATCGGTCGGTCGGTATAATAAACAGCGGATGGCGAAATTATTTCGCGGAACGAGTCGGGGTAGCACTGAATCCATCGAGCAGGCAAATTGCAGTGGCGCGAGCTTCAATGCAGCCTGATTCTCCGTATTTTCAAAAACCCGTGGATATCGGGAGCGCGTGTACACGGGGGCATTGTTGGGCGTCTGGAATTCGCCGGCGTTGGGCGAGCCGACGATTTCGTATCGTCCGCAAAACCTCGCAAAAAATGTTCGAGTGGCCGAAAGAGAGAGAGAGAGCGAGAGAGAGAGAGAGAGAGAGAGAGAGCGAGAAAGGGTAGAGGGGGAAATAGCCGAACGCCGGAACCGTCCCGCAATCCTCTCTCCCTCTGTCTCTAATGGTCTCTGTTTCCGTCTCTTTCTGTCACGGTGGCTCGTCCCCGCCAATTTTCGCCTCCGTCCGCGTCGTCGACTCGATCGACGTTCGCGATAACGAAATTCCCGATTCCCGGATAATTTTCGCGCGATGCGAAGCTGGGTGAGGCAGGACGAGGCAGGGCGAGGCGAGGCAAGGAGCGCACGTGAAGTGAATTCCGCGTCGCGGTTTCCTACGTGCGAGCACGCTTATCGGGAACGCATCCGCGCCATTAACGAGGCTCCTTCGGCCCCGCGGAAACGAACGAGACGCCCGCACCTCTGACTCCCACGCGACCCGGAGATCAACCAGGGCTCGACGAGATTGCGCCGGAGCTGTGCTAATTAGACCTAGAATGCTCGCGATATAGTTTGTCGAACATCGGTGAAACAGGTGTCGAAGCTCAGCTCCGCGAATTTTTGTTCCCGAAAATCCTCGATCCCCGAAAATCAAGAACGTGGTCCAAAAAGTCGATGTCGTTTGTAAATAATAGCTTCTTCTTTGAAAAGAGTGGAAAATACTCTACTAAATATGTGAATGTCATTTGTTGCATTTTTTAACAACATTTTTAGGTATTCAAAATTTTCCCACAGGCATTGCGTGAGCCCGTGATTGTCAAGAGTTGGTCGCTTAAGGGGTTCAAAGTATCTTTGGGTCATTTAGGCGATCTTTGCGAAGAAACTATTACGCTCTTTGCAGTCTTGTTCACATTATTATTTTTGTTCGTTTTTAATAAACTACTAGACATTTACATATTACATGGGGTATTATATCAATTACATAAGCAGAAAATGAAAAAAAATTGTATAGAATTGAAATATTCTAGAAAAATCTTTCATTTTTGAGTTAAAATAGCTCCGAGTGCAAAGGATTAATTTGAAGAATACAAATACAGAATTGTATTGTATAAGAACATAAGGGTTTCGATCATAACTTGTCGAAACTACCCCGTGCTGGGCCGTGGATATTATTTCTGAACTTGTGTTTTTTTGGGTTTGTTACGAGTGTTCAACAGTTCAGAATTTTTCAAAGACTGTCTAATATAGGGGTTCTGCCCGTAACTTGTTGAAACTACCCCCTGATGGCCCCAGACACAACTATATGCGACCTTATCATAATTATTACTGGACTGTGGATTGTTACGAGTCTTTAACCCTTGAAAGCTCTTGGAATACTGACAAATGTATGACTATAACTTGTCGAAACTACCCTTTGACGGCCATAGACACGATCATATGTGAATTCGTCGTGTGTTGCTATTAGTGGAGTTTGAACAGTTCTGTATTTTAAACAGCTTTTTTATTATTTGCGACTGAATTTCAACCGTCCACACACTTCCCAATAAACGTCACATTTAGCCGCACCGCAGGACACAGTTTGCGAACAAGCGAACAATTACAAGAGGATGTTCAACCTGTTTTCGACAATATTGAATTTTTTATACGGTCGCGAGCTCCGTTCGGCAACGTTCGCAATAAATTCATAAAGAATCGCGGTTCAGTGATCGCTTAAACTCGATCGTATTGCCTCCAACCTCTCATTTTCTCTCTCTCTCTATCTCTCTCTCTCTCTCGCTCTTCATGCAGCGTTTCATCGATTTGCAAAGTAGAATTGAACATCGAGAGGGAGCTAATTAACCGGAGCAAGTGATTTCGACAAACGGGAACGAGTGTTTGGTGAAAACATCGGGTCCGATCAATTATTGCCAAGAGAAGGAGAGGAAGAGAGGGAGTGAGAGGAACACAGAGTCCCGTGGTTTGGAAATTAATTATACATGCACCGAGTTATTAATTAGCCGGCGAGAGGTATCTTGATCGGTTTCTGGTAAGCCTGGGATCGTCGCATCGGATAATAAGAGAAATTTGAAAAAATTCGATTCGGGGTACGGAGGCTGTTACAGAACAAAGAGCTATCTAGTGGCGGAAATCGCACGATTCGAGGGGGTGGGCTCGAATTTACGGGGTTCCGTCGTCCGTTTGAACGAAAATAAAAAACCAAAAAGGGTGGCTTTCTCGTTTCCTTCGACGATGTCTACAGGCTGCTCGAAATAAAAGCATTCAATACGTGGCGCACAATACGCGAGGATGTTCTATTTAAGCGTAACTACCTTTATCAATTCTAAAATATAAAATCATTCAATACATACATAGTACACAATACTCAAAATATTTTGTTCGAAATACACAAAAAATATTTTAGATGTAATTTGAATAGTACCAACTGGTCAGTAGCCTGCAGGCATTGATTTTTCATTTTCTAGACGCATCTCTCGTAATGTCAGTGCTCGTCTACGAATTCTATGTTTAACTATCACTTTTGGGGTTCAAGATCATTTGAAGGTCACCCTACACGAGACTATATGTATAGTACAAAAACTTGCAATTCTTTCTTCTTCTACGAAAGAGTTGAACTTTGAACTTTGAACTTTGAACTTTGAACTTTGAACTTTAACTTTGAACTTGAACTGATTTCATTTTGAACGACACTCATTGTGTGTTCTATGTACCACATCAGGGTCGAATGATCTTTTGAAACGCCTTGTATACCGTTTAATCGACCAATGGCGAATCACAGGAGTGCAACGCCCGTCGGCCAAGGAAGTAAGTAGAGAGGAAAATGAAACGAAGATTCGCTCCCCCGTTTTATCTCCGCTCTCCACCCATCACCCTAGTTTTTCTTGCTGCTGTTGGAAGCCTCGGCTCAAAGTATCCGAAATAATTAAGCATCGAAGTTCATTGCCCTCTCTCGTGCAAACAGCATCTGAAATATCAGCAGGATGGCCGGAGAATCTATCGATCAAATCGAAAGTAAACTGTCGTGTAGAAAATTATACCTCTTTCCCGAATGATTCTACAGTAAAAGTACTCCCTTTGTGAATTTCGCAGTGATCTTCATAGCTATCGAAAAGACTGCAAATACGAACGAGCTTGTAAGCTGATTCGAGGAAAATAAAATTCAAACAAAATGTTCTTACCCTGTGACAGGCTTTAATATTATAGCTTAACACTTTGAGTGCTGCGCTTCCCAAAAATGAGAGATGGAATTATTTGTCTAAATAAATGAATTTTTGCAAGGTTGAAAGAATACTCCCAGCATCTTGGCATTTCAATTTGTATTTCATTCAATACATTACATTGATTTGATGGTATAATATTTTTTAGGCTGCTAGATTGGCACTCAAAGTGTTAATTAAAATTTTTTAACATTAAATGTACAAGGTTCTAAAACTATCGAACTATAACTTATTTCGATTCTCTGCGATTTTTATTACAATTTCCGATTCGATAAGGAAATGTGTTCAATTATTACAGATAGGGGCGTCTTCATAATCTCAAGAAATATAAAATAAATGCTGAATTAAGTGAAAACCGATTCTTTTGCGGCGAATTTTAAAAGCTGAAGCATACTATACACGCAAATATCTGCAATGAGATTGTAAATGTCGTCGGAGTAGGTACCCATCTTTTAATTTTTCTTCCACGTATCTACCATTTCTTCCTCGAATCAGAAACTACACTGGAATCCAGATCTACCCCGCGGTTCGTTGGCGAAATCCGTGTCTGCGAAACCAGTTTCGCGGACTTTAACGGGGCCCGAACAGCGGAAACGCGATCGTAAAGACGACCAATCTGGAATTAACGTTTCGTGCGCGAATTGACTCGTATGCTTGACATCGGTGAACATTTTACGGTTAATAATAAACGCATACGGTGAACCTGACACTGTATAGGCGTATTATGGCCGTTTCCGGTCCGCAGGTCACATTAAAATGTAAATTCCCGTATCGTTTCTGTTGATCGTAAACAAGAATAAAAAGCCTTCGGATAAGGCTCTTATCTTAACTAGTCTCGCTCTCTCTCTCTCTCTCTCTCTCTCTCTCTCTCTCTCTCTCTTCCTTTTTCTGTGTTTATCGCGCAAGTTTCTTCACCGGGGCCCAATTATGTCCGAAACGCTTGTAATTCCCGCGTTTCAGCATAATAAGGCGACTAGCGCAGAAACGCGTTCTCGAATCGTTCGAAAACACTCGTTTCCTGCGAGGTATCCTTCGTTATAGCACGGCCCCTTTTAATTTCGAATTTAAAGGACACCGCCGCGCCGCGTGTACCACACGGAATTATTGGACAGAGATTGCCGTGTTTAATTAGAAGACTGTGCCAGAGCCTCAGGAACACGTTCTCTTGGCGAACGCAGTCGTCCTCTTTAATGGCGAGTGCAGTCAATGACGATTTTCTGGTCTGCAATGCTGTTTTCTATCTGTGGGCGTTGCACACGATTTTATTGACATTCAGCTTCGTTCGTTTCAGTGTATATTCAGAGACATAAATTCTTTGAACAATTCCCTGTGAGTGTATTTTTACGTTCTCAATAATTGTAGATTAACGAATGTGAAATAAATAAATAGGCTACATTATTTCCTGTTCCAATGATTCGATGCACAAGTTATTGAATAATTGTACAGGCTGTATAAAACACTTTGGAGCACGTCTCGAAAAATGTCCTGGAAGAAGTAAAAGAACCGGGAGGTTACGAGATCTGGAATCGAGAATCGAGGGGGAGGGATCGTTACGGCCGAATCGACGGACTTAATCAACCGGTTTTTGGACAAAGGAAAGCGTCGAAGGAGCCATAAGCGGCCGCTTTTTCTTGGGGGTACTGCGGCTGACACGCATCGGTCCATATCGTTCGCCATCCATTCCGACTGGCTCCGAAAATTTCCCCATTTCTCCCCCCACGCCGGATATAAATTCCCGATCGACGCTTTCAACCGTTATACATCGGCGAATATAGCAGAAAGGAGTTGATTCACGGGGTGCTAAGGGAACGTCCTACTCCCGCTCTGTTGCTCGGACAAACGACCAAGCTGCGAGGGAACTGCCTTCTTCCACGGTTTCGATGGAGATTCTGACCTGGCTCCGCTGATCGATGCTCAAATCAAGAGCAAGGTCTCTAGACCAGACTCGTACGATTTTATGTGAGCGAATTATTACACACATTCGAAAAAGCGAATATCTAAATACATACAATTATACAATCCCAAAAATGTTGTACTTCCTTGAAAGGGGTGATTCCTGAGATTGTTTAAATTAACTTTTCCCTTTGCGAAAATGTTCTCCGCGGCTTTATTAAGGAGTTATTCACGAAAAGCACTGACCAATCAGAGCGCGGCTACAGTGGTCAGATCCCGGATCGGCCAAAGCCAACGCCGCGCTCAGCGGGACCTCTCGTTGGGTCGGAATTCGTTCGCTGTAGCCGCGCTATGGACGCGTAGAGGACATATAAAGGTCAACGCAAAGTAAAACATTCTGCATCGTAGTTGACCTTCAATGATCTTGGATGACCTTGAGTCGTAGATCACTGTATACATCTTAAAATGTTCCATTAGGTAATACATAGAAAAAAATATATACAGGGTGGTCCGTTTAAATAGGAACACCTAAATATCTCTTCAGGTTATTGTAATGCAAAAATTATTTGTTACGTAATGTGCATGGTGTCAATGGACCAAATATTTGGCACGAATATTTTTTCCATCTAGGTAATTTTTTTCGGAGTTATCAAGGTCATCGGTGTTTTTTTGACACATAACTGCATTTGTTTTTTATTGCACCGTGCAGCTAAGCAAAAAATACAATCAGATATGTATAATAACGTGACCTTCAAATGACCTTAATCTTTGAAAATGAAAGTGAACACTCCGGAAAAGATAATCTTGAGAAAAAAAAATATTTGCAAAAAATTCACCTTGTGATACCATTTATATTGCATTAAAAACACTTGTTATGTCATCACAAATAAAGGAGATATTTAGGTGGCTACATTTAGGTGTACACATTTAGGTGTACACATTTAGGTGGACCACCCTGTATAGGTTCTGCGGACTGGAATGGTGAAGCAATGTTAAAAATTTTCGACATTTTGAAAAAAACGTCAATGGTTCTGGGCGCGTGTGAGTACAGGAGGACCTGTTTTTGACATGTATGTGTATCTGTATTGTGTTACGTACGCAATGAATTAAATTTTTCTATGCGTCCATATATGTATAGATTTTCCGGTCCTCGAAAGGTTAAAACATATTTCCACAAACCACCACAGTCCGATACCTCAAAAACCAATATTCCACAGCTCTGAAAGTACCACAGAGCACATGAGTCGTTGAGCAAACTGTGTACCAGATCCAGCGAGCCAGCCCCTTGATTATGGTATTCGTTTCGAGGGGGATGGTGCTCCAGAAAGAAGCCGGAGCAGGCATTCTATTAGCAGGCAGCAACAAATAGGAATCCACGGGAATCCCCCAGGCTTATCGGTACGGGATTCATCGGCTGTATCCCTTTGGTCTGGTAAACAGGGGAGGTTTTTTCCGAAGCAACCCCCGGCCACCTCGTTACCCCTTCCAATTCGCTGAACGTTCACCGCGGCTCGTCGGATTAAACGCCTCTGAAGCGACTGATCCCCAGAGATTTTTCGGCCAAACCATCTCTCTCTCTCTCTCTCTCTCTTGCTCTCTCTTGCTTCCTTCCTCTCTCTCTCTCGAGTACGAGAGGAACCGCTTCCGTGAATCCGCCCCCTTTTTCGCGGCTTCCGCGTAATCATATGATTTACATTCAAATTCCCTCGAACCGTCGTGCCGCGCGCCACTCGCAACAGAGGCCGTTTTCCCCGACGAAATTTATTCGGGATTTCGCCGGGTTTGCGGGAATTCGCCGTGGGAAGGACAGTCGCCTCGATTTTGGGCTGCGTCGCCTCTTCCACGAACCCAAAAAGAAGAAAACTTCCCCGAAAATGCCTCCAGGGGATTCCCGAACCGTTTCTCGGGCAATGGAACTCGGGCAAATCGAACCCTCCCGGCCAAACCGTCTATGCCGTCGCCCGAAACGAGCCACATTGTTGCTGAATAACATTTACTCAACTGGGGAACGATCGGACATATCCAAGCGGCAGATCTAAAATCCTTCGTTTCACTGTTACTAAGATTGTTTAGATGGTCTTCAGTTTTCCACCTCCTATATTGTGCAGAAATTTCCTGGACAAAAATGAACAAACGACTTTAAAACTAGAGTCTTCAAGCTTTAAAACAAGTCCAAGTTTATTCTTGTACTATTTTTTTTAAGGGAGATATCACGATTTAAAACAGGAATAAAATCTAAATTTTTTAAATGTTATTTGGAAAAATGACTGTTTCGGAAACTTTTCTACACGGTTAAATTTTTTGCTAAAAAATATGCAATTCAGGACATACTGTCCCATACCCTATAGTTTCCGAGATTTTTAAAAACATGTGTTCTGATGTTCTTTGAGAATTGTTTCCAACCCTTCGATGCGAAGATGACAGATAAAGAGAACATCTGTTTTGTATGTATATTTTTCACAGAACTATTTCTTAGAGCAGTCTCTTCGGGTCCCCGTTTATTGACTCGTCGCGTCGTTTCGTACCGGCGACACGACTATAGCAAAGCGTGGACACGATTTCGACACGTGGTTAGGGTTTTACGCTCTGTTCCGGACCCGTAATTCGGACAAGCGAACGATGGAACGAACGTTTGAACGTTCGACTGTCGATTTTCGGGACTGCGCAGCCAGTGGCAAATGGAATTCGGCTGTAAAATGGTTTCCAATCAAGTTATTGACATTTTTTAAACCGGGAGCTGTGTGCGAGTGACACGGGTTTTCTGTTCGATGCGAAAATGGATTTTAATGGATCTTACGGTGATCGGCAAAGGTTAATTCGTAACTAATGAGATTCCGTAGCTCCCCATGACTTAAATCATTACTTCCTAACGAAACACGAAGCGCAAACTGTGAATCTCCATGTAAAATTAAATAATATTTCCTCACTTAAAAGTCCTCGAAGAACACAGAGACTTAAAGGAAAACGATTAAGAGCCCTTTTAATTATCCCGTTTCACTGATTTGGGAGCCGACTCTGAGCCCTCGAACAGAAAAAGTGTTAAATCTCAATTTAAATAACGAGACTGATTTTTCTGTGAGTCAAACGCAGAAAATGTCGCTGTTTGTTGCGAGAGAAAGAGAATCGCAGGGAGCAAGCAGATATATGGCGATTTTCCCGCGGTCCATTAAGATAATTAAGATCCCAGGGAAAAATGTGAATAGCTTCTGCACACTGTTTACAGTATTCGTTTTTGTGTAAGACAAGAGACGTCGACCGCTTTTGAAACTTTTTAATTAATTACTGAACCGTCAGGAGAGAGATTGGAAGCTTTTGCTTTCCTTCAACCCTTCACTGAATTATTCTTCAAGAAACACTTGTTTATCTACCGATCGTTCTGAAATATTAAATTCTTACTGGAAACGAGTGAATCAGCCTTTAACTTCTGCTTGACGCGTCTTGCATTTAATTTTTGTCTCGAAGAACTTCTTACGGGTAATTGCCTTATTCCATTTGTATGAAAGGGCTCCGGCTGTGATTCAAAAATGAATGAAAGAAGTCGTAGATATTTTATTTGGAAGATGAAGTAGAAGATAATCATAGTCAACTCGAGATTTTCCTTTTCGATACTTTTTCTTTTTCCAATGTCCTTAAAGGATGCATGATTCTTGCAATTCGTGTCCTGTGCTTTTAATTCGATACACAGAATTGAAATTAATTTTGAAGAAGTTAAGTTCCTAACACTAGATCTACGAAGAATTAGACTGCGATAGAGCGACTATTTTATGTCACTTTGTGCAAATAAAAAGAACGTATTTATTTAAAGTTTTAGCAATTTTTAACACAATATATATGTACATACATCCAAACAAATAAATTTATTGAATAATTCTTCATAAATGCATCTTTAGAATTTCAGCAATCCTAAATTGACACTTACCTGCCATTATCAATTACTGAAATTATTAACCTGCTTTTTTCAATCTTTAAGATTGCCATATTTATAAAGTAATACGTGCGAATCGTATTTAATATTCGGTACGTTTAGTGTTAAAAATATGCCATACTTCTGGTATTAATTAAAATAAAAAGGTTCTGAGCAATGTTGGGTACGCAGGAAGAAGACGCTGAGAATTGCGAGGTTCGAGGTATTCGGAATCGATGTTCGAATAAATCTGCAAGACTAATAGAGAAATCTGTTCCGTGGGATCCCGACGGTAATCAAGGGGTCGACATTATTATTCACGTGTTTAAGCCCCCGGCCGGCGTTCCTCATCGTTTATTAAAATGTATACAGCGAAATAGGAAGGAAATAAGAGTCTCCACGCACACTATCGGAAGTTTGGATGCGGGGGCGGATGGAACGAGGACGATGCTCGAGAAAGAGACAGAGGGAGAGAGAGGATCGAGCAATCGAGCTCCCGGGACGTCTTGAAAATAGAGAAAAACGGATAAACCGGAAGTCGATCGCTGTCCGTTGCCGACGGAAGATATTTTTAATATCCGGCGTGGCTTCAATCCACTCGTCTATCCCCCAGCTTCTTTCCCTTTTCCTCTCTTTCCCTCTCTTTTCCATCCCCGTTAGGCAGTGTGTACACGAGGAGAAAAGGGGGTGGCTTGCGTCTATAAGGAGAATGATCTCGAATTGAAATTGCACGGAAATTTATCCGGGATCGTGCCGGTATATCGAATCGTCTCAAAGTTCTCGATGAAAAATGCCGCTTCCTGACGTTCTGGACCAATTCCACGACCATAACTCCTCGAGACTACCATGTAATATCCATGGATATGATCAGTTGCGAATTTGTCGTAATTGTTGATAGCTTGTGACGAGTCATTGAGATATTAAATTTTTTAAAGACCCTCTGATATTGAAGGTACATAAGAATATAGGGGTTTTGACCAGAACTTGTCGAAATTGCGGATATTTATGCAGAATAAAAATGGTTGGACCAATTTATTTGAATAGGTAGAGAATAATATACCAACATCGTTCAAGTCTGATAATATCTTTATTAAGAAAAGCTAATATAAACTGTAATTAACTGAACAATTAACTATTTAACTTTATTACACACTAATTAAACACGTATATAAATGGTTCATCGCCTCATGGCATCCTTCGTGTAACTAACGAAAATTGTTATAATCAATAACAAAATATTCATTCCTTTGCCAACTCCGTGCTCGCTTGTCTCTCACACCTCAGGAGTGGGGAACTCTCTTATGTTGGTTAATGTCAATATACATGTACACACACATCCTTATTTTCTAACAATCTTTACAATTTTGTATTTTTGATGAATCCATTTTTGTCATAAATGCATAAAATCCGCAGTCTACTAATAACGAATGAGGGTCTAGAGCACTGGTTCTTCATCGCGAAATTATGAAAGCCGAATTTTTTTGATAACATATTTTCTAAAATATATTTATTTCTACGCGGGATGTTTTTGTTTGTTTTTCGGATCTATGATATATGATTTTTCATATAATCAAAAGTGTTCCCCAACTTCAAAAAGGTTAAGAACCACTGGTCTAGAGGGTGATCTGGAGGCATTATTATTGATTCGATTGATACAACATTAGACAAATTAGAAACTAAAAAAGAATATCAAAGGATTCTACTAATTTTTACCAGTCACTGATCGATCCCCACGTCCGACCACATTCAGGCTGAAACCACTTAAGCTCTGTCCCAAACGACTGCATAAACGATCAGCTTATCGCTAGATGCATGCTAGATCAGCGAGAGACGCGTCGTGCCAGACACGCATCGGAAATCGCATATACGACCAACGCACAAAGACAGGGGGGAAGTGCATCGAAGGGTGGCATTACGGAGAGAGGATGACGAGGGGCTGGTCGGTGTCATTAAACGAATGGAGCAGATCGTATCGGCGGATCGAGTCGCATGAAAATGAGCGCGCCGCTGTGCTGCCGCGGAAAAGATTAATCAAAACCAGAGTGAGAGAGAGAGAGAGGGTGAGAGGAAGAGAAAGTCGGGCGCTGATGAAAACGAAGGGCCCGTAATAAATTTCATGCGACTCGTGTAACATTTGTGTTAATTTCGGACCCCCCACCCATGTCGACCGACCCGCGGATTTATGAATTTCTTTCTCATTAACGCGGCCAGGCACACATCCCTGCCGCGTACATACACTGCCCCGCAAAAGTATTTGAACGCTTTTCACCTTGTACCAATCTATCGCGTAAATTAACACTACCATTGAACGATATTTATCAACAGATTTTCTTATCAAACTTATCTGTCCGTAATATTATATTTTATTATTTAATTCGTTAAGCTCTTTGAGCGATTTACATGCTGGAAATAATTAAAATTCGAAATTAATGTACGTTCTTTCATATTCTGTGATTTACGAACAGTTTCGACGATTTTCTTTTTTAATGACAGTATCGTTTCTAACTGTAAATATTGGAACGTAACATAAATTCGTTTGGTTATCTTCAATATTTTCTTCCATTAAATTATAAAATTATTTTTAAAGTTTTGAAATGAAATTATATAATAATTCCAATTTATTATTTGTAACTCATTAATACTATTAAGAGAACACAAAAAGTAAGTGTCTATGCAGCTTTTATTGTTTCTTGCAATCGATGCACAAAATTTTTATTTTGCATAAATATCCTCAGTATATTCGTGAACGTCAATGAAGAATCACAATTAAAATAGTTATATTCATCTAATGAAAATAAGGATTTTCGTGTAAAATAAATTGTCTCTTCCTAATAATTTCATTTAGTTAAAAATAATACAGAAGCATGTTGAGTGCTTCAAATGTTTCTACTGTTTTGTATTCGATCAATTCACCGTTCTCATACACGCATAAAATCCGCAGTCTAATAATATTGAACAGGAACGAATAAATGTTACATACCGAATGCGTTTGGACGATTGCAACGAAGAAACTGTTCGCGAATTTTTGCAAGGCAGTGTACGCGCGATCGCGCCGGGGTTTTCGTTCGCGAGGGTGGAAAAGGGTTGACGGTTGTGTAACAGAAGCGAAAAGCGAGGGGCGTCGCCGTTTGGGGGGTGGTCCCGACGACAAATTGCCGATATTTGCGAGGCAATACGTACTACACGCGTATCCGCGCGTGTCACGCGGAACACGGATTTCCATGCGTGTTCTCGCACGGCTCTTAAACGACCATTCGATTCTACGCTCCGGAGATCAAACGCGGAATTTTCGTGCGCTGTGCGAACAAGCCTCGGGACATCTACACACGATTGTGTTCGACTCCACGGAAAGGATCTCTGTATCTTGAATGATCCGCTTGCAGAGTTCTCCTGTATCAGCTCGCGAGGATATTGAATCCCCACAATGCCTCGGTAAACTGACAAATCCGAAGATGACTGGAGCATTTCGCACATTTCCATGTTGTGAAATACTTTGGGTAATCGACATTTGGATAAGACGATTTTATTGTTTCATATTCTATTAATCACCTGTCATCGCAATTTTACAAGCTGCTGAAAGTTCTCTAATTTCAGACGATTCTAACGACGGTCAAAATTTTTTTCAGGAATAAAATTACTATTAGATTTGAAGATTGAATTCTCCCTTTTACAACGACATGTGAAAATTTAATGTACGAATTTTTGCCATTGTTTTATAGAAATGTGAAATGAAGAGTTCTTTAAGAAATATTTGCATCACGTTAATACTAATTGTGAGGCTATTTTTGATGTGGGCTCATATTGAAAATGTAGAAAATACGTTTTGTAGATCTGTATCAATTAAACATATTCTGAAAATTTCATTAAAAGCGGTCAACGTTGCAAGGAGCTAAAAACGTTTAAAGATGATAAAAATTGCCATTTTTCACGATTTTCGGTAACTGCAGTAAATTTAAGGATTTATACATCTTTCAATGCCTGTCGTTTTTTCACACATCAACCAATTTCGATGAAACTTTTACAATGCATATAATTGACACAGATCTACAAAATATATTTTTTAAATTTTCAATATAGTTCCACATAAAAAAGTTGTAAAATGCATCTTTTAGTATTTTCTCTACAATTCCGACAAATTGCAATTTTTAAAAAAATTTCTTTTCACATCATGTAGTAAAGTAATTGCTCTAACTTCTCACAAAAGTTCAAAATGTGTGGTCCAATATCAAAAATGTTATCGTTTTTTTAAGAGCGTCCGAATATTAACGGGAGTCATTGTGTATGAGGGTCTCATTAAAATTTAAGAAAATCGATTTCTTTCCCATCAGAACACATTAAAATGGAAAGAGAGGAAAAGAGAGGAAGCAAGGTGAAAATGTTTTAGAAAAACATCACTATGACCTAGAATCTAGAAACATCAGATTCTTGGGTGGATATACTTTGTCCCGAAGAGGAAGTCTTCTTCAAAATCGAAGAGCTCGGAATGCGGTCGCGGAAGACCAACGGAGAAATCTCGAGCGGTTAACCGGGCGATTGCGGTGGAAATTCTTGCGATGCAAACGAGCGGAGGAGCGAGCGTCTCGAAACTTTAATCGCTCGTTTCCCTCTTTCTCGATCCTTTGAAGACAACGATAGGATGGGGAGGACGGAAGAACAATGGTCGCGACCGGTAGAAGACCGGAGGAGATCGCTCGTTACCAGCTTTAGCTTTCATTAAATATTGTTCATGCGGAAGCACAGGCAATTCGCCTCTTACGTTAATAATCCGTACATAAATTTTACTGATCTATCAGAATTTATGATGTGGCTGACAATAGTCAGCGAAGAATGTCTGAAAATTGTCGTAGACATTGTAGATGTCCAGAAATATAGTGTCCTCAATGATGATCGACTCGCCATAGGGCATGAGTAGAGAACATAGATTGTGGCCAGGAATTAGTAATTTGTACTTTCATAATTGTAGAGTCACTCAATTAACCCACATGGACCTGAAACACAGCGAGAATTTTATGGTATCTCGATCGTAACATTATTATTAACACTAAACCTACCAAGCACAAAACATATAAAAGTGAAATTTCTTTCGAAGCGTGCGAGACATTACAGCGTTAATTTTTATTTTCAACTTTTTCAAAAAATGTAAGATTTGCATTTAGCGTTTATGTTAATTTAGCTTAGTATAACGATATACACCTCATTGTCAATTGTAAAGTGTTATACTAATGTATGCTATATATAAATCATACACGGTTTAGGGCATTAATAAATAAATAATAATAAATAAACATATAAAAGTGAAAGACCTTAGAGAAGTAAGAAGATTGAATTTGCTTAAACTTTGTACGGTTTTCATTATAATATGTGCTTAAATGAAGAAGTCAGTTCATTTCCTATGAGAGCGTTTTTATAATTTCAATAACCATGAAATAGAAAACCGGTCATTTGACCGTGGTTAGGTTTAGTGTTAATGAAGTTTGAAAAAAAAATCGCGTTTTAAAAATCGGATGGCTGGGATTGCACGCGATGGACGTTTTCGAAAATATTTTTGCTGGGAGCCACTTATGGTCGGCACACAGGAGTGATCGACGACAGTATTCACGGCGCAAATGTTAGCCGATGGAATTCCAGCATGGTCGTGCGACAACTGTAATTCAATTCGATTGAAATCGCGGCGCAAACAGCGGAAACGCGGCTACGCTAACGCATCTAATTATTAATAATGCGACGAGTCGTGCCGTACTCGCAGACGGATAGCTGTTTGCGCCATCGACACTCGGACGAGATTGGTTGCTCTCAGTGGTTCCCTATGCCCGTTGCATTACGGTTACGGTGTTCGTCGCTTATCAATGGACATCGTTCGGATTGCGTCCGTTTTGCGGATCGGATGCATTCGACTATGGGACTCTCAACCTCCCACGAGAACAGAATTGTGCAATCCTCTGAAATCATTGTTGCATCGGTATGTTCAATAAGTTCCCAGACTAATTTTTTTATGGGCATACTCAAACATACTAGTAGCCCTATGGATTAAGTTAGGGTGGTACAAAATATAATTATCGGTAAAGAGTGTGTTTAGTTCAATGTTAATAAACGGACTGTTAAAATAATATGAATAGCGTGGAGGTGAGAGATTGAACACCTGTGCATGGTGTCAATGGACCAAATATTTGACACGAATATTTTTTTCCGAGGGTCATTTTTTTCGGAGTTGTCAAGGTCATCGATGTTTTTTGGTACATAACTATATTTTTTTTTATTGCATCGTGTAACTGATGGAAAAAT
The DNA here is from genome assembly GCA_916610255.1 of Lasioglossum lativentre. Classification (NCBI taxonomy): domain Eukaryota; kingdom Metazoa; phylum Arthropoda; class Insecta; order Hymenoptera; family Halictidae; genus Lasioglossum; species Lasioglossum lativentre. Next base: position 15,517,761 of record OU744363.1, on the reverse strand, counting down.
ACATTCAGATATGTATAATAACATGACCTTGAAATGACCGTGATCCTCGAAAATTAAAGTTTTACCTAGTCGTGTCTTACCTGTACTTTACCTGTACGTGTCCCTGAGACGAATTTATGGGTCCTGAAGAGTGCAAGGAACTAATATTTTTATATCTTGCGTTTTTGTAATTTTGTCTATGGGCGTTGCCATAATTAAGAAACCTCCTACTCTGCTATTAGCTAAGGCCCTACTCTTCCATACTTAATGGAGGCAATTTTCACCCCCAAGAGATTTCGTTATTCATGGACCTTCGAAGGTAGGTCAGTCGCAACATAGAGTCTCAGTCAAGCAAGTCAATTTTAACATAGCTCTCTATCTTTTGTATACAGGGTGGGTCGCTATAAGCAGGTCACCTGAATAACTCGCTTGTTTCTGAAGATAGAAGAAAATGCATCAGACCAAACTTACTTGGTATCGAAGCGCTCGTAATTTGATGTTACTAATCTTTTTATAGGTGGAGACGTCAAGGAGATATGAAGGTCAACTCTGTTTTTTTAAATGGAACGGTATGGTTTTTTATTTACATTCTGATAGTGTGTTTCAAGACGAATGCAATTACCCATTATGAAGGTCATTATAGGTCGCGAAAGGTCAACTGCAATAGAAAATAAATTGTCTGAAAGCACTCTTCAAATACTTTTGTCTTCTCTGGTCGTTAGCATACCGCTCTTGTAATTATTGATAAGGGTCACAGAACATGTATCCAGAAATGTTATTAGTAGTTTGACTACCGATTAGAATACGATTTTGTAATATTCTGGCACCTGTAAATTTCTATTTGTATCGCGGAAAACCAATAACCAAAGAGTTGACATGCAAAAACATGCTTGAAAAAGAGCTTGCTCTGTAATAGATGTAAATGAAATTGATCAGACAGTGCCATCAGTATTGCTACGTTTTAGACTATGTATCCATGGTCAAGGTCGTCATTTTGAACACGTACTAGCAGTGAGTACTTAAATAACATGTTACATGTAAATCGTCGACGTGTTCGAAGAGTGCTTTCAGACAATTTATTTTCTATTGCAGTTGACCTTGCGTGACCTATAATGACCTTCATAATAGGTTATTGTATTCGTCTTGAAACACACTATCACAATGTAAATAAAAGACCATACTGTTCCATTTAAAAAAACAGAGTTGACCTTCATATCTCCTTGACGTCTGCACCTATACAATAATTAGTAACATCAGATTACCAGCGCCTCGATACCAAGTAAGTTTGCTCTGATGCATTACCTTCTATCTTCAAAAGCAAGCGAGTTATTCAGGTGACCTGTTTATAGCGCCACACCCTGTGTACTGTCGTTCACTCCTTTTATTAAAGTAATTGTTATCCGAAAATTCGACTATTCCCTTATTTCTTTGATTACCTCTCCATGAGGCGTGTTTCCCAGCGGCTCGCTAATCGTAGTTGAGCACTGACACGACCCACAACAGCCCACCTACCGCTGGAATCGTCTAATCAAGCGCCTGAGTCACGGAAAGGAACAGAAATCGCGGCAGGTGAATCGCGGCGCTGATTTCGAGGCTGAGAGTCAGGCTCGCCCGTTTTCCGTGTGTTTTACGAGGCCCGCGCGTTCCTGCTGTCGAAATTTCCTTTCTGCTGAGGCCGTGGCTACGCAAGGGATGTTTCAGGGATGCTCGGAGGATTCCGGGGGTTGGTTGGCCGGCCTCGTAAATCGCGGATCTCGATCGCGGTAGGGGCCCCGAAGATACTGTACCGCGGTCACGTAGCGACCGTTTCAAAATCCAATTTGTCGTTGATGTTTCGACGTCGGTGCGCCGCGCCGGGGCGCGATTACATACAGGACGAACTCGTTAAAGTTCGAAGGAAAAGGACCAGGTGGGGGTTGCTTCCAGGGGGTTGTTTTCTAGAGAGAGAGAGAGAGAGAGAGAGAGAGAGAGAGAAAACGATAGGACAGGACCGGAGGAAACGAAACACGTTGCAGCAACACCGAAAGGGGGAGGCTCTGCAATCCTGACGCGAAAGCTAACCGAAATACTGAAACATGTAGCACACGGCTAACCGGGGGCTGGAGCAGGCTAACCGACACCCCTTCCCGCAGGGGGATGAACGGCGAATTCGCTCGGGCGCCCGTAAAAACCGCTCGTAAAGCCGAGATACCTTCTCGAGGTGAACGTGGCTTAATATCGAACAGATCGAGCGAATATTGATCGCGTGCCTCTGCCCCGTTCCGCCGTGAAATTTCCTCCCCGTCCTTCTCTCTTGCTCTCTCTCTCTCTCTTGCTCGTCCCTGTTCACTTCTCGTTACCGAAATTACCGGAGGTTCTAACCCGGAGACCCACCTAGGGGATGGGATCACGGATCCACGCTATTTGCGCCCGACTTTTACTTGCCGAAAATACTGATCGAGATACCATTCGTCTTGTACCGGACCCAGCGCGGCTCGTCCTCTTCTAAATTGTTTCGGAACTGGGGAATTTACTCGAGATCGTTAGCTAGTGGATTTTCCGTGGTTGTGGTGATAATGATTGACTGGAAGGCTGTGGAATTGAAAATTGTACCTGGTTTTACAGTGGATTCGCGGTAAACAAATGACCAATGGAGTCTTAGAGAAATGGCAAAACAGCCTGAAGTCCTTTGATTCTCTAGTTGTGCCGGTGATTATGGAAGTTGTGTAAGTCGAAATTCTTCTTGCTATGTATTACATATAGACTAATTTTACTAATAATTATTGTACAGTGAATTGAAGAATTCACAGTTAACGGATTTTGTGCATTTATGGCAAAAATGAGTAGGTCAAACAGAAACTAGAAGCTTGAATCTTTAAATCTACGGCAGTTCCAGTCCCGAGAAAAATTGTTTCAGTGGTTCCACAGACGTTTCAATCTGTAACATTTTGGACCAAGGAAGTGTCTTCAGTTTCTCAGTCTCTGTATCATGTAAAAATATCTTTAATAAAAATAAACGGTAGATGGCAAAAGTGGAGGCTTCAAGCTTTAATTGATCATTTCATCAATGCTTTCAATTATCATAATTCAAATATTGGAAATTTCTCGGGAAAGGCTATACACGGATTTGGTGGTGAAATTCACCCCCCCCCCCCCCCGGATTGTTAATCGTGCTTTGGCCATTCGACAGTCTACCCAAAAAGACCCGTCTTTGCCAAGTTACAGCCCCATATCTCATCTGTAAGGGTAGTTATTGAGGAAAATTGAAAAATCAGTTTTTGGTCCATTTTCCGCATTTATTGACAATTCAAAATTCTGAAAAATTTCTGACACATTTCGGATACTAAGCCACATATTAGGTATTATTATCAGATTTTTCCAAAAAATTGAAAAGCTGAGCATAATACTTACGATAATGTCTCATGCTAAATTAAATCTGTAGGTGTGCTCTTTCGATTTCTTTATGAAATCTGCATTTTTTAGATTTTTTTCGTGTTTTACAATCAGAGTTTGCAACGGAGAAATCTGAAAATGATACCTAATATGTGGCTTAGTATCCGAAATGTGTCAGAATTTTTTCAGAATTTTGAATTGTCAATAAATGGGGAAAATGGCCCAAAAACTGATTTTTCAATTTTCCTCAATAACTACCCTTACAGATGAGATATGGGGCTGTAACTTGGCAAAGAGGGGTCTTTTTAGGTAGACTGTGGAATGGCCAAAGCTCGATTAAAAAACTGCCGGGGAGGGGGGGGGGGGGGGGAATTTCACCACCAAACCCGAGTATAGCCTTTACTGTGTTTAAATTCTTATGGATCCACTGTACCTGTTATACTAAAAAGGACTATATAGTATTGCAAATGAAAGTTTTCTAAGACGTATTGAACGGTAGCTGTTAAAAATTCCGATGATAGAGTATGGATTTTTGGCGGCGTCTGAAGAGGTGTGTTTGAGGAAGAAAAGGAAAGGGAGCGTTTCGTCCTAGGCCCGCTAGAGGACTCATCGGTGAGGATAACTAGCGGGCTCTGCCTTTAACGCTGGGATATCGGAAGTCGGTTGAGGACGGTATGTATAGTGATCGGTGATGGATCAGGTAGTAGCAGGAAGGTCTTGACTGTTTGTCCATCTTGTGCCAAGCGTAGGAGGTAGCCGCCACAGATTTAACTTTCGATTGAAGACTAAGTTTTCGTTTCCCGAAGAAAAGTTCAATTTTGATATTCCTCTTGGTAGTCTCTAGAGACTCTCGGAGCCGAGGGGATAAATTCGACGAATGTTTTACTCCCGGGGTAAAAGTTTGCTATTGTTACGTTAGTTTGATATTGTTCGCCGTTGTTCTCCGAGGACGACGCTTTCACCAGGGAGCATCAGAGGAAGCGTTTTAATCCTTTTATCGTCACTGTTGACCCACCGGCGTTTTCATCTTTTCTATCATGCCACACGGTCACCCAGTTTTTGCGACCTGGTTCTGTTCTTTATTCTCGCGGAACCTTTCTAGATTTAGGAAAAATGTGGCAAGCCTCACGGTAATATCTGTGTCCTACCCGTTCCGGTGCGGAAAGCATTAGGTGCTGCGGCTCGCTTCTGTTGCTAAATTATGACCTGATTGCTGCTTGCTGCTGCCTTTTTAACGCTTTTAACGGACCTTGGGTATTTTTAGAAATGTCCCAGATTTTAACGTTCTGGATCATAAATGGGCTGTCATTTAAAAATCCTTATAATTAGACAATAAAAATGGTTTGAATCAATTGCAAGATACAGGAACCTAGTAGAAATTTCCTTTTTTGATTACTCTAATACCCTAGAAATAATACATGCAAGATACAGGAACTTAAAAGGAGACTGCAAAGGTTTCGGGTCACAGATTTAGTTGAGACTTTACGGAGTTATAGATCTCGTTCCCCTGATTACGAATATACCCCATTATAAGCCCATTTTCAATTAACCCTTTAGTGAATAAAAATATTTTATTTAAAAATTTAACATCGAAGATGCATTTTTACATGTAGAATATAAAAAAAATAAAAAGAAGTTACCACGACAGGATTCGAACCCAGGCCCACGGCGTAGCAGTTCAGCTCGCCACCGCTATGCCACGCCATTGCTTGGTAAGAAAGTGAACTAAACTGAGATTTCACGGTTATAAAACTTTAATTGCAAATATCTCGAAAACTATTCAGTGTTTGCCCTTATAATGAGGTATATTCGTAATCAGGGGAACGAGATCTATAACTCCGTAAAGTCTCAACTAAATCTGTGACCCGAAACCTTTGCAGTCTCCTTGTTAGTAGAAATTTCCTTTTTTGATTACTCTAATAACTCAGAAATAATACATTCATATCTTTTAATTCTTTCGATTTTCCTATTCTTTTAAATTGCATTCATTTTTGTCATAAATGCATAAAATTCGCAGTATAGTTATAATGTACAGTTGTCAACTTATACAGTAGCGGCTCTACTAATTTGATCACTAGACTACGGAGTATTATGCAAAATAAAAATTGTTTCTATTATTTCCAATATATGTAGCTACGTAGACATTTATTTCTTCTCTTAATCATTCTAATCAGCTGAAAATAATACAATCGTATGTTCAAATTCTTTAAATGCTTTTACTGTTTTTCGTAGGATCTACTCAATTTTATTTGAGGCACCACCAGAAATTAGTGTCATTATTCCAAATATTTTTTACATTACGAAATTCATTTTAGTAAATTGTGACAATGCCATATGCACAAAATGAAAATATCCTAGGTTGGAAGGAATGTTCGGAGTTAAAATATCTTCGAGTGCAAAGGGATGAATGCATAAAATCCGTATCACTTTTGATGTCACTTTTAGCGCATGATACATGTATTTTTATCCTCTGAACGAATATAAAATCATACTCGGTTCTCCATGGAGGAAACGAAATGACCAAGAGTGGAAATTCGCTGGGTGATTCTGGATAGATCAGAAACGAATTAAGGTAGAATTCCAGAATTCTGGAAACGTTCGTGTCGCTCACTTTTGGACCGGTTCTGTTTGTTACAGTCAAATATCTGCGAGAGGTGACGCCGTACTTCAGGAAGGCTTCGATCATCCAGGAAGTCGGCTGGGAGCTCCAGCGCGGCTTCCTCAGCGCGACGCCCCCGCCGCCGAAGTCACCACCGCGAGCGGATACTCGTTATCTGCCGTTGCAACTCTGCAGACTCACCAGGGCTCATCCTTCCTCCGATCCCGGTAAGTTCCGTCTTGGAATACCTGCCTCTAACTGCTCCACGATCGATTTCAACGACCTACTCGCGCGAGAAGCTACAGTACACACTGGTCTTAGAAGTTTTAAAACTGGACCTGTTCACAACAGTTTTTAGCAACTCAATGCTCCAGTCGCTGGTGCGCCAAATCGAGTAACTAAACGAAATAAGAATGAGATCTAATTGATTTAATAGAACTTGTACATTCATTTTGGGAAAGTTATTCCGATGCTCAATTCATTTGCATGTCATTAAGTGTAATTGTTAAAGACGTTTATTCTGAATGTGATAAGTTGAGGAATAAACTGCAGTGGTAGGGAAATGCCAAGAAAATTGAATGGTTTGTCAATTTGGCTTGTGAACGACACTTGTAGTAAACACTATTAAGAATGGTATATGTTTACACTTCAGATTTGTCTGTACTATTAAATTATGTCTCTTCAACATCATTTGATTCTCTTGTAACAAATTCCTAAAAGTGACACATTTTATTCAGTGATTCAAGAACTAATTTATACTTAATACAACAATAGATGTTATACAATATTAAATTACATTAAACGAAGATATTCTGAATGGCCGAAAAGGTTCACAATCTACTGCTTCTTTTAAAAAACGTAGAAAATGTAGAGCAATAGAAACGATTTCAAAAATTTATGGGTATAGAAGTGGGGGTAGGTGGCACACCTAATCGCAACGAATACTTTCGCGAGCCGTCGCGTCGTTCCATTAGATGATAATTGACTGTCAAACTCGCGCGCACATCGTGCTCGCGGTCGTTCGACTGTAATCCCAGAAACGGGTTAATTGCGTTATGGCTGTCATTATCTCGGTCGCTGAGCATGCAGTTCTCGGAGCGGTCCTAGGAGAGGGGGGTGGTAGCCGAGACGAAAGGGGTGGTGTTCGGGGGTGGTTCGGGGGTTGGACGAGGGCTGCACGTAATCCCGGAAACGTTCCGCTGAAACGTTTACTTCTAAACGTGCGGGGCAAGAGAAATTCACCCCTCCGGCCGGTTATTTGATTTCCCTCTAGCAACGGAGGGTGGTTATAGCAACGGCGGGTGGTTCCAGCAGCGGGGGGTGGTTCTCCCTTGGCTTTTTTTACGGTCAACGGTGAACAGGCTCCGGCACTTTTCCGAAAGAGTTTGAAAGCGGACGCGCGCAACGACCGTCAAAGCGAAGCGGAGAGGAACAGTGCGGATACTCGCGAATTCGCTGCTTGTCGCAGTGCGAAGCTGAGCGAAGCTGAGCTGAGCAGAGCAAAGCGGAATGAAGCAGGGCAGATCCTTGGATAGGCTCCTCTTTAGCTTTTGACGGAAGCCCGGCGTTAATTAATGCGCCGGGTCTGCTTCTTCGCGCCGTTCGTCGTTGCGTTGACGCGTTTTACGCGCTCGCGCGCTTCTCTGGGAAATCCTGTTACGAATTTCCGCGAGAAATGCGGATCGATCTGACAATGCGAAAATAAACTGCCGTGGTGTGGGGATGTAGATAAATTTTGAATTGGAACGAGGAAATGGGACAAATTGTGTGAGAGGGCGTCTGTTGAGGTAGACAATTGGGAGAATGAAATGAGATAGATTGTGTTTGATCGCGTCTGAACACAAATGGAAAATTACTGTAGACGAAACAGTAAATAGGACGGAGGATGTAATCTTCTTTTGAGGTTGGGAGATTGTCTTGTGTGCTGCCAATTACCATTTTTTAATACCATGAATCCATGGCTCGATTCTGTTTAGGATGTACAAAAACGCTAAAAGGAATTTATTATTACGTGGTTTGCGACCAGTGATTCATTTTGCAAAGTTGATACTCGTGATGAGTAGAATACAATACAATTACAAATGAATTTTCGATTTTTGACCTTGAATTGTCAAGATCAAGGTCAATTTTGCGACAAGTTATTTACGTCAATATCCACCAAATCGATGGTGTAGAATTACTTTATTGGGACACTCGGTACATCATTAAATAGAATGGATAAACAACTGCACCAAAACATACCACACAATTTCCCAACAAAATGTCGAAAGTTCCATTAAAAGATCTAAGAAGACGAGGCTTGTCTTCAAACTTCCTAAAATGACAAACGTCTTCGTTCAAACAGTTTTTTACGTCCAGAAAAATAAATGAAATTGTCAGACCGGTCTGGCGCACTACACAATAGCATCCGTGTGTCCGCCAGTCTCCATTCTCCGTGCAACAAAGAAAGGGTTAGAAAAGTGTCTGACCCCACCCAGCCTCCGCGTCGAGTTAATGAAAGGCTAATGGGCTCTTAATTCTGTAGAGCCGGTCTGGTACCCCTCGAATCATCCCCCAACCCTACCACCCTACCATCCTTTCCCCTATCTCGTCACAGGTGTCCCTATTCTTCATCGCAAAGTGTCTCCATTCTATTCTCTTCCGGATTTCATCTGCTCGCTCGTGTCCCCAGGATTTCGTAAATAAACCCGTTATTTCTTCTCTGAATGCCTCGGCCCTAGGAACGGCGCGGCGTGTCCCTTGACGGGACTCTCGGCCCCCTTTCTTTCCCCGGAGGAACATCCACCATTTTGTTCTCGTTCGGCGACTGGAAAAAGGAAACCATGAGAGGGAGAGAGAACAGGCCGATACCAGACGAGTCTGCAGACGGCTCGAGACAAAAGAGAGAAATAGAGAGAGAGAGAGAGAGAGAGAGAGAGAGAGAGAGAGAGAGAGAGAGAGAGAGAGAGAGAGAGAGAGAGAGAGAGAGAGAGAGAGAGAGAGGAAGAGAGAATGAGGAGGGTCGGTCGAATGGTAGAATCGTGGCGGAATTGAGGAAAGCAATCACAGGCGTGCTGTATCTCTCGTTCGTATCTGCCGCACGGCTGCTAAGCCGAGCTACAAAGGGCTCGCTCTTGCCGACGCGTTGATATTTTTTAAGTCAACAGTGGAAGAGAGACGATCCTCCTACGCCGACCCGGATCCGTCCTACGGAACATCGCCGTGTTTATCCTGCATCGCCCCAGCCAACGGAGACAGTCGACGGATCGAAGAATCGCGAGGGATCTTCGCAAACAGACTGCAGACGTCGTTAAACTCGTCCGACGTTTGCTCGACGAATATACTCGCCGTTTACCATGCCGAACTCCGCTGCCGCGCCGGGGAGATTAACCCTCCCGTTCCTCGTCGAGATTCTTGTACTGAGGAACTCGCGTCTGGAATGACTAACCTGTTGGCTGCGGTGACCTTCGTATCTCGGAAAATACGAGCTTTCAAGTAATCTAATTGCATTCGACGAGTCTCGAGAGACAGAAAATTTTCAACCTGATGTACACTTCTAATTCGATCCATATCGTGTCCCACTGAAAAATTCATACTTTAAATACACTCAATTGTCATACATCAAACGAACACCTAAAGCACACAATCGAAAACTTACGGAGCACAATCAGGAAGAAAAAATTGTTGAATTTTCTATAAGACTCTAGTGTAGCTGAATGTTCATCGAGCGACGAGTTTCGAATAACTAAAATCTCCGGGCTATAAATAATCACGGAGCTATATTCGTCCGAAATGTTGATCAAGCTCAACAAGTAGGGGGTTGAAAAATGCAGGACGATCTGTAGACTCCGTCCTCGAGCTATCTATTATTCCAGCATCAGGATTCGAAATTGAAGCTCACGTTCTTTGGTAGGTGAGCACAACTAAATATTCGGTAACACGTATCCCGGCATTCCGGGTGGAATCGCGATCTCTGAAAAGCGGAAAGAATGCACGAAGGTAGACATATTAATGGCATGTTCCCTCTTTCTCTCGCGAATCTTCTCGATGCATTCACTGCGCCTCTCTGATCGCACGGATGCGTTAAAATTTACAGTAAATCTTGCTGGGGGAGATAGAGAGATAGTGAAAGAAAGAAAGAGAGATAGAGAAAGAAAAGTATCTCCAGTGTTCCATCGTGGAACGCGTCACGTTCGACCGGAATATCTTTTCAAGAGTTTATCCAGATGCCGTGGATTTCCGCGGGAGAAAAGGTTATTTACAATTTATCGCGACACGTACGTTGTACTTCTGACGGATACGTAATTGTTATCTGCGTGTTTCAGTGGAAATGCGATTTTATGCACTTTCCGATGTCGGGGTAGAGAGCAGACTTGGATAAGCAGAGGATAAACAAAAGGCTAGCCCGGAGAATGTTCAGGGGAAACTATCCTCGGCGAATTTCCGGCTAATGCAACGGAGTACCATCGACGGACGAGAATTTCGCAAATTAATGGCGGCGAGTTCCTCGATACTCGCGCAATTAACAGGTGATTTTAATTGGGTGGACCGGCGGCGTGGCCATTCTTCGCAGCGTCGTTCGAGGGCTAGCGTAAAGGGGGTCCGGTTTTAATGGAGCCGTTCGCCTAAAACCGAGCGATGCCGGTCGTATGAAAGCTCGCCATCTATCCGAGCGGGGGTCCACCTCGGAATCACTCGGTAATTCAATTAGCCAATTTTCATTGTGCCGGTTCGCGCGTTTTAATTCGCGAACCGAACCGTCGGTTCTCGTCGATCTCCTTTTTTCGCCGTCTAACACCGTCGAATCCCGTGTTTGCCCACGGCCTCTTCATTTTCCCGAGCGATCCCGACGCCCTCCATTGTCAATAAACTGGCCCGCTAATGCATTGTTGATACGTTTAAGTGAAACGAACGCAGCTCGGAAACCGGGCGCGAGTAAACAGCCCGCGATTCTTTATCGGGTGTCCATGCCCCGGTACGTAACTCTCCGTATTTTTCTACCACGCTCGAGATCCTCCTCGAGGAAAATGGAAAATGGAACGCAGCGCCGCCCGCTGCTAGCTGTGAGGGCGATATTAAATATACACCGGGGCCCGTAAAAACGGCGAAAATTATGTTTCAATTGTACTTGCCCGGGCGACGTACGTTAACGGGTCAGTTTTAATACCGCTCGTACCCTGGATCTTCGTTCTTGCACCACCGAGAAATCCAATTGTACTGGGCGCCGGTTAATGAGATTTCCATGTTAACTCTACACTCTGGGGGATCTCGCGCAAGTTTTTCGGAGAAGGATCATTCGGATGTATTTGTCGAAAGGAAATTTTAGGGACAGTTGTCTTTGTTTTACTTAGGTGGGTGGATTCGGTCTTTAATTTCGGAGAAAGGATTGGATTGTTTGAGGAAGAAACCATTACTGTGGATCTTCAGTGAAAATAAAAATTGTCTGCGTCAATTACTGGAAAAAGGGGCTTCATAAAAATTGCTGTTTTGTGCTGTTGATAATTGTAGTAGGTTGCAAACAATGTGCCAGTAATATTTATACTGTTTTGTCATCTAATCATAGTAGATGGGGTTAGTATTCTAACTTTATATTGAAAACATTTTAATAGCTATCGATTATGAAATAAATCTTTATTTCTTTTTGAGTAGTTTGATAGCGTTTATTATATTTAAGAACGATGCTTTAGTGTAAAAATTGGAGGTTTAAGTAACCGTAAATTATTTTTAAAAACGTGGTAAAAGGCTTCAAATTGAGCTGATAATACATGTTTATTTTAATATTCAATTACCAAAAGGATCATCGGTACACTACGAATTGTTATGGCAAAAATGGTTGGGAGGAACACGAAACAGTAAAATGGTTAGAAGAACTACTGTTATATTATTTTCGACGTTTAGAACATATTAATAACGGAAATCAATTTTCAATTTGATCCCGTTTGCTGTAATCGAGGTACAGGATTGTTATTTTGCCCAAAAATCTACAGTCTAGTGACGAGTTATTACGTTTAAAAATTTCAGGATATAAATAAGGTTCCTCCAGAAAATGTGTTAACAAAACTGCGTCGTTCATATTATACCGCCATCAAAAATCCAATAAACCACCAACAAAAATGCTATTCCCCTTCACCGATTCGCAGTATAAGCATCGGAAATCCGCAGTTTATCAACCATCCATCAAATTCATCTCCCATTCAGTCCACCCACGAACTCCGAGTGACTCTCAAAGATGGCCCATCCGAAAGGCAAAATTTCGCATGATCCCTGCGAATTTCGAAGGATGATTTGTCAGGAACCACATGGAAAAGGGCCGTCGGAATGGTATCGAATCCCCCGGTTCTAATTAACGGTGGCCAAAATGGCCACTCGATTCAGCGGATCCGTTTCGCCTTAGAGTGGTTGCACTCTTTCCCGAGTATCCGGAATGCTGATACGCCGATGCCGAGGTATTTAGTCCGTCGATTCGACGGTGTACTCTATTGAGACGCGAGAACGTACACTGTGGAGAGCCTGCCTGTGGGTGGGTGAATCAGTGTGGGGTTGGTTGTAGAGGAGAGCGTGGGGGTGGGGGAGGAGGCGACTGGCTTCGACTCCGGTTTAGGCTAGGTAGGATGGAGGATGCGAGAGTTAAATTAGTTTCCGGGGCAAAAGCTGGCTGCCGCCTGGTTTTCAGGGCTAACCCCGTGTATAATTCCAGAACAGCTCCATCAGGCCGGAACCCACGAAGAACCTTCCATCCAAACCATCCACCATCCACCGCTGACGCCACTGCCGCCACCGCTATCAAGCATCCCAGCCCCCACCACCTTGTGTCCCGTTCCTGTTCCCGTTCCCGTTACCGGGTCTCTCCGCAGACTTCGCGGGGGCTGCAGTTTGCGAAGTTAATTACCGTCGGATAATTGCCCTCTATATGCCGGTCCGTCTGATTAATGAGCCAGGATCAGCCGGTTGTCCTCTTTTGTCCTTGCGCACGCAACCCGGTCGTCCTTGATTGCCCCCCGGAAAAGTCTCCTCTCTTCCAGACCCTTTCGCCCTCCTTCCCAGCAGCATGATCTTTCTCTTGATTCGACGCCATCCTCTTCTTCAACGGATCTCGGTAATTAGACGGCTGCTCTGCTCTGCTCTGCTCTGCTCTGCTCTGCTCTGCTCTGCTCTGCTCTGCTCTGCTCTGCTCTGCTCTGCTCTGCTCTGCTCTGTTCTGCTCTACTCTGCTCTGCTCGGCTCGGCTCTGCTCTGCTCGGCTCTGCTTGTCCCCAGAGCTCTTGCGACTGCAGTAAGTGACGTAAACCACCCCGGATTCTTGGACAGGTGTACGCAGACTTTGCTGATATTAGACCCCCGAGCCTTTGATCCTCACCGCGGTTTATCCCGACGAGGGAGCTAACGGGATACTCTGTCGGAGATACAACCATGCTCGGGAATGTTTGATCGGTTGTTTGATGGACAATGAACTTGGCTGGTTTAGCCGGCCAGCGCCCCGGCATTTGACTTCGAGATGTTGATATTCGGTTGCTGAACGGGGCGAAAGTTTGTTGTTCGAGATCTCGTTTTCCTGGGATATTGAGTCTGCTTGGACGGGTGATTTTTTGTTGGGGTGTAGTTTATCTTGTTTTAGGGGCAGTTTATGTCGTCATTCTCTTGGATTCATGTTTGTTTGTTTAATACGGAGTTTTCAGTTTTAGCAATTCGTTTTACCGTGTGGTAGAGTAGACTATATTAGGAGGAGTTTAAGTCATCATTTTCCTGAATTCGTATTTGTTTATGAAATATAAAATATAATGTACCGTCGAATTTGATAATTTTGTCTAATTTTCACAGAAACGATAAATCCATAAATCCAAAAATACAATACTACGTAGAATAGGCGAAATTAAGAGAGGTTCAAGTCATCGCTTCACAGATTTCGTGTTTGTTTACAAAACACCGTTTTTCGAATCTATGTTTGCCTACCCCCGTGATATATTCATAAATGTAACAGCGTGTTCATGAATTTTTATCTCTCCAACCATGTGTCCGGTCGAGTTGCTTTCCCCCGGAGCTTAATCTAGAGGGAGTGACGTAGCGTAAACAATTTTTTCAAATTGAAAAATTGTCGGATTGAATAGCGTACAAAATCAATCTTAATAAGGGTGCGGCGGTAATACCATGATGTTTTATTAGCGAGAAGATGAATCGGCCAGTGTCATCGACTCGGTTCGATCGAGAACTCTATCGATTCCTCGATGACAGGAGCGAGAAGGCGCGACGCGTATCGATCACCGGGCGGATGGCTGACACGCGAAACTGTCGTCGAAATTACGTTTCATCGATGTTAACTTTATGTCCCGATCGGGCTAACAGATTGCAGCGGGGCAGCGTTACCTGGCCGGGGCATCGGTCACAGGTAACTATCGCGTGGACAGCGGTTACGCGCCGGCAGCGTCCTCGTCGTCGGTCAGTTTTGCACTGTTGGTGATAAATTTTACGTTGCCATATCAACGACGATTCCGTCGTATTACTGCCGCCGATAGCCCCTTTCGTCGCGGAACGCGTACATCGTTCGTTCCGACCATTAAAAACGCGCAAACCAGGCAAATCAAAAGAATATTTATTTCTTGCCTGCATCGCAAAACAAATCACCCATCAGCTTCATCGCGTCCAACGCATAATTTGCTGACAATTTACATATTCGCAGTCAGTCACCTGAGCGCTCAAGCTGAAATATTATCAAAGCTGCTGACTGGGTCGATAAATGCTTCGGATCAAAGTTGAATGATTTTCTGTTATTTGCAGTGTATGAGTACATCTTTCGGGTAAACTTGCTCTTGGAAACCCAGAGATTTTCGATTATTATATATCTAATCCAGTTCATTTTGTCGAGAAAACTCCAAATATCGAAGTCCCAACCTGCGGAGTGCACTCGTTAAAAAGTTATGAGCGTCTAAAGTTCAGTAATTTTCATTGTTTCTGACAGGTAAGTCCGCCGCCATATTAATAAGTAGGAAGCTCTTTCGTGTAGTAACTCAGTCGAGACGCTAGGTGGCAGCACTACTTACCAATATGGCGGCGCCTTTACCTGCCAGAAACAATGAAAATTACTGAACTTTAGACGTTCATAACTTTTTCACGAGTGCACTCCGCAGGTTGGGACTTCGATATTTGGAGTTTTCTCGACAAAATGAACAGGATTAGACATATAATGCTCGAAAATCTCTGGGTTTCCAAGAGCAAATTTAGCCCATCTTTCTCGTGGAGTTACAAGACCAGAGCTTCTTCGAAAGAGTTCTACAATCTTTTAATCGACCAACATTCCATGAATTATGCATGCTATTCAAGGTTTCCTTTTCCCTTTTCATAACAGAAATGTGATAAAGTATGGGGTTTATCATCACTAGTCTCCGGATTTTATGCATTTATAGATTATTAAAATCAATAAAGAAAGAAAGAATTTTAACTGTGTTCCTGTTTCTTGCACTTGGACTTGCACTTGCGTAAGACACATTAGCCTCGCTCGTTTGAAAAATGTAAAACTAATAGGCCGTTAATTTCGACACTCGGGGGTACAGTTATGAACAAACTTACGAACGGTGGAAAGCCGTTCGAACGCTCACAGGCTCGACTTTCGTAAATTATGAAAGGTCCGCGCGCCCGGACGGTCGTTGGCGGCGGCGTGTTCGATCGCGACTGATAATCGAATAAAACGACGAAAATGCGCCCCTCGGGAGAGATATTTGCCTGGCTCCCGGACGACCCGCTCGCTACCGAGATTAACCGCTTCAAAAAGTACCGGAAGAGCCCGACAAAACGCCGGCAAAAATGCGTCCGCCGTATTCGAATCGTTTGACAAATATCGTGTCTCTGCGCCGTGGAACACAACGGTTCGTATCGCTTAAAGGATCTCCGACTAGAAAAACTGTTATATCCGGACATCTGTATTTTGCGAACAACATCGACATCGACGAAACAACGACTTAAACTCTATCTGATTTAGTATGATTTATGTCCTATAATATTTTAGGCAAAATTCATCACGTAGAGGATACGGGAATTGATGAATTTATCGTTTTTGTGAAAATGGGCAGAAACGATTAAACTCTATTATATTTTATAATTTATAGCCAGATACGAATCTAGTAAAACGATAACTTAAACTCTCTAATCTAGCCTGCTCCTATCTTCTATAATATTTTGAATAAGATTCATCGCGTAGATACTGTAGAAATTGAAGGATTTATCATTTTTGTAAAAATGGACACATTAAATTCGAAGGTAGTGGAATTTATTTAAGAAACAAATTGACAAAAATAATCTACTATTATTTAGTAGGATATTCTATCGCTTTACTTTCGAGCGACTATACAAATGATACATTGTATCTGTCCGCGTCATGGGACCCTCAACTCTCAATTGTTTCTTAGATCGTCGTCCGTTTTTCTGTCGTATTTGTCGTAGAGTAAAGACGTGCCTCAAAACGTGTCTTCAGTTATATTAAATAGAATAAATTCTATTTTATATTTTATATAGAGTCTGGTTTATTCTACCCATATTCCAATAGAAGCTCTACTAAATCTTACATTTTACGAACAAATACAAACCGTTCAGAGTAAATGAATTATTGTCAAACCATAATAAGCTCTAAGCTCGATCTTCAATCCCTCCAGCAAGCATTAAAAATCCTAGCCAGGCGAAACAAGCGAATAAAACGCGGCGAGATCCGAATCCGAGAGCCAGCGAGGCCCGTATGATAAACCCAGCCTAAGCCCGAGAATCTCCAACAAAGAGATCGTCCCGAAGTAGCTAAGATTAAGCGAAACGGGCCGATCGAACTCGAGATTGAAAAATAATCCGCGCTCCGACAAAACCAGCCCGCGACACGGATGAATAAGCGACGCGGAAATATTTGCTGGTTCCTCCGCGGTTTCGCTCTTCTTAATATTCGGAAAATTGCCGGCGCTCTCCGCGGTCCTACAGAGAAAGAAAGAGAGAGGGAGAGAGTGAGAGAAAAAATGATTCTCGTTTTCCAGGGTACTTGGAGGATCTCCGAACAAAGCATGCCGTGTTTTATATCTCCATGCTTGCTGTTCGCGGCCCGTCGATTCGACCGGCTAATATAGCTGGAGAAATAAAACGATCCACCCGAGAGGCAGCTCGATAAACTTCGTGATCGAATTCGGACGGACAGCAATCTCCTTTCCTCTCGAAATTAGGGGAAGTTTAAGTAATAATTTTGACGGAATCGTGTCTGTCTATAAAATATAAAGTATAACAATTCGTATAGAAACTACATATCTATAAATGAAGTTATGATTAGAAAGGTGTCGTTAGCCAAGGTTGGTTACTAATATTGTTCTCGAGCTTTAAATAGGATCATTTAGTTGTAAACGGTCTACTGGTATTGCTTTGAGATCAGCGGTATAGAAAACTGACCATAATAGCGGTGCGCGCACATTGTGACGATTACAGGAAAAACGCCATTTTGTTAAAGGTCTTATTTTGAAGAGGAAACTGCAGGGAATATAACCATATTTTCTTCAAAATTTACATTACTGGCCAAAATTGAAAAAAAAAACATTAAAATAGAATTTGTTTACATTTTTTGACATTATAAAGTGAATTATCGAGGATGAAAAAATTATTTTATGATAGCTCAATCCTTTCCGAATAAAACAAAATAAAGTATAGCTCAATCGGACAAACAGTTCCTACGATAAAACTTCGTAAGTGAGGTCTATTTTCGCCAAAATGGGCAAAAATTGCAAACTTTTAAGGCCTGTAATTTCTAAAAAAATTCGAAATCTGCAAAATGATGACTTAAACTCCCTCTAATTTCACATGGACTACAACATATTTCAATTAGAACAAAATCGAAGATGGTGACCGAAAAAAGTTATCCATTCGGTATGGAACGACCCTAATAGATTCTTAATATAATATAATGAATAAAAGAGAAGGTAGATGCTTGTGTACACTTTCTAGATATTTGCGGACCCGATATTGTCCAGAGTTAGGCGACTTCCTCTACCGTAGGAAGGAGCATCGAGGCGATTCGGTTGGCTTTCAATTCCTGAAGAGAGTCAGAGTCCCTGGCCTGGTAATCCCGACTAATTAATATCGTCGCAATCAAGGTATTGCCCTCGGTTCCGAGTTGGCTCTTTCGCGAGACCGATCTCTCGGAGGGATTCCGTGAGAAGAGAGACTCGGGGTGTCCTCGCCGCAATTTACGCAGGGAACGACGGTTCCGCGCTGGGCGTCGTCGAACAGCGAAACGAGCCTCGTCGACTTGTTCTCAAAGACCGCTAGAGTGGGTTAAGACGCGGGGATCACGGGGCTCAACCGAGCGAAATGTCACCAGACGTCGATCCGTCGAAGGTGGAACGCGGTCGCGAGCATGTCGCCGCATTGCTGCTCAAACGAGATCAAAGTTGCCTGATCGTACACTGATTAACACGGTTAGGAGAGAGGAAGAGAGAGAGAGAGTCTGTTGACGAACGCGAAAGAGCAGCCCCGCTGTTTGAACGACGAAGCGCGACGAAGATCGAGGACTAACAGCCGAGAGGAGCTCGCGTTATTTGTTTCGAACATCGACAGAATCCCACTAATTTCTCTGGGTGATCACTGATCTGTCTGACGAGAGAGCGGTTGCTGAAGAAACTAAATACTCTCCGAGGCCTCGAGGACTTCAATCGAGTCGCTGCTGCTGCTGCTCAGAGAAACTCGCCGCGTTCGTTTAGTTAGTTTGCTCGATGCTGTTCGAGAAGCTAACGAGGTCTTTTTAATGGTTCGCAAATGTCGGAGCACGGGAATGAATTTGTTGATTACCGAGGAGGAGTTGGATTAATCCGTTAATCCTTTGGACTGAGAATGTTATATGACGTGAGAGAGATGCTGCTTATTATTACTTGGTGGTGTACTCGGATTCGTACGATTCGTTAACACGTTATCTACACTTTATGTGTGCTGTATTAAATGAAAGCTCGAAAATCTTCTTTTATTATAATGGTCCTACACGAAATTATTAGATTACGTTAATGGGCCTCTGGTTCGCGATTGAAATTGCTTTTTCTGTTAAGAGATCCTTAACCATGACCACAGGTTTTTAAACATTACGAAATATAATTACTGGTAAATCATATGTTAAGACTGTTCGTTTATGGACACAAAGAGCTAGGTACTTTTGTTTTTAAACTAGACTGAATTGATTGGCATGTTATTTATAAACAGTGCTTATAATAGCAACAGAAAATTTCATAATTATTGAGAGTGTCCCGATTGACATAATGACTCTAAAAATTGTCTTGCTTGAAACGTAGACTGAAAATAATATCTTGCCTGTGAGCATTATCCAGTGAATGATTTTCTCCACTTTTCGGATAAATCTATGTATACAAATAACTAGAGGTGTGCGAGAACCCGAAATATCGGGTCGGGTCGGGAACACGAAATTTTTTCGGGATCGGGACGGGTACCCGAAAATTTCGATATTCTCGAATTTATCGGGATTCTCGAATTTATCGGGATTCCCGAAAATTCCGAGAACCCAGTAATGAATAGTATTCATTAAAACGAATATAAATGATTACTGGGTTCTCGGAATTTTCGGGAATCCCGATAAATTCGAGAATCCCGATAAATTCGAGAATCCCGATAAATTCGAGAATCCCGATAAATTCGAGAATATCGAAATTTTCGGGAACCCGACCCGACCCGACTCGACCTCTTCTCGACTCGTCCCGACCATCGGGTTCCCGATATTTCGGGTTCTCGCACACCCCTACAAATAACACTTGTTATTCTTTAGGAGACCCACTATAACGTTATTATTTACACGATCAATACATTTCCATTTCCGAGGGGATCAATAAAGTTTGCCCAATAAATAACGTGTTATTATTTCCTTCCACGGTATATTTCATTGAATTTTAACAACCGAAACAACCAGCCAAGTTCCAGAATTAATGGTCAAGCGAAACATTATTTCAATCTGTTCTCACGAAATCCAATGCGTGGAGAACTGAACAAAACAATCTCAAAATTATGGATCTTTAGAATATTGGAATCAAGTCAGGTCTTCGTTTCATAAACTACTTCGATGTCAGCATAATGACAATTTGAACTCCTCGTAATATAGCCTATTCTACACAGGATAAAATTTTCAGGAAAATCCGTCGCATTGATGGCAGAGGAAACAGTCGATGTAGCTTGCTCGTGAACATTCACGTTCCAATAAAACTTCAAACGGATTCGTCCAATTCAATGCTTTGTATTTAACAAAGAAATACAAACCCAAGAAAACGGTGACTTAAACTCCCCTAAATTTAGCGTACTTTGTATACTGGAACATTTTGAAAAAATCCTTCACTTCGATGACGGAGAGAACGACTAATTCAGAGATTGAACACCCTCTTCGCCATAATTATAATTTCAGATTTTTATACAAAATGAAAATTGTTTGTATCGATTATAATGGACAGGAGCCGAACAGAAATTTCATTGCTCCTTTAATCATTTTAATATGAAGCTGTTAACTTTCATCAGCCTGTCTCTTGCCTTAAATTGCTCGTTTATAACACAAATACATAAAATCCGCAGTGTATTTACAACAAATCGAAAATAGTTGAATATTACCTACATACAGACTCGTTAACTTCAATGACCACAAAAATTTGCGTATCAAGAAACACTGTAAAGGAAAAGTTGCCAGAGGAGAGCAAAACTGCTGGCCCGCAAAAGATCCAGAACCCGAGTGTTACTTGGAAGGTGTGCAATCGACTATGCAACTTCGTGTGGATTCTCCGGGGTTATTTAATAACAATCGGCGCGGGATAAGGTCGCAAGCGACAACAATCGCCGTAACGACACCGTTGTCGTTAGCGCAACGGTATTATCGCGGTAGTGACTCGTCGGAATCGCGAGCGTAGCGGCCTGCGGAACGATATTAAAGGATAATGGGAGCCCAGCAACCTCCTTCTCGTCGTCGCCGGCCCGACGCGGCGTCTACACGCCGCGATAATCGTCGTACGCACAGTACACACGGTCCCGCGCGTTTCGTTTGTATCGGCCGCGATCCGCGGGACGCGCGATGGTAATGAGAGCCGAGCCAGAGGGGCTTCGGCGCACAATGCAATTCCGCTTGTTACTGATAACAGCACCGCAATTCCAGAACGCTCGTTACCTATGTCCCCTTTGCCCCTTTTTTCTTCTCTTTTCCTTTTTTTCTATTCCCTCCACACCGTCGCCATTTTTTACATCACCGCGTGAATTAATCGTCACGATGACGATTCGTGCTGACACGTTTCCGTACATTGTCTAGATTCCTTCAATTCGAAGACTGCATCTCTAAATGATCCAACTGCTGTACGAAACAAGTTTTATTCAAATGTGAATTTTGGCAATTGCGCTAAATCGATCATTTTCTGCAATCTCGATGTGACGGATTTCGTTAAAAATATACTTTCATGTACAGTTGTTTATAAAATATATAATCTAATAGACGTTCGAGTTTAAAATTTGAATTTCAAAACCCGTTTATGATGTTTAAACTCGAACACGTCTGTTAGATTTTATATATGAGAGAGAAACGAGAATTCAGGAAAATGATGACTTAAACTCCCCCTGATTTAGCTTACACTACATACAAGAATATTTTGAACAAAATCCGTCACACCGGTGACACTGATAATCATCGATTTAGCATAGTCATGAAAATTCACGATGCAAGAAAATTTCGGACTAATTTGTAAAATACAAAGTTTTATATTTTGTAAAAACGTTCGAACCCACGAAAATGATGACTTAAGCTCCCCCTAATCTAGCCAGCTCTACATAGGAAAAAATTTTGGCCATAATCCGTCTCATCGAAAATGATCACTTTATCTTAATCGCGCACGTTCGACTGAAAATCGTCAAATTCGAAGGCACCATATTTTTCTGAACTTTTATTGCGAGGCATCAGACAATTTTACCACAAATAACACATGACTACACTCTCGTTTCAAGGCATCCGACAGCTTCACTAATAACACGTGTCCTTCACATTTCAATTATTTCTAGAAAACGTATCTACCTCCATATTAAATTGAAAAAGACGATGGTGAAGGAGGTAGATCTAGATTCCGCAGAAAGACGGACGAACAAGTCGGTCGATCGACTATTTCCTGGCGAGGGTAAGGTCGAGTTTTCTCGTTTGTATGTAGGTCCGAGCCTGTTCCATTTGTGGGAAGTAACGTCGGCCCGGGGAAAGTCCGTGATTCGGGTCGAAACCGGACGCGCCGCGGTGGACCCGCTGGTGCCAGTCGAACGTGCCGCTGTTAACAGTTTCCGGGGAGTTAACAAGGTTTCGAATCCGCGGTGGAGCGCAGGACAATAGGACGACATTAGGGCTTGCTCCGTATCCAGACACCTAAACCTAACGCCCTCCCCTCATTCTAGGGGTCGCGCCGAGAGCACTCTCAATACGTCGTCGTTGTTCTCCTTTCCAACCCCTTGTCTCTCTTCACCCTTATCCTTGCATTTGTCCACTTTCCTCCCTCTTTTTCCCCTTTTCAACCCTCTGGCCGGTTGTCTCTCTTGATTTCTCCTCAATTTAAAACCCTCTGCTACTGGCAACTTCTACGCTCAGCTATGAAAGCTGCAATCACTGGCGTTTACTTTCTTCCGAGGTATTTGTTGCAAACGTTCTTTACAGTTTCTAACGAACTTTTATTTTAGTGCTGGAATTAATAGATTTATTTCGTGTTGTATTTTTTAATTCTTGCAAGCTGAAGGGTTTGATTTATTTCTTGGTGTATCGGACTGCAGACTTTGGTACATAATAAAAATTGTCTGCCTCGAATGAATATTATTGGAACAAAAGAAAATTAAAAATTGATTATTTTGAACGTCCTAGAGCAACAACCGTTCGGAAATTCTTGTACACAGCACGTCCTCTAATGAATCTCGAGATTAACGGGACAAGTTTAAGTCGAAATTCTAATCCCGACAGTTTACCGACCGGAATAAACCTGTGTCTACTGGCAAACGAACCTGCAGAGAGATTGGACCTCGAGCTGAATAGAGATATGGACCATCCTCGTGTTGATCCACTCTAATACATTACTAACCTCAAATTCAGTACGTTGTTTGTCTGAACAGTGATCGAAATTTGACACTGTGATACTCACTTTTATGACAAGAATAAGTAGCTGCAATTTAAAACAACACAGGAATTAAAAGAGTTGAGAAACATCTACAGGGTGTCTCAAAATTCCTTCAACTTCCTGTAATGAGAGGTTCTTGAGATCATTTGAAGCGACCAATCATAGTACGACCAACCGCCTGCCGGTTCACCGCGCTGAACGTGCCAACGAGCGTCTACGTCGCGCTCTGATTGGTCCGTGTTTTTCGTTAATAACTCCTAAACAAAGCCGCGGGCGCCATTTTTGTTATGGAAAATGTCGCTTCAAATGACCCAAGGAACCTCCCATGTCAATTTATCGCAGTAGTTTTGGGACACTCTGTATATTACTTTTATCCCTTAAAATTGTTAGACAAATAAGAAAATTTCTAAGTGACTCCTATTTTACCTGAATTGCAGAAATTTTTAATAATATCTGGTAATAATTATATGGATTTCCAGATTGGCATTCTTCCTTTAATAATTTTAATAAACTGGAACTTTTAATCTCTCTCCTGTTTTAAATCGCACCTACTCATTTTTACCATAAATACATAAAAATCCACTATCTAGAACATTAGATATTTTGAATTTTATAGTATAAAGTATTTCACGAAAACCAGGACAACGAAAAATGTGTTCCACGAATTCGAAGCTTCCCGGCGTCAAAAATAAAAATATTCGCAAAAATATTGCACGAACGCTCCTCGACAGGTTCGCAGTGCTCGAACCAAAAATACCAAACGTGAAATAAAAGTATATGAAAAAAACCTTTCGCCCGAACAGTTTCGAAGTCCCTACAGAACATTGGATTTCCGAAGTGAAGAATCCCGATTCAATGAAGCGTGCGAGCCACTAGACTCCGTCGACGGGCGGCGGCGGAGTAGAGTGTAGATCGTCAGCCAGGCAAACCGGAGCGGAGCGGAGGCGTGGGAAGACAGGAAATTTCGCGAGGTACACCGCGTTTATGCAGCCGCGCGGCGCTCTTTGTGAGCCCGGCATAAACTTCGCGGGAGTAGCTTCGCAGTTTCATTAGCACGGGAACTTAAGGGAGCGGGCGGCAACTTGCCGCTAATTCAAATTAAGTCGAGCGAAGCCACTAGCCGATACAGGTCGTTTAATTAGCCGCGCGGGCCACTGCTGAATTATTGCTTGGACGGTCAACGAGACCATGTCGACATTTTAAACAAATTTCACACAGGATTTTTGGCAGCTTTTTTGTCGAAAGTCGAGCTACTCTTTTTTTGGTTGCGTTGAAATGTTTCTAATTTTTGACGTTAATTTTAAAAAGTAATTGGAAAAATGTCCTTGCGGTTTGACGAATATCGGTTAACCACGGTGTGGTTAAGATAAAGACGTTGAATAAAAATCACTTTTGTCCCCCCTTCTTGTCATGATCGCTTGATCGCGCAGTCGCAATGGCACGGCAGATTATTGAATTTGAACTAAGCAGCCCGTGCGAGAGATTTTACAACAATGGATCTCCGGGAACGAACGAACCGACCGAGCGTCGCGGAACGATTGTGCAAACGTGGCTTCGCTGGAAATTTCATTAAAATCCTTGCCTGGCCAGCCGGCTCCACCCCCGCACACCCCCAGCCCGGCTAAAGAAGCTTTTAAAAAGCCTTTTAATGGCCTCTCCACCCGAAATAATTCCCAAGTTCCGGGCAACTTTTTTATCAGCATTTACGATCGAACCGGCTAAGTATTTTATCGGACGTCTCGGGGCATCTACAAAACCTCCTTGCACCCCCTTAGAAGACCGCCCCTCGCCTCCCTTAGAACTCACTCCCTAAACTTAGCAGGACACGCTAACGACGCTGTTCGCACGAGGAATCAGTCATTCATTAAATGGAAGCGTCCTCTCGCCTTTAATCTTTAACGAGCTAAAATTTACGCTTGTTGCAGCTGACGCGACGGTGCTGCTGTTTTCCGCGAAAGTTCTCTCTTGGATTCAAGAAAAATTCTACTCTGCTTTTATTAGAGAGTGCAGTCGAATTTCAAGTGTCACCTAGATTGCACTTAATTTACAAATTATAGTCGATCATCCCATTGCGCCGAAGCTGCTTCAACTCCGAAACAAAGACATTTCTTCTGACCTAGAATATTGCCACTGTGTATGTACATGCTTTTAAAAAAGAATTGATAATTGATAAAATCCTCCGAGACTCAATACTCTCATATTACATTTACATTTTTATTAACCTACTTTCATCATTAAAAAATATATTTGATCACAAACATTTTACAATTTGGTAAATCCATGAAGAAGAACCAAATCCAATTTATATAAAATCTACAAATAAATATATGTGTCAGAATGCTTATGAACGCAGGTACAAATTACAAAGCTTTTTCCACCGACTTGTTAGAATTGTTTCGAAAAGTATGTCTACTATCATCCATAAAATCCAGTTATCAGTGGGTCCAGGTACATCAGCACGGATCGAAGACGTTTGACAGTGAAAAGCTAGATTGTAGGTGCAGCCAGGATGTAATAAAAAGAATGAATTCCGAAACGGCTGCTCATCAATCTTCATTGAGCGTTCCCGGGCACATCTTGAATCCCGAACAGCCAAGGATATCGGCGCTCTCGGCACGTTGATCCAGTTTCTACGATTATTGCGAACACAAGTAACGAACAAGAATAAAATAGCGACTGACAGGATCCGAGAGATCTACAGGGAACCGACCTGGATCTCTTGAATTCTGTATGACAGGGTGTCCATTATCTTGATGGAAAATTCTCCAATATTTCTGTTACGCGCTGCATAAAAATAAATCCTCGATCATCTCATGGATCGGCGCGGCAACCGAAACCAACGGGGAGTATAATGTTTAATCTCGGGAAATATGCTGTGGCTGCTGACCGAAATCCTTAGAACAATGGAAGTGTCTTAGTCAATTGTTCCAAGACTTCTTGTCAAATTGTGTCCGTTAGGCCTGTTTTAAAAGTGACAAATTGGACTTCGGGTTTAAGAGCAAGTCTAACTAATTAATTTGAAAAAAGTTGATTATTTTCTGGGTCGGCAGACACAATTCGTTTGCAATGAATTAATATTTACCTTTACATTTTACGTGGATCCCCTGAAGCTTTTGAGATGGAGAGGAACGTCTCGGAAAAAGATTCTAGGAGTAAAAATGCTAAAATTGATGAAATAAAATTGTGTCGATTAAATATGTACACGTGAAGAATATTTATACTCAGAAAATTAAATAAATATTTACTTTTGTATTTTCTGTGGATTGTCTAAAGATTTTAAAATCGAGAAGAATGTGTCGGTGAAAGATATTACAAGTAAAAATATTAAAATTGAAGAAATAATGGCGTACTTATTTACTCAGAATTCCATTTGAAAGCGAAGTATCTACAGTATCTCAGAAATTCAACAAATACTTTGTCAAATTGCATGCAGATTATCTGAATCTTTTAAAATGCAATAAAGGGTCACAGAAAAATTGTAAAATCCTACACTAAAATAAAAATTGCGCTAACAAAATTATGCACAATTATATGTTAAAACTGTAACACACAGATGCACATTAAGAACTATAAAATTATCCTTAATACCTTGATTACAAAAAGAACCATGCACCGTTCTCGCAAAAATTCCGAATATTCAGAAGAACAAAGTGTTTGTATATTTCCCGTAGTGTTAATTATAGTTTTGTACATACTCCGCAGCGAGTGTTAACAATACCCCACGCGAAGTAGAATGAAAAAGATGTATTTGCATTCTCCATGCGCGATTCCTCGCTCATTAATTTGCAAATAGATTGCAGAGCCGATGTTTTCGCGTCTCGCGGAATTGGGTACGATTTAACGCAGTAAAAAGGTGTAATCAAATTTGCTCAGCTGCTCGTAGCTCGCCGGGAAAACTTGATGAAACCAGCTCGAAGTGGGGATAAATGCGTTTCTCTTTGATTCCAGTTTCTGTAAATTCAGTAAGGCAGCAAAGTTTCCGCGTTTTTGCGTGAAACAAAGAAGATGTTATCAATGCCTTTACCCCCGCAGCCTTTCAAGCCCCGGTCGTCTCTCGCTGTCTGCTTTAACCTACTCTCCTCTACAGTCACTTTTTGCGCCGGTGTTTCTCTGATTTTCTATTCTGTTTCCTTCTCCCGTCATTCTCCAGTAGCGTTTATCTTCGCTGGGCCAGCGGCGCCCAACTTATTCTACTCTATCAGCCCTTTTCACCTTCGTCAACAACTACCCTCTGCAACGGGAATCGCGCGTAACATTTTCAAATTTTATTCGGACGTGGCTCTTTGGAACGCGTTTCAAACATTTTGTTCAATTTCGTTCGCTGTACCTTTCTGTGACGGTTCGAAATATTTTTGTGCGACTGGGGAATGTATACATTTATGACAATTTTAAAGTAATGAAGCACCTGGAAAATTTTAAATTAATGTTGTATGTTTGCAACCCATTTTAAAAAATACTGTTTACTATAAAATAATCTATTTATTAGGTTGTTAGGTTGTTGTTCATTCATAAACGTTTTGATCAACAAATACCATTACAGTCTACAGGTTTATCGTGCTTCACTTTAAATAGTAGACACAGCTAATCTTTAAGGGCCTATCTTCAGTTTTTATTTAGCTATCTGATTTTATTTTTACATAAAGTTTATTTCAATGTGAATCAATGTGATTGTCCTTTACTCTTTTTGTATGAGTGGGAAAATAATTTATTGACGATAGCATTGCGTGATGTTTGTTCAAAATGTAGTAACAGATGGTAAAAACTCTTCGTCGATGGTAAAACGAACTTGAAAATGGAGATGACAATCTTGCAAATGATGAACGTGGGCTACCACAAAAGAAGAATTTATTGACAGAATATGTAGATTACAATGGTGCTTGCTTTGATCAATACGTTTTACTTAATTAGCATAAAGCGTAAGGTTACTTTATTCTTCAAAATCGGACATTTCATATGCGACAACCTAACAGAAAAAGCGCGGGAAATTCAAACGGTATCATCGGGATCGCAGCTAATTCGCATCGACAGGATGGTCGCAGTGATCCGCGCCAACTGCAGCCGTCGGAAACTAGTTAGTAGTTGGACAAACAATTTCGAATTACATGCGGTGCGTCAGTCCGGCCGTAACGAGCGGAGAGAGAGAGAGAGAGAGAGAGAGAGAGAGAGAGAGAGAGAGAGAGAGAGAAAGAGAAAAGAGCGACGGGAAAATCGGTGGGGAAAATAGCGTAGAACAGTCGGGCTTGGATTGAAAGAATATAGTTGCAGTGCTGGAGACAGAGGAAGAGCCCTCGGTGTATATATTTAACGGAACAGCAGGCTTTGCTAGAAGCAAAGAGGGAAAAAGAAATGAAATTGAAGTTGTCCTCGGCGCGAAATTAAAATTACGCTTTCTCACGTCGAGCGAAACCGCGATATTATCGCTCTCGCCCCGTAACGTCTCTCCCTCCCCCTATCCTGAACGCCATTTTCCAGCACGACCGTGGATTTCTTCGTCTTCTGATTAAATGCCGACACGATCGAAGTCCGAGCGTTCCCGCCCCGCTTAATAAGCGGCCGCCCGCTAACGATCAAGCGTAAATGAGATCGGCGAGATGCTAATCGACTGATACACCGCCGGACTAATAAGCACGCGGGCTTTTAATAAATTGCCGGCTCGATTGTGTCGACTCTATATCGATTCGAAGAAACCTTTTTTCTACCAACGGAGCCTCCGAACTTTGTTCGAAAAGAGTAACATTCGACGAAATTTAACACTTTGCCTGCCACGTTGTTCAAAATTATGCTGGGGATCTATTTTGCAAAATAAAAATGTTTTGTGTCAAGAAACAACAGCAAAACACCATTCCGTCGTTAATAACTTCAATAAATTGGACATCTTTAAATTCTTTTGATACAGTTCCAAATTGCGGCAACACATTGTCATAAATGCATAAAATCTGTAGTCTAATTATACAATTGCATGAGTTTTGAGAAAGATTAGTTTTGAATTAAACACTTCAGAAATTTCCTATTTGTGACTTCGCGGTGCGAAGAATTATTTTAACGGATTTGCGATGGATCGCAGCAAGCGAACGGATCGAAGGTGTACGAACAACGTGTCAGCCGGAAACCCAATGACGCACGCATGATCTCAAGGGAGTCGAAGAGAGGGGGGGGAGGGAGAGGCTGATCCTTTACAGCGGATGTCGACGGGCCGTGGTTCCCCGGTTAGCAGCAACAGCAGCAATAGTAGTAGCAGTAGCAGCCGTTCACCGTGAAAATCCGGCGGAAACGCGGTCGCCGAGGCGAGACAGTAAACCGACCAAAAAGGTTAACCGGCCAAATCGGTTAAGCTACCGAAATGGTTAATTGACCACATCGATATACCGGCCCCGAAACATTAGCGGATTTAGTCGGCCAGCTCTGAATCGGTTAAGCGGTTTAACCAGTCAGCAACGTCGCGGCGACGGAAATGATGTCGGCCACCGACGGCTATCGAAACAACATCTCGTTCCTCGCGACACCATACATCCCTTTCCTCCTGTCCCAATCCGCTATCAAAACCATAATCAATTCCGTATAATACTCAAACTCGTAATACGGCTGATACGAACCTTTCCAGGAACGAATTATTCGAAAACGGAATGGACTGTTTCAATTCCTTTGTAATCTAACAGCAGACTGTGGATTTTTATGCATTTATAGCAAAATTCGTCAGGTAAAACAATTGAATTTCATTTTATTAAAGTTGTCATGAGGGGATTTATATTTTCATTCAACTTGAGCTTGGTGTAATTGATGCAGACAATTTTTATTTTGTGTGAAGATCTACAGTCTAGTAATTAGGTATAGTTTATAGTGAATACATTGAAGAAATATTCACATGTCTAACTATTAAGTGATGCATTACAATGTACATAGTAAAACTGAATTTTAAGTAGATTATTTCTGAATACAACGAATCCCCAGAATCAATTAGCAATAACAGAAGAATATTATACAATTAAATAATTAGGTATAGGTTATAGTGAATACGTTGAAGAAATGTTCGTATGTCTAACTATTAAGTGATGCACTTCAATGCACATAATAAAACTAAATTCTAAGTAGATCAATTCTGAATACAACGAATCCCCAAAATAAATTAACAATAACAGAAGAATATTATACAATTACTAAATATGCAGCCTGAACAGCAATTCTTAAGAAAACCATTGTCTCGGAAGAACATTTCAAGCAATAGCAACAAAGTAAAACATTTTCTGCATCAACTGCAGAGACAATGGAATCTAAGAAAAAGTTGATTCCGGAAATAATCGATTTCTCTGAACAATTCTAATAGATTGAATACTGTTAAATCCTCCGAATGCTTCTCTTCTTAAGTACTACTCCCATCGATTCTAGCAATAAACGTAAGAAATCACGAGCCTATTCTCCACGAACCAACCAAAATTGAAAAATCCCCAGGCAAGCGAGAGTACGCCAGAGTCATGATCCAGGCAGTTTCGTTCTGCAGCAGCAAAAGTACCGGAGTGTAGTAAAAGTTGGATCGTGATGGAATTAATCCCGAAGGAGTCGGCAGTTCGCGAGACACGAGATATTCCTAGTATCGACCTTCGGATGGGGTGGGAGGGATAGGAAATAAAGAGAAGTCGTTCCGAAGAGAACGGGGGTTTTCTTTGTTGGGGGGTCGGTGTTTGCTATCTGTTCGCAGAGAGCCAGCGAAAAGACGCTCGTCGCTCGTCGAATGGAGCCCTTCCGCAAGAATTACAGTAGAACCGGGGAGACTTTTGCAACATCTTTCTCCTTTTTATTACCTCATCTCCGCGGCAGGCAACAGGTTGATTCGGGTTTGCGAGAGCTGATCCCAACAGTGCACACGTACACACGTGTGTATCCTTCTTCGCAGGGTTCCGACTTGGAGAGAAGGACACGGGAAACTAATTAAAGAAGGAGACGGGAGAAATCGACGGAGCAAGCTTATACGGTGGAAGATAATGAAAGAGGGTAGTCGCTTGGGAAATAAAACCGATGAACAATACGGGGCGGAGAGGCTAATCCGAGCAACGGTGGAAAACGGTCAGCCGACATTCGCACGCGGATTCCGTGCTTGTACCGTGCTGGAAAAGTTCAGGGAACGGATCGTCGCCGAAATGAGGCGGAAGGCGAGAAGAACCGGCCGCAAAAAGTTCGTACACGGTCCAATTTCGATCGACGAGTTTCACCTGTGCCGCGCCGCGCCGCGCCGCGCCGCGTCGGGCCACAAACGCTTCGCAACTCGTCGGGCTTGCCACCTGGAAAATCGAAATACGGAGCCCGAATGAGAATTTTAGATCAACCGAGGGACCAAATGGAATTTTTCGGAGCTAATATCTGCTGCAGTTTTGGCCAACACGCTTTGGTACCGCGGGAAAATATTTTGAATATAAAATATTTTGGGGAAAATATTTTGTGAAGTCAATTCTTAGGAAATGTAACTATAGATTCTTGTATTGAACAGTATTCTGCTATCTTTCAGTGTGTTTATTTGTTGTTTTTACTTTTTTGTGGGATATTGACACTAAACAATGTGTATGTATATGTTGGAAATGTCTTTATGTGGGTACGTTATTTTGTAAACTACACTTTACGCAGTATATACTTTATTACTACATAGTAATATTATAAAAATGGTAGTCTAAATAACGATACAGTGTTTCCGCGTATCCCGTATTTAACTGTGTGTGCGTGCGTAGATGGAAAAGTCGGTACATTGACTTTCCTCGCATCTATCACTCCTGGTTTGGTTACTTAAAACCGTGCTAGGTAGTTAGTAAAGGGGGAGGTGTTTTGAAGAAATGGTGAAATGATTTGGTTAACGTGTTACTAACGATAACTTATATTTAGCTAAATCGACTGTACAAAAGTTATAGCTTATGTGAGAGCTGGCTGAAGACTGAGGATTAAAACGCAGAGATACTTGTTACAGGATATGAAATTCGTGGTGGAGGTGGTAAAACAAAGTGGGAGAAAATTGGAGGTGAGCTTTAGAAAATGGTCCAGACGTTGTCTTAAAGTGTAAGTGTTATGGCGCCGGAAAGACGCACAAAAAATGGACGAGTCCCGTCGCTTCGAACTCAAGAGGCTTCAACTTTTCGACTGATTTATTTCCTCTAGCAGGGTGGTCGAAGTCTTAGGATTTGGAGCCGAATTCATTGTAGAGACACTTTCGTGTGTCTCGTATTACGTTGCGTCCCATCAATGTGTAAATAATGAAAAATGTGCAAGGTTGCGATCTGCTCAGAATAGCTGCTTCTACCGGACTGACGACGATCCTGACTTTATGCCCTAGCCTGGGTCCTTCTGTCCTTGGGTAAAACCGCCCCTTACGCCTGATACCTAAAAGGCTATGATATTGTTGTATTCGAACAATATATGTATACCGTCCTCAACTGCCTTCCTATACCCTAGCGTCTAAGGTAGGATTTGCTATATAAGATTATCGACGAGTCCTCTAGCGGGCCTAGGACGATACGCTCTCCCTTTCCTGTTCCTTCTCTCTCACACGCAACTTCAGCCGTCGTAAAAATTGTATTAAGGTACCGATTTTGTTAATATTTCGCAGTCTAATCGACTATTAACATTTACCAACATTAAGGATGCTTGAAAAAATCTGAAAGTTGCAGCCCACTTGGCGTATCGCACAGTGAATTGTAATACTCATTCCAGAAAGTTGGTCCGCAGTTTCTTGGACCTCCAGTGCCCAACTACGGTGCGGATTAGACCTTCTTCCCCAAGGTGGGAGTTCGGAGTCTCCGCGTTCGAAGTTGGAAAGAACAATATTCGTGATTTCTAATTTCCAAGTGCGAAAAAAATATTTGCCCTTTGCCCCGGTCGGCTCATTATTCCAGGTGTTCCGCGGGTTTTCGGTTCCCAGGGGCGTGCTCCGAGCGTAAATAGCAAATGTTTGGAGTTCCAGAATGACTGGCGAAGTTGTGATTAAAGGAAATAACCCAAAGTCGTGTAGCTAGCGAGCTCACTGCCCGAACTTGCGATTGAAGCAAATATCGGGGAGATAACCGTTGGTCCTTTGACTCGAGTAGATCCGAACCCTTTGACTCGATTCGAGCTTTGACTCGAGCAGCCGACGAAAATCGTAAAACCGTGTAATAAGACGAACGGCGAGAGAGGATCCTCCTCGGCGAACGAAGTTTCACGTACACTTCACGTTTCACTGTAAGGAGACCTACGTGAGCACCATCGGCCTTGGGGAACCGGATCTGACTTCTTTCGAATCCCACGCTCGAGTTTCAAAATGAGGGGACACGCACAAATTTTCCGAATCTATTTTTTCGTACGCTTGAAACTGCTATAACCATTTTGAGATGATCCCAGATGTCGTTGATTCGATTATCAACGCGTTATGCACTTTCGTGATATGGAATTGACTGCGTTGGTTGATCAAGAAATTTCGGAGTGGTTAGAGAATGTGGCTTAGCATTGTCAGGAAAACCGGAAAATTCAAGATCTATGGTACAAGTGATCTATTATCGGATCCATCCCTACCTTCTCCACCTTTGCTAAATCTTTCCCCTACCTCCATTACATCCTTCCCCCTCTCTCCCAGTCTTCCCCACTTTTCTTAGATCCTTTCCCTACGTTCCCCACCTTTCTGAGATCTTTCCTCTTTGCTCCCTACCTTCCTGAATTACCGGAGGAGCTCCCCACTTCCTCCCTATCTTCCCCACTTTCGCCGGATCCTTCCCCTCGCCTCCTTCCCTTCTGCATTTTCCGTACATCTTTCACCTTTGCTCTCATACTTCCTCCATTTCCCTAGATCCTTCCCTAGACCGCTTCCCCTTTCCTCTCCAACTTCTGGACCTTCCCTAGACCCTTTTTCTTGCTCCTCGCTCAGCAAGAAATCCGACTGAAATCTTCTCGGATTCAACAAATGCCTGATTTTCAAATGATGAACTATTCTTCATCCTTTCAGACCTCAAAAGTGATCAATGTTCCGGTAATTACCCTCTTCATAAACGCAAAAACAATGACCCTTCTTCTCACACCGAACCATCACGCAGCATATCCCCGATATTCCCTCGTTCTTCTTTCCTCTTTCCCTCGTTCCTCTCTCCTCTCAGACAAATGGGAAAATTATCCTTCGCAGGTGGGAGAGGAGCCGATAAAAATTGTCTCGCGGACGTAATCCTGGAAAAACTGGGACCGTCGCGTGCGGCATCGCGGGTACCGGTCGGTCGACGGGTCCGGAATAAAAGCGAGGCTCGTCTTAGCCGCGCAGAAAAATCGCCGTGGTTTCCCCGCAGCGTAGCATAGTATAGCACGGCGCGGCGGCCCGGTAATCCCAGCCAAAGTAACCGTTCCCGAGGAGACGTAAATTTTTGCCAAAACCCCTGGCAACGAACCCTCTCTCTCGGCATTGTCGCAGCCAGCCAACCATCGTGCCCGCCGCTTTTAACGCAGAGAGAGAGAAAGTGAGAGAGAGAGAGTGAGTGAGAGAGAGAGAGAGAGAGAGAGAGAGAGAGAGAGAGACACGGCCGCCTAGTCCGTTCTTTTCTCTTTTCTGTTTAATTTTCAGCGTCGCCATCCGAGCGGATGTCCGCGCGACAGGTCAACCGAGCGAAATCGAGCCTCGATTCTTCCTAGAACCCTGAACAAGACGGTTAGGGTTGGTAAAATAGCAACTGGAGACCAGTTTCGCAATGTCCTTGCGACGCAACCCGCGGAAATTCGTAAACTGAACATCGAGTCCTTGGTTCTACGACTGCAACTTTTGTAATAAGAATTGCGAAGGAGCGAGAGGGTGTTAGACGATCATTCTCATTCACAGTTAATGATGTTGGGTTGACGAGGTTAGGAGATTAAATACAACTTCAAAAAAACGCTTAAATATAAACTCCACCGCACATGGAATAACTGTCGATAGGTTGTGAATTAGTATAGTTAGCACATAACACAATGTTTCGAGCGTTGTCGAAATTACGATTGCCGCTTGATCAAGGGCAATTAACGCTCTAGTTCGTTTTGTTAAAAGGTCAGTGTTCTGATCGTACTAGTGCGTGATTCTTAAGATGTTACAAGTCCGAATGTTCTAATAGTACTGAAGTTCAAGGTTCTTAAGTTGTTATACGTCCGAATGTTCTAATAGTACTAATTCAAGGTTCTTGAGTTGTTATACGTCCAAATGTTCTAAGAGTACTGGTCCTAGTTTTTCTGCAAATCCCTATCATGGCTAGGACAGAGATAATTTCCCTGGTAGGGATAAACAGGGGACGAATCAGAAGTTCGGGGCGTAATCCCAAAATTGTGCAACGCCTACTGACTCTGAGATTACATTTTCTGACGAAAGTTTCGTAAGATGCTGCACAAAGATCCTTTGTTCAAGGACCTTTCCCCGAAACTGGTGTCGCCTTTCCGCTGAGCGCGGGTCTGCGATGTGTCAATCGTCATTGAGTGGAGTACGGCTGGTCCGTTTCCCGATTCGAAACAAGACACTTAACTGTCAGCCGTACCCAAGTCTGTAACTAATTCTAAGGGCCAAGCATGCCGATAAACAACTCAAAATTGACAGTGTTCCACTCGATCGCAGCACAGACCCAGACTCGATGTCTACACAATTATAGACACACAATATGGTACTTTATTAAACTATTAACATGAAAGAAAAAGTGTGAGAGCTGTGACTTGCTCGGTAGGCTAGCCCGGACTGACTGACTTGCCTCATTCCTTCTCAGGCCCTTTAGTGCGGAAAAATGGCGACGCTCGAAGAGCAATAAATCGCAGGTCAAAAAGACCTTTCCTCGTCCACGTGTTCCGTGCATTACGGTGTATACTCGAAAAAATGATGCTTTGAAAATGCGTGAAGGGCAAAGTGTATCCTGGGGAAGCCCTTGAAATATTCCACCTCGATCGACAGCTTCTGCAACCTGAAAATTGATGAGTGAGACGGGTAAGTGTGTCTCTGAAGAATTAATTGAAAGGATACCAACGTTCACAAATTAATTTGGCGGATGGTATCCAGTCGGATCCGCAGGAAGTCCTTAAAGCATACAGGACTTTCCCTTCTTCCTCGATGAAAATACCCGGAAAATCGTTTCCCGTTCCGATTCTTTTCTGCCGGGAGACTTTACGAGTGGCGTTTCCTTGAGGAAGGTTAAGGGATGTTCGTTCCGCCATATTATTCCGGAAGTGTGTGCTCTCCGCCAGGCTTAAACAATGACGACTTCGGCCGCCTCTAAACCGGCCGGCAGACCAAACCGGTGTATCGTCAAGAATTTCAGCTCGAGGGTGCTGTCTTCCTCGCGAATCCTCGCTCTCACGGCGTCTTTTACTGCCGCCGTACTTCGGCAACAGCGGAAGTTTAAAAGGGCAAGGCAATTCGTGGGAGGATGGAGATTCCCCCTTCGAACAACCGGGCCGTAAATGTTTTATCTCGACGAGTCCATGGTGTTCTACGGGGTCGTTTCAGAATTCTACTGGATGTATCGAATCCTCGAATACCCGAGAGAGGCTGGGATTGAATACACTGCAGCGAATCGAGGCTAATAGACTACGATTTTTATACATTTACCATTGCAATCTTTCTGAAACTACATATTAAAGAAAACAGGATTTCTTTGGTTCGTTAATAGCTTCAGATTTAATCCTGTAACTGAAATTTCATTCGCATTGTAAGAAAGTTACAAAGAGATTTCTTTCTTTAATAGTTTTAGATTCGTTTAATCTCGCTTCCCTTTCTGCTGGTTGAAATTTTAATTATATATTTCTCTCATAAATTCATTAAAATCCGCAGTCCATTTTATAATACGTGTACATCATCGTTTATAGAATTAGTCGTAAGTCCCGAGAGAAATAAGATCAAATTAAATCGAATTTCTTAGCAAACTTCCAGTACATTAACAAGTAAATGAAGCTGCACTGAATCCTATTAACATCTTACAGTTTACAGTGTTCACAAACTTTCTATACGCTGTAACTTCCACAATCTCCCCGGCGTAATTTAATAACTTGATGAACAGCTGCGACAAAAATCGTTCCTCAATTTACCTCGTTATAAATCTAACACTATTCCATTACTTATTATTAAACAGAGAATGTTATTAAAAGCATTCAAGCCTGTCTTTTGCTTCTAACCTTCTGAAATTATTAACACGTTAAGTGCGGAGCTGATTTTATCCCCTTTTTCATTTCACTTTCGAAGTTTAAATACAAAAATACGCCTGTTCATAAACAAAAGATTTACTTACCTCAAAACAGTGTATACATATGATATTTTATAAAATTATATATTATTTTGTATATTTGATACCGTCGGTCCTTAGGGACTGACAGCGTTTAACGTAGTTCTAGGGGTTAAATATTTGAAGTGGCTTCAGGTTAATAGAGTCACAATTGAAAAATAAAAATGATCTGCATCACTTGCAAGAAACAAAAGTCACTTAGGAATTTCTTTCTTTCTTTAACAAGTGATGCAGACAATTTTTATTTTGCAATAGCTTCTATTAACCTGAAGCAACTTCAAATATTTAACCCCTAGCACTACGATAGATTTTATGATTACAATGACTAGAACTTCTTTGATCTTTATATAATTTACAAGAAAAAAAGAAAACAAAATTTATATTTACCGTGTACCCACGTATTCTTCAATGGCTAAATATTGACAATAATAAAATGGAATTTCATTTCAATTTATAGGAAACTAACAACATACATATTTAGTAGATTCTGTTGATCGTCTGACTCGATATTACAGTAGAAGGGGTCAATAAAAGGTTTGTATCCACCCAAAGAAAACTCGCTTTCGAAAACAGTGCGTCCAGAACGTCGCGCTATTTTCGCAACATCCACACCGATTGGCAGTCTTGGCCGTCATTGTACTCGGCCATTACACAAGTGGATCCAGAACAGCGCAGCGGGCCGGACACCGAGAAGAAAACTCGCGGAGAACAAAGGTTCGGAAGGCGAAAGCGCCGTCGACGAATCGATACTCGCAGCGAAGCGGCTCGAAGAACGGCTCAAAAGAACTCTCGAGTGGATGCTCTAATAGATGCTGACAAAACAACTCTAGAAACTCGGCGGGATGGAGAACGAGAGTGAGAGAGAGAGAGAGAGCGAGAGGGGAGTAGGGGTTTAGGAAGAAACCAAAGAGAGGAGGAGAAGGGGATCATTCGGTCCCCTCCGACAGTTTTTCTTTTCGAGCGTGAACGGCATTTACCGAGGTCTTTTCATCGGGAGATTCGAGCGTTGATTCATCGCTAATATAGACGAGTCTGCCTGCCGTCGCTTTTGTCTTCGGGACCAAGAGAGAAAGAGAAAGAGAAAGAGAGAAAGAACGTCGCTCGCCTCGGCCACAGGAAACGCTCTCCCCCCCCCCTCTCTCTCTCTCTCTCTCTCTCTCTCGAGGGTGCTTCTCCCCCATTCGAGCTCGAGTGTTGTCCGAAACTTCTTCACCATCGGCTGCATCTCGATTGCACTTGTTTCCGCGGGTTATACGGGCTTGCCTTCCGGCGCGATGCACCGAACCCTCTCCTCTGCACTCGAAATGTTTTCCATGAATACCGAATGCGCTCCGCTGAATTCGATCTCCTTCACCCCGAACACCCCCGCTACGTCACGCATCAAATGTCGTCGTGGATTCAAACCACCCCCGAAGCTTATGAATCGTTGTTCTGGTATTTGTGGTCCAGGCCAACCAAACGAAATGTGCCCACGGTACGAACCACGTGGACCATACTTCTCACCGTTCTCAGAAATTTCTGTTTTTTTTTTAGTCTCCTTTATAAAAAGTTTCAAAGTTTATAAAAACAGTTTCAAAACAATGTTGCGGGAGTAGAACGTTGCCGGGAGCTTAATATAAACAGCGGATCAATTACAGGCGATATTAAACGGGGGTATAAATATGTAGATTGCGATGTGTATGCAATATGCCGGTTCATTAGACCTCGTCGGAAGACCGATTACCCTCTTGGCTGGAACGAAGGCGATCCGAGGCCAAGTTTCTTCCAGTTTCGTTATCGGCCGGGGATAGGGTGTCGTTCCAGGGCTCGCAACGAAGAAATTAATTTGTTATTCAAATATCGGTTCTTGTTGAGACACGGATCGGTAAGGGGCAAAGAGGGGCGAAGGGAAGATGTGGGTGGAAAAGGGTGGTTGAAGGGAGAAGAGGAGAAAGAGGGGGTGGGGAGAAAGGGAGTAAAATAAGAAGGCCGTAGCTCGATTAGGTTAATGGGCCGGGATGCGAGCCATCCATTTCTATGTTAATCCGGTTTTATCTGTATCGATCCGGAATCCACGGAATGCACCGAGTAGCTGTTAGCTAAGTAACCGACACTTAAGGAGCGAACGAATCCGCCCCCGCATCGGTACGTTGTCTTTATTATTCCTTGAAGACCTTACTCTTGCCAGATGGATTGGTAATCATACTAATCGTGGCAGCAGGAGCTGAACGAACCACTCGTTGCGCTTTGGTTTCAAGATAGATACGCGCCAATTTTTTTTATTAATCCTTGAGTGAACCATTGGGACCAATGCTAATAATTATTTAATGTATTGATGATATAACTATTTGTGGATTTAGATGAAATTTCACTGTCTCTTCGAGGGTTGGTATCATAATCTGTTGGTGATTTAGACTGTTTGATAATATTCACAACTATGTTTGAATCCTATGAAGTATGGAACTGTGCCGTGTCTTAAAATTTTACCACGTGATATTATGTCGTCCCTGAAGTGTTAATTGAATCAATGCATTTGCAAAGTACATTTTGAAGGTCCACTCAAGGGTTAATGCCCGGTAAGTTTTAAAAATTGTTGTCACATAACAATCCAAGTTCCACGACACTGAATCAATGAGAAAAAGCTGCGGTGCGTCGTCACTGCACCGTAAGATTGTGCAGCTTCCCGACCGGACACTTTGTATTCAGGTGAAAACAGAGGGAACTCGAGATCCTCAGAATTTTCATTTCTTCGGGCCCGTTATTTCACCGGTCTACCCCCCGATCCTCTAAATTTCCGGAACGATCAAACCTGCCGAGAAACCTGAAACGACCATGGGAACCAAGAATTCCGTAACTCGCGAACTGATTTCCAGCAGATAACTTTTTCTATCGTGCAACTTTTTCTATCGCCGCACCGTTTCCTCAAATCGAATACGATTCCCCTCGGTCGATTCGCGATTTGCGACGGCTCGATTCCTCGAGAAATCGCAGCGGTTCGTTGTTTGTCCTCGACGGAGAAAAATCGCCGGTCCTCTCGGCAGTTGCCCTTTAAAAGCTGTCGGGAATTTCCAGTGGTGTGGGTCGACGATATCGCCGACCATCCGACCGCTCTCCGCACCTCTTTAAGGTTCCTGCCTCTACTGCTTTGAAAAAGCAAATTATTTTTGTGTGTTCTTGTACTCATACGTCCAAGGGAATGGGCTGTCGAGATGGCATTGACGAATTCGCATAATTGCCAATTTTACAGGCTTTGAAAAGCAGTCTTGCTTCGGGAGACTATGCGCCAGGATATCTTAGAAACTAGGTGATCAATCTACTTGAAACTTTGCAGGTATTTTCAGTAGATGTTCTATTATAGACCCAATTAAAATTAGATCGATAGTTTGAAAATTCTGTTTCCGAGAGCGGCAAATCCGAAGTCGATTTTTTGCAGTAATCGATATTGTGCTTTCTAACAGCTGCTCGATTTTTATAAAATTCTTCTTATTTAGATGTTGCTACGCTTCTACAATATATTATAAATATATTCGATTTGTCCATTTCGAACAGCTATTGATTTTTATTATTATTGTCAACCGTGAAAATCTGCAAATTGTACGTAAATCATTCGTCCAACTGGACCGCTATAACTTTGTACAGAATCAATATTTTCGCGTGCAATAAATTTTGAGAAATTCCCCAGAGATCAACAAATACGTCCATAAAATTCCAGATCGATATGTTCGCCAGTTTCGTCGCAAAAAATTTGAAAAGATGCAGGATTTTCCGCGACCAAAATATGACGACTGCTTAAAGCAGAGCTCGTTTCCGTCGGCAACCGTAGAACCGCGGGCAAAGAAAATCACAGTAAATGAAAACACGTTTCATTCTCTCCCCCCCCCCCCCGTCTCCCCCCGCCACTTTCTTCCACGGAAATACGAGAAAAATAAAAGGGGAGTGCTGGGACGAAAGCTAAGAAAAATGTACGAACACGAGGACGCTTAAAAAAGCATACAATTGCCAATTCTACGAGCTGGCGAGCTCCGGGAGACCGGAAAGAGAGAAACGGAATAAGAAAGAGCGAATAAAACCGACACTCTTTCTCGCTGGTTCCTTTAACGTCGCGAACAATGGTCGCGCGCGGAACGTGTATATCAAAAATCGATGCGCGTTACATGCACGATGTCGTAAGGTAAAAATGATTACGTAACCATTCGTTAATTGTGATACGCGCGAGGCCAGTCCAATAATTCGCGTGACGCTCGGACGATCGAATAAATATTCATTATTCAAATTCGCCGGCGATCCCCGTTCGACAGCTCCGAACACGGCGATTCGATTGCTCGAAAATAAACTGGCGCACGCTGACATTTAAAAGGTCGTCCAACCTGATTTGCTCGCCGAGATTCGCGAAATTTCGGTACGCCAATCACCGAGAAGGTCTCTCGTTATCGTCCGAAAGGGTTATATTTGATTTCCCATTTTTCTTATATATGGAAATCGTGAATTATATCTCTGTAGAAAAAGTTCGGTTAAAATGTTTCTCAGTGAGATCTTTGTGTGAAGTATTTTTTTCAGTGAAATCTTTTTGTAAATTAAAAGCTTTTGTAGAAAGACGGTTGTTGACGAAGATTTTGTTCAAAACAGAATCTTTTATGTCTGGTTTATAATTAATACAGAAAGTTTTTATTTTGCATAAAGACCCGTAGTCTAATTAGGTTTGAATTTTTAAAAATGCGATTCTACAAGTACATAAAAAAGTCCACTAAATACAAAGAACAACGTCCTCTACGCGAAGAGCTTACAGATCATTTTACAAGCAACAGGGAGTTTGCGCAGCGCTTTTCGCGAGCTCGTTAATTCGCAATAAATAAAGGGATCAATTTTCCGTCTCCCCGTAAAAAAAAGAAGTTTTCTCGTTCGAAAACGCCATTGTGGATGGCGAATGGAGTGACTGAGGAGACAGCCGGTGGCTCGACGTCGTATTTTGTCAACATCTCGCGACAGTGTCTTAGCCCGGGGAGCGGCCGTAATAGGATGAAAAAGACGTCGACTTCGCTTCTCGTTAAAATTTTGTTGCCGCGTAAACTTTCGTATCTGGCCGGGGTAGTTCCCCTAACGATAATGGAGGGTAAGGTGCTGACGGATGGAGGAAAGTAACTGCGCTGAAGAACCGTCTCTTTCGCGGACGAAGGGAAAAAAAAAAGTATACGCGAAACCCTGAAGAACGCCAGTTAGAGAAGACGGTTCGGTTCTCTCTACTCGAATATTCGAAGGATTCCAAACGTAAAACCGTCGTTTGACCCGTGGTGGTGGGTTCAATATTAACTTCCTTAGAACAGATGGATTTTTTAGTCTTAAATTATTCAGCCAACTGGGAATCTGATAATACATTGATAACAACGAAAATGTCGCCGCTTATTCGATTAGCAGCTACTTTCGATAATTGTGAATCGCAATCCACTCTATAATTGCCTCGGCTACAATCGCAGAGAAAGAGGAACATAGCAATCGAATCCTATCATTAAATTTTAATCATCCGTAGACTGTGGTTGTTGTACATTTGTAAAGGCAGAAGTTAATTCGTTAATTTGATATTTTATTTTTGCTTAGACGAGATGTTGGATAGGAAATGAAACTTTAATTGCTGGCTCTGTAAATAAACTTGGGAAATGTATACTAAAACAGCAGTTTAATCCCGCTACATTTTACTACACAAATGTAGTATACCAAAAAACAAAATGACCAGAATGGAGTATATGTATATTTTACAGTCCTACATATTGTGTAGTAGGAAACTAAATAATTCGAGAATAGATTGATACAGATATTTTACAAAAGAATACTAGAGTCTTGAGTACTTGTAGACCATAATGAGGTATATATTTTACAATCCCAGACAACAATAGAGTATTAAGTACGTAATATTGAAGAACAAATTTGAGTAGAAATTTCACAATCCTATAGAATGTTGGATACTCAAATGATTCAAAAATAGAATGAACATCTTTTCAACCGTGTAGAATACTAAAAAATTGTTCGTGGAAATTTCACAAGCCTGTAGAATGGTGGAAAATTAAACAATGGAAGAATAGAGTGAAACTGTAAATCTGTAGAATACTAAAAACTTGGTCAATTGAAAACCAATATAAATTACGTATTTTGCAGGTCCATCGAATCCTGAAAAATTGCCAAATTGAATTTACTTCAAAAATTGATTTGGAGTAAACTTCCAACTATTATCCTGCTTCCACCTTTTAAAGAAAAATGTTCATATTCGAAAGATACGCAGAAAATTAATTATAGAAGGTATCGATGATTCGGTTTCGAGTGATTATCTATCCATCGTCAGAGTTGGAATCCACGACGAATATCGTTACCGCTCTCTCGCCGGCCGACTGGCCATTGTTCTCGATATTCCGATAAAAAGTTAATCAAACCCCCGGATTTTCCGGTGGCGCGTTACAATGCCGTCTGCATCGATATCGCGTCGCCACTTTCACGCGTTTCGAACGAATTTCCGTCGGACAATAAAGCTCGCGCGCCAATTAACCATTGTGTCATGGGCGCGCGCGCGCGCGT
This sequence comes from Lasioglossum lativentre, assembly GCA_916610255.1. Lineage (NCBI taxonomy): Eukaryota > Metazoa > Arthropoda > Insecta > Hymenoptera > Halictidae > Lasioglossum > Lasioglossum lativentre. Next base: position 15,473,962 of record OU744363.1, on the reverse strand, counting down.
GCGCTCCGTTCGGCCGACGACGACGAAAGAGGGTGTACCTAGAAGAAAAGAGGACAAAGTTCATCGTTCCGAAGTCGTTTCGTTTAACCAACCCCTCGACTTTCCCCTTTATATCTCGATGGAGGACCAATCATCGACGATACCAGCTCTAACGTGATTTCTGACCTCATACTAAAATATCATCTTTGAAGACCCACACTATATATATTTTTAAATAATATTAATTCCGAGTAGTTTTTTATGAATACTGTCATTTCGCGAGTACCTGTTTCTTCAGCATCGATTTTTGATGGCGGAAATGGAAACGTAGGAACCGCCACTTAACAGCTTTGTATATATATATTTTTTTACACAAAAAAAATGGTACAAAATTAATAGAAAAATCTTTTTACAGTTTAAAAACGCATTTATACGACATCAAAATTTTAGAAAATTGCGTCTCTTATTCGCTTAGTAAAAAATTCCTAAAGACATCACAACCTTTAGGCACCACCACAGGAATTATCCCTTAACAACATTAAGTAAAATATTTTTTGTTCGATCGAAGTACACTAAAAATTGCACACAAAAATCTTTGTGTATAGTTGAAAGGTGCATTTACAAGACATAAAAGTTGTATAAAATTGTGCCTTGTATTCATTTAGTAATTAAATCCTAAATGTGTCTTACCCTTTAAGCACGATTACAGAAATTATCCTTCAACGCCTTTGGTTGATTTCTGACTGAAAGAGTTGGTTTCGATCGAACCTCTGTTTCGCATTGTGCGGAACCGAAAAATCCGAGAGAATTCCATCGATAGCGCCGAGGAAAAACTTTCCACGGAGAATCGAGAGAACTTTGATGGGATCGTTGGGGATGGTTTTCCCGCGGCGAAGAGGTTCGTGGTCCCTTGGCTCGCGGTACGGAGGCTCGTTAATTAGACTTTTTTTAATAGGAAAGTGCACGGCCCGCGCAAACGAACCCGAAAGTTGCCGGACGCTGCCGAAACTCTCAGAAAGGAGGAGAAAACGGAACGATCGAGGCTGCGAAAGCTCTGATTCGACAAACCACCCCTTAATTCCCACCTGTATCGACATTTCCTTGGAAAACAAGCGATCGTATTATTTTAAAAGATAGAGGCATTAAAAATATAACGAAATGCCGTTCCTGGTAATCTACAGGCTTAATATTGTACTATTAATAATGTACAATATAATCCCAGCATTTAAACAATCAACCACTACAGATCTGCTTAAGGGTTTAAAATTACGTTTGAACAACGAAGTCACTTTTACATTTAATTTTTAAGTGAAATAGATACATAAGAAGGGTAGTACAATTTTTTTCCACTGTGTTCTACTTGCAGCAATACTTTCGATTATGGTCAAAGTGCCACATATTTATTATTTGTTAATGGAACTTACTTTCCGGCTACTCTGATACAAGCGCGATCATAATCGTTGTTCACTAGCCGTTACACCGATACCCCGGCCCCGGCCAGATAATTTCGCGAATTAATTATCGTTTTATACTATGTAATTATTCGGCCAGGGTTATTATTGTCGCGCCATTGAACACCAGCGAATAATCGTTCGGATAATTATCGGTCGGAATTATTTTCCGGCGCAGCGCCGCACCGCACCGCCGCCACAACGGTTCAATGATCGCGTCGCTCGTTGGAAAAAGTGACGCTCGACCGCTTGAAATTCCGTCGAAACGACGGCAGAATTTTCCGTCGACGGAAAAACAGCCCTTGTTCTCCCCAAGGCGTGCTTCGACCGTCGAACTACCCCAAAACGCGCTGCTGCTCGTCGTTTTCCCGACACTTCGCGAGAAAACAAGAAAAAAGTCCTTCGCTTTTGACGAATCTGGAACGAAAACGAAGAAATTTCATTGCACTTTAATGCATCGTTCGGAAATCTTTTAATTCATAATTTTGTTGGTGTATTGTTCCATTTATTTTGTGGAGTGAATTTTATTCTGTATTTTTCTTATTCCTATCCAAGCTCTTTTTTTCTTTTTGTCGATCAATTCTCTTCCGTGTCACGTTATCCTTACATTATTCCTTCTTTTATCTTTATTTCTGTTGTAAACGCTACTGCACACTGAGCTAGTTTGTTTGAACTTCTTCTTTTATGTATAAAAAGCCTGCCGTTAGTAAATGATTATTATTCTGCTCGTGACGAAGTGAGAAATTTATTTGACACAGTGGAAGTAGTAAGCCGTAGTTGACGATAAAATATTAAATTGTCTAGATTGATAAGCTTCTATTTAAGAAACAATTATTTCGATATTTAAACACTGTTGAGAAAAATTCTAACAGACACTGGTTCATTTTAATAAAATTGAAAACTGAATGCTCCAGGGAAAATGATATACTGTGAAACTGATAGTAATATCAACTTTTTACAAAGTCTGAATGACTATATTACACCGTTACACCTTCCCTAACATCGTCCAATAGCAATCTCACCGTAAACACATTCAAAGTCTCGATCCCTACATACGATCTACCTCCATTCGGCTTCTAATTTAACTTTCGCTATTCGATTCAATGCGGAGGCTATTTTCTCAAATTTGATGTGGAATTTCGAAGGTTCGAGTAAGTTTCTTTTACAACTTCTTCAACACTTTGAAATTTTTCCAATTTTTACTCCCATCGCGTAGGGAGCTGTTCCTAGAACGACGAACTCTGACTTATTGCAACTTCCTTCGATCATTCAAAAATTTAACCCATTCAGACCTGACACTAATTTTTTTCAAATTCAATAAATTCGTATCTCCCTATCGAGATCAAAGAGGAGATCAAAATTGTAAGAGCTTTTCTAGTATTACTTATATCTTCTACTGGACACAGCATGAAATTCGAGTGGTTTGTCTTGAATCATTTCTGAAACAAACAGTTCGTGGAATGGTAGGTCCGGATTAATTAATTTCGTAGAGAATCAAGGTGTTCGAATGGATCGAATTAGCAATTTTATATCTGTCGATGGAACCGCGAGGACGTAATATGGCGGACGTCGCGTGTGCCATGACTCGGAGCCCGGCAATCTCGCTTCCGGTTCAACTCGAAATCTCCTCCGACAAGAAATAATTTATAATTCCACGCATAAATCTCGAGCTTACGAGCGGCGGCACGTGAGTCAGCTCGTGACGGAGTACGCGGCCGCAATAACCAGTATAAACAAAACGAGAACTCGGGTTGCTCGTTCCGCGGATGCAATTAAACGCGTCATTTTGGCGCAGGGTGGCGCGGATTCGCTTTCTTTCCCGTTCGCACAAAGGTCGTCAAACCCGGGCAGTTTTTATCAAATACCGCACACCGTATATCCCGTGATCCAAGCTATTTATTTTTAAATTTATTGAGATCTGTTTGCTCAATTTTCACACTGTTTGAACGTGGAAGATATTCGCAGAGATCCAATAATATTTTTCAGTTCAATCGTGGATTCATTAAAGTGCACGAATTTTTAACGTGTCCTTTAAATGGTCGATTTGTGGATTTTTGTGCAAAATAATAATTGACTGTATTAATTACAAGACACAAAAGCCGTATTTTTTTACCTGATACAACAGTAACAAATTATTGTTTTCTATGTTATTCTGTGATTCCCAAAGATTGACAATCTAAAAATAATCGAAGATGTCTAAGATTGGTAGTTTAATAAATAAATCCGATAAAAATATTGTGTGCCGTGTTACGCAATGATTCTCAAACATCAACTGCTCAAGATTAATTACAAATGTCCGAAGGTGACGTTCGATTGTTAATGAGAATAAACCTGTAAAAAATTGTATGTAACATAAAAAAAAACAGCGATTTCAATTCCATACGATGCTCGGATGTCCAGAAAGTCCAGTTTGTAGCTGTTTGAGTCTGTTTGAATTTATGTTAATGAAAAATGATCATGAAAAAAATTGTCTGTCGTATTTTTCTATGATTGTCAAGCATAAATAGCTTAAACCTGCCTCGATTAATCCAACACCGTCAATTTCCACTTGTTTGACAATGTTCGCCCCAATCGTAAAGTCAATCGCCGATCAAAAGGCAGTCCACCGCATCGTTCCAAGCCTCTTCAACACCGTCAGCCCAATAATAACAGTAATCCCACTTGTGCCCGACGTTTAGCCACCGAAGAACCGAGATTGCGTCGGTTTGACACCATTCGAGCACGCTCGAATCGCGAAAACGGTTGATTCCGCGCAACCGGATCGCAGCAGCGTAGCGTTCGAAACAAGCTACTTTGGCGAGCAAACGAATCAGCAGTTTCCAGTGGATCGAGGGATCGAACGGGTGTAACGTAGCAAGAGCGTGGATCGCGAGCCCTCGTCCGGTCGTTGTGACATAAATGCGGACTAACGGTCACCTAATAAATGCTAGGGTATTCGAACCGAGCCACAAAGTAGCCCGCAAACGGGAAACTGCCAGCGACACGGTCGTTGCGCGCAGTCCGATAGCCGACCCCGGTTTCCAACCCCTCTTTTGTCTTTATCATGCCACTCTTCTGTCCCCCCACTCTACCATCACCGAATCCTTTGTTTCGCCCTTTCTTCTCCGCCCATGCTCGCTCTCTCTCTCTCTCTCTCTCTCTCTCTCTCTCTCTCTCTCTCTCTCTCTCTCTCTCTCTCCCCCTTCTCGTTCAGTGTACACGTGCTAACTAAAGGGAAATTTGTCAAATTCGACCGGTGACATTTTTTCGTTTGTCGCAATAGTGGTTCGAGGCGTCGCGACGCTTGCTCTGCCTTCCAGAGGATGTCAGAGGATGTTTGCTAGCAAAGGAACAGCCACAATCGAGGAAGTAATTCGAGGACAGAGAGCAACTGGTGCAGCCGGTGCGCGCCGGTGATTGCGCTCTGTTATTAAATTTCATAGTCGGAGAGCACTTCTCCTGCGAGTGGACAATGATCACGATATGCTCGGATCTTATTGCTGTTGAAGCGTTTATTTTGTCCCGTCGTGGATGTTGGGACCTTTGAACGGTGTTGGTGCACTGGATGTCTGTGACTTTCTAGCGTTTTTTCAGTATTCTTTAAAGAATAGTGCTGGAAAGCTTGTGTTAAGGTTTACTGCGATTGTTATACTGTTTTGAACGAATAGAATCTTTTATAACTCGGGAATTTATAACTCGAATTGTTTTCTTGCATTATTAACATTCTCTTCAATCATTTAAAATTATTGAAAGCATTGTACGGTTGGAGACTATTGTTGCAATTAATTATTTCTCTTGAAAATCCGTACGTTGGAATCAGAATTTTCATTTCTGTTTAAAATATGATACTGTTTGGTTGATATACTGAAACAGCACTTTCAATGAAATACTTATTTAATCAGGGAACGTTTTATTTGTTTTGAAATTATATTGTATTCCGGCATTTCAAGCGCGTGTATTATGTTCATATTTCTCTTTTTGCCTACTGTTGTGCGTATTCTCCAGGCTGGTTATTAATAAACATCGTATTTACGTGTTGGTAACGAACATGGATGCTGCAAAATATGAAAGGAAGGTTTACGCAATTTAATTAGGTTTAAAAGTTCATTTGAACGTTATCTTACATAAATTATTTAAAAAGGAAATAAAGTTACGATGCACTGCAATGTAGAATAAAAATGAAGTATAAATTATATTAGACATGACATCGCTGTTTAGAAGTGAATCGTAAATGTACCTTTTTACAGATTTGCGCTGGAATCCATAGAACACTTGTCTGACCATCACTGTCCGTTTCTACTTGGCGAGTTCAACTATTTCTCAGTTGGATCTTCTCATTCTCATGATTTCAAACCAGCTACAGAATATTTTATTATTCATAATAATTAAAACGAAACTTTTTCTATCTTAATCGCAACAAACAGAAGTTACATAAAAATTTATTTCTTTTTGTAATAACCTTAACAAGTTACAAAGTCTGCATCAATTGCAAAAAGCAGGAACCAAGTGGAAATTTCCTTCTTTCTCCAATGACTTTGATAAGGTAGAAATAATACATCCATATTTTCAAATTCTTTTAATCTTCCTATTCTTCCAAATTCCATATCCATAATCTAAATCCATAAATTATAAATATCCATATTTTAAAATTCTTTTAACACTAAACCTAACGAGCCTTAAAAGTAACTGGTACATTTTCCCTTACAATCATTTCTTATGAAATCATTTTTATCATTTCGATAATTGTAAAATAAAAATTCTTGAACCGATCATTTGACCGCTCGTGGTAGGTTTAGTGTTAATCATCCCATTCTTCCAATTTCTACTACCAAATCCATATCCATAATTTACATGCATAAATTAAAAAATAAATTTATATTTAAAAATTTTTTAATTTCTCTATTCTTTCAAATTGCACATTTTTGTCATAAATGCGATCACTGATTATACTATTAAATTGTCTTGATGTTTCCACTGTCGCTTGTCGCAAATGCAGGAATAGCGGAGAACTGAATACGAACCGGTGCCCGGTGGGGTAACACGGACGAAACAATTCCATTGCAGCAGTGTTGCTTCTGCCGTCGAACGGTCACTCGCGGAGTCAATATATCGTAAGGACGGGGTTGCGGGGTGCGATCGAGCGACGCAGGACCGCGTGTGCACGCTTCCACGTCCCAGTCTTTCCACGCAATTTCCCAGGCGACTCCCTTTGGCGGCTTCGGACAGTTTCGAGCGGGCAACGCGAAATTCAGTCGGGCCACCGCATTCACGGTGGACGTTGCGGACCGCATGGCCCGCACGCGAGAGAAATGAACCCAGAAAGAGACAGACACCAAAGAGAAAGTACGGAACAAAGAGACAGAGAGGAATAGAGCGTGCTAGAAATAGGGAAATAGGACGAATGAGAAATAGAGAAGCAGAGACAGTGAGGAAGACGTAGAATCGCTAAAACAAAAAGGGGCACAACGTGTCGTAAGCGTGCTGCTTTAGATTTGTAGAACGTTTTTTAATGTCAAAATAGAAATTGATGTATGAATGGCTCATGTAGAAATTTAATATAAGGCTTCCAGCTAGAGATACATAATGAACGATTAAGACACGGTTTATTAGACAAGACATACAAAGCCGTAACAAAAAAATGAACCTGTTCACGGGTCTAACCCTGTTTCAATCCTCAGTTGAATCAATACGTATGAAATAATATGAACTCTTTGTACTCGACGTCTCCTCTAAAGCGCCATTAAAAGTGAACATATTTCAATTGAGAAAATGGATACATTAATAAATTGCTAAATGTTCAAGCATGGCACAAATAAATATACTCGATTGGACTAAAGGGAAAAAGTCATACGTGACGTGAAAATGTTTTGGATCAAAATTCTGGAATTAAAATAGCTTCAAGTACAAATGGTTCAGAAATATAGAGAATGTATATTCATCTAAACATTCTTATGATGTCCTTAAATATAAGGCAATATTTTTTAGTACATAGGGATGCTATTTAATAGAAAATAATGTTCACATTTGTAATAGTATTAAAAAAATAAAGGCAATAGAGAGCAATAGGGTAAGAGTTAGATGAAGGGTTGACAGTGTGATAAAGAGGGGAATAGAAGAGTGAGTTATAAATATAGAAACTGAACACGTCTGAGGAAATTGGAGAAAAATGAGTAAGAGGGAGTGAAGTAACAAAGAGAGAAATAGAACGATATCAAAATAGAGAAATATAGCGATAGAGAAATAATATAAAAATGTACAACCAATTCAAATGTAGACGAAACACTATAAATCCAGAATAGTACTAAATCCCAAGGCGCATGATGAAGAAAGAAAAAGAAGACAACGCAAGGAAAGAAAAAAGAGAAAAAGATAGAGAAACACAGCGGAGTTGGGAATACTGAACCACAGCGTTCATGACCAGGAGTGAACAGAAGGGAAATAGGCAATGGTAGGGAGAGAGAACGGCATAGAAAGAGAAGGACAGGTAGAGAGAACAGTGCGTGTAAAAGCGGCGCGAGTCGCGCGAACGGCCGCAGATGTTGGCCCCGGCCTGACAGAGTGCACAAAGCGCGCACCGATCCTCGAACAGTCGGTCGCGCGGAGTCAATTCAATCAATTGGCCTCCGCGCGGCTGCATCGACGCCGTGTGCAACCCTATTTGCATTTACCGGCCGACGGGCGGACGGAACGCCGCAACAGACGAGCCGGAAATTAATGTGTTAGATTGCTAATTGCTAATTAAAAACAGTCACCGCGCTGCCGGGGCGCGGAGGCGTGTCTCTGTTACGGACACCGGCGTCCACCTCCGACATTTCCACCCCCGACACCACCCCAAAACCACCCCCTGTCGCATCGGTGTTCGTGTACCATCGGAATCGTCGTTACTCTCGTTCCTCGAACGGGCGAGCCTACACCCCTTTTCACTCCCTGCCACACTCTTATACTATTCTACATCCCTCTACACCGATTTATACCCATCTACACTCCTTTATGTTACCCCCTTTGGATCCCTTTACACCTCTTTTGTACCAATATACAACCCTTCACACCCTTTCTCTTAACACCCTTCTACATCCCTTTTGACACCTCTTTTCACAATTGTTGTAACCCTCTACACACCCTTAACTCCTCTGCACTCCTCCACAGCTTTCCTGTAACCATCTACATACCCATTTAAACACTTCGACGCCTCTTTAACCCCCCTACACCCCTTTTGCCCTTCTCTCAACCCCTTTGCCATCATTTCCTTTTGCACCCACATATACCCCTTAAATCCTTTTGTACCCCTATAACCACCTTGCATTCTTCTGTACCCCTATAACCACCTTGCATTCTTTTGTACCACTCTAAACCCCCTTACAATCCTGGATTCCCCTCTACACCTTTTTGCACTCCTTTTTTCCCCTTTACAGCCCTAACTTCCGGGGTTTGTAGGGGCACAGATCGCGCACAGATTAATTCTATCGTTTCCGAGCGAAATTGTTAGCAGAGAATTAATTAGTCGTTCGGGACGCGACGGTCTTATTCTCTCTCTCGCTTTCCCTCTGTTCTTCTTTGTTTTTCAGTTTTAATTTATGTTGCAGTCTATGATTTACGAGACGCTCGCTCCATGCGTTGCTCCGAGAGGTTCTCAAGGTGAGAAGTATGTTTACACAGGACCACGGCGGTGAGCAGAGGGGGACTGTTTGTCAATGGGGTGGGCCAGGTTGTTCATAACCGTTGTCGAAGTATCGTACACTTGCGCCGAGATTTACGCGGTCAGGAGATATATCTTCCGACGGCGTGTGTTTGGCGGGTTTATTTGTTTAGCGTGTTATCTTGGATCCGGGAGCCGGGGGAATTGAGATCATATACTCACTTGGGGAGTGTATACGCTCGTGTTTTATTTATTTGTTTAGTTTCCGAGGGACGGACGATCGAAAGGATCGAATGTTGAGGGTAATGTACGGTGTATTTGTAAACCGTTGTGATTTTCGGAGGAAAAATTGAATGGTGAGCTTCTTTCGACTGTCCTCTTTCGAATTGACTTAAGCAAATCTGATGTACGATTTTTTTCTGCTGTTTTATTTAACTTTGAAAAATTTTAATACGGATCACGCGATGAAATTTAAGTAAACAAAGAAGATAAAATTGTAGTGCATAAAGAAAATGAAAATCTAGAAAGCTTAATAAAATTTACGAATTGAAAATTATTAAAGAAAAGGAAAAAGAATTTCTATTTGGCTCGAATCTCTTAGAACTGAAGAAGATAATTTTTATTTTACACGAAGATATATAATGTAACATTAACCAGGAGTACCTAAGACAGTCAAAGACAATAATTTGACCATCCAGTGCTGCAAAAGGAAATGAATCGGTTCGGCGAGAACTCAGACGAGCCATAATCCGACAAAGATTCGTCGAATTTTCCCGGTTGTCCGCTTTCGGCTCCTAATCTGATATTCGTGGATTCTGCTCGTCACCGGGGGAATATAATTTTGACGCGGTTGCCGTGGGATCATCAAAGACCCATCACTCCTTTCATTTCCACGGGCTGGCGCCGCGCACGGCGCGGCGCGGCCTGCAGAAATCTGCGCACACGCATCGCGGATTAACCGGGACGTAAGCTCTTCAAGCTTTGTGCTCTAAGCTGAAAGATATCGAAATTCTGACGCAATTCCTTTGACAGGAAACCAGCCAATGGAAATAATACGCGTCAAAGTGATTCTCCCGGGGGGGTTACTCAAGTAACCGCGCGCCTATGGCACATTCTCTTGCATCAGCGTCATTGTTACAGAACTGTTTTTCGATTGAGACATCGTTTGTCATTCGTTACCTGCGATTATGGAGTTTATGTTCGAAATTCTACTAAACTTTGCTGTTCATTTGCTGGATATTGGAACTACACAGTTAGAATTTATCTTAGGAATTATTTCTTTAATTTCTTCGACAGTTAACAAGTCCTAGAAATTATTTTTTCACTCCCTTATCAACCAACAAATTTATCCTAGAAATTATTTTTTCACTCCCTTATCAACCAACAAATTTATCCTAGAAATTATTTTTTTAATCCTTCAACAGTTAACAAGTCCTAGAAATTATTTCTTTAATCCTTCAACAGTTAACAAGTCCTGGAAATTATTTCTTTACTCCCTTAACAACCAACAAATGCAATTGAAAATTACTTACACCAATTGTGAGAACTAGGGTTAAGTTTACTTCTTTGGTAATTGCAATAACTCTAAAATAACAATATTTACTAATTTTCCTGTTCATTTCATGATTTCCTATCTCATTTCTAAATGTTCGTTATAAATGCAGAAAATCTAGTAATGATTGATTTGTATACTTTTTTTAAAAAGTAATTTTAGTTTCAAATGATGTTCAATATTAGTATGAATGTTTGTCTGCCGACTGAATTTTTCTGTACTTCGAGAGGGAGTGCACTCATTTATTTATCAAAACTGCTATTAATTTCGCTATGTGACAAATTGGATACGCGTCTGTTAAATATTCCGTAAGTCGGGAATTTTTGACACACAGTGGCTGGAAATATATTTTCATTGTACTTCATAAATTCGGGCCATTTTTACCAATTAAATCGACAGGATAAAATTCGAACTGGAATTACACAGATAGATATTCCAAACTAAAAATTGTATTACATTAATATTGATGGAAGAGTTGTGAATTATTTGTTTACGCCATGGATAGTACCGAATCATTCATTAATTTGTGTGCACATTTTAAAAATATGGACAATATTTTCCTTACATATTCTGTAAAATACAAACATTCGCTAAAAGATAGACTTCTTTTTAATTTCATTGATTTAAATCGACTAGGGATGCTACAAATTAAAATTGCGAGAAAATCTAATTGAAACCATAAATTAAACCAATCCAGATTTATAAAGCAATCCTTAATCCATACAATAACATTCTTAACATGACCAAATAGTCATTGATTTTATTCAGGTAACAGTTTAACACTAAACATGTCATAGAGTAAAGGATTAATAATTAATAAACAATAATCAGTAAAATGAATAGTTTCAGATTTTATTATTGTAGGAAAATAATTGAATTAGTGTGAAACATATTCTGTATTAAAAATCGTGCTAATTTAAATAAATTCCATCTTGTTATTTTTGTAAGGCAACGCAAGTCATGTTTAATGCTGTCTAGATTTATTCTCAAAATATGTTATATCTTTCAAAACTGGTTAAATAAATGCATATATGCGATCATATTTGTGTAGGTCTAATTAAAATCAGTCTTGCCATTTTTCTAAGACAACGCAGATCAATAGTGTTTCTATTATGTTTGCAACAAAAATATTTGTACACGTTGCTCGCACGTTGGCCCTCTTCCACGACGAGCCATAAACATCTCGATATCGAGTCGTCGACAGGGAAGGAGAAGGAAAGGACTGGCGGTATCGTTGTTTCCCGGGGAGAATAGTTTCGTGAAAGTTTTGAGATCCGATTACCCGTCGTCGTCGGAAGTGCTCGTTACCAAAGAATACCACGGCGTCGAATCGCGAGCCCTCCTGGCCCTCGTATCTTCCGCCAATTTTGCGTTCGTATGGCTACGAGGATTCGACCCTTGTCGCCGAGCTCGGTTCTCTCTCGAGAACCTTCGTTATACATACCTGGTTTATGTAACGAGCTCCGGCTACGCTCGAAATAAATAAATATGTTTGGCATTCGAGGATTGCCACGATACTCGACGAGATGTGGCGCGATACACCGTTTCCGATGCACCTGGAACCTTGCATTGCAACGAATCCTCGTCCAGTTGCATTGGAGAAACTAAAGAACCTCGAGCATCCACAGCTCCTAAACGACAACAAACAGTTCCAAAACGTAAATTATAATAATCCACGATCTTAATTGAAATGCTTCCCTGGCGAGAGTACACTTTATTTCGGATAGGTCCTGTGAATGCGGAGCAGAGGCTCAAGACCTTTACCATATGTTATTTGGCAATGTCCAGAATATGATTTAGAACGAGGGCACTCAATTGAACTACTCCTAAATCGAAAATATTACCTTCCCTACATTATTAATTTCTCTCTAAGCGTGCGAGACATTACAGCGTTAATTTTTATTTTAAACTTTCTCAAAAAATGTAAGATACGCATTTAGCGTTTACCGTTTATGTTAATTTCGCTTAGTATAACGATATACACCTCCTTGTCAATTGTAAAGTGTTATACTAGTGCATGCTATGTAAACCATACACGGTTTAGGGCATTAATAAATAAATAAATAATAAATAATCCTCGATCTTTGTTTAATTTTCAATTTCCCCGGAAGCATCCAGGGAAGTGCGCACTCTTTCAATTTCTTCGAATCGTAACTGAAATTTGCTTTGAAATTGACTCCAGCAATCACTATTCAGGATATGCATGGCTATTAATCTCTCTGTCTTCATGATCCATGAATGTGTCAGCGTTACGAGGCCCAATTTCCATGGGGGTGCTATTCGCCGTTAACTCACTCTCTCATTTTTCTTTTATTCTCTCCGGTGGTGTTTCGAGATCGAGAGAGGGAGAGAGGGCGATAGGGAGAGAGAGGGAGAGAGGGAGAGAGAGAGAGAGAGAGAGAGAGCGTGCGCGGAGGCCTCGTCGTAAAGGAGATTCCGTTTACGAGAAAAATATATATCTGTCCCGAGTCCCCGTCGTTCCCGTTGGCCGTTTCCATTCCATCGTAGAAATAGATTGAAGTCATCGGGCCGTGACGCATGCCCGCGAAACGCGAACGTTCACGTTGAAACAGCGAAACGCGAAAAACGCACACGGCCGAGCACACACCCGGCGAATTTTCCGCGCATTCATACGCGCACGCACAAAGAGGAAAATACGAGCCGCGTCGCCGGGAAAATTGCTCTCGTTCGTTTCCATTGCTCCTTCGTTTCTTTCTCTGTCGCTTGGAATCCCCCTTCTCCTTTCTTTACACCTCTCCCCCCCCCCTTAGTTTCGAAGCGACTTTGAAATTTTAATTGACTCCCTGCTCTCCGTAAAACTCGTTTTCCGCCAATGGAACGACGATCGCCGATCAAATCGATTGGACATTTAACTTTCACGGATCTGGACGTCCTTAAGCGCAGCATGGGTGCGGGGGAATTTCGGTGTTTTCGCATTTTATACTCGTTGCTAATTTTTTCTTTCACAATTACAGAAATGATAAAAATATTTTCTTTGGAAATTTTCGAATGAAATTCTGGGTTGATGCACATATTACAAAAATTGATATGAAGTCTAATAGATGCAGTCTTGACATTATTACAAAGCAATATAGTATAATTTATGACTCGGTAGTTCCAGTGTTTAACAGCGATTTTCATAGCTGGTTTTATTTGGAGGTTTCAAGGTTTCTTCAGTCCGAGTGTTCTGAAGTGATTTACTGCAGTGAGAGTTAGATAAGGATCCTCCAAACATGTTCTGGTTTCTTCTGGATGTTCTTGAGCACAGATGATGGTGCACAAGGGTCGATTTTTGTGCGTTTGTGCTTTTTATACATTTTTAAGTAACGATTTAGCTTACTTTTACTCGAGGGAATGTTTCCATTCTTCTTTCTTCTGGATATTCTAAAATGATGTATTGCAGTGCATTTTGGTGTTTTCGAAAAGGAAAATGTCGCTTCAAATTACCTCAGGAACCGCCCATTTAAGGGAGTTGAAGGAATTTTTGGACATCCTGTATACATACTACAAAACTGTTTTAGTATAAACTTTTTTAAGACAAACTTGTCCTAGCACGATAAACATCCTCCAATTGTTAAGACATCATGGAACACGAAATTCCATATCAGGTTTGATGATCGATATCTCAGTGACTAATAAATATATTCCAAAAATTCAAGCTGCATTCGATGCTCCGATGTATACACAGCAATCTTGCTGCAGTAACAATTGGATTGGTAAATTGAGTGTAAAAGACGTATGTTGGTACATTTTTATACATTTGTCCCGTTTATGAATAAGGGGGGGGGGGGGATGTGTGGAAGGGTATGTTTGAGGTTAATAAAAATTATTAATTACTGTAAATCGAGTCCCTTTTGATGGACGAGAGGCTGGGAAAAAAATCTTAACTTTTTATGGTAACATGTATTTGAATAACGAAGTAAACTAAAAAATTTTTATAACTTCACGAATTTTGAACTCTGAAATCCCTCATTTTGTCGGGCTAGGTAGTTATAGTGTTAAATTGCGTTTTTTTACAGCTTGCATTTACAAGACGGAAGATTCGCAATTTTCTTAGTTCTCGGTTTCCAAGAGAAGAACACAAAGAAGCGTCGGGTGTCGTCTCGAAAAAGACACAAGGCGAAAGGGTTAATCAAGCTCGACAAACCACGAGGGGGTCGATATTTCAGGAAAAATCGTCGACAGGAAAGAAAGCGGGAAGCCGGGAAGGCTTGTTGGGGAGGAGCGAGTTTTCACGGGGAAAAGAGGGGGGAGGCAGGTGATGTGTAGGCGATATTTTTCTCGCGGATCCGATTGTTTCGCTCGAACGACGTTCGCCGGCTGTTTCGACGGGAATTATCAGTGTATCGATCGCGAGAGCGGGGCACGGGGCGGCTCGTTTCGCGCGATAAATTTCCCGGTTCGCAGCGTACAATTCCGATACCGATACACCGAAGGAAAAATCGGCCTGGGACCCCGCGCGCAAGCTTAATGGAAAGGAAAAAGATACCGGGGATGATAAAGTTAACACGTCTCCGGGTTCTGGAAGAACAGTTCAGTCAGACGATGCTGAGTGTCATTTTTCATTGAGTCGACGCACTGTGCTGCCAAATCATGATTTAAGTTTTGAAATTCCCACGGGAAAATATTAAAAAGTCAATGCGTTCTGACTGTGAGCAGGGTGTATAAAAAATAATGGTCATCCGTCCTAGGGGTGAATCTACTCCTCTGGATCGGTGGACGTTTGTAAAAGAAAACTTGCAAAATTGTTTACACCAATGAAAATTGTTGTTAAAGTTCGTTTTTAGATCAACACCTTCTACTCATCGAGAAGAGAAAAAGTTTGAAAGTAACCATATGTCGCACACAAATTGTTATTCAGATATAAGCTGTTAAAGTTTTTGCAAAATTTGATTGCGTGGAGTGATACGTATAGACAAAAGCTTTCTACTACAGTCCACCTGACCGTGTCGATGAGACAGAACATGATCGTGTGCGTGCCTATCACGGATGACTTTTTATACACCCTGTACAGTGTAATGTATTTTGTGTGCATTTAGTTTTTGTTTTACAATTTGTATTATAAATATAAAGATAATATTTTCAGAATTAAATTGGATCACAGTCGACGTTCAATTCTAGTACACAATAGATATTTTCGTTCTTCAAAATTCTTTAAATTTTCTTGACCAGTCTGTATCTAAATTTTTCGAAAGTATGTATGTATGTATGTACGGAATCTATTATAAGTGCTTTATGGATTGGTTTTCGCATTTATTTAAAATCTAAACTAAATTCTTTGATCTGAACAACTTCGAACCGTGCGCCGACTTTTTCATCGATCAGCCCCACTAGTATAGTTTTTGATCGACGACGCTAATTGCCCGGTGAGACGAAGAACGGAGTTATGCTTGGAGGACTTTGAACCCCCAGCGTGCTTCACGAAGTTTTCGATGAAGTATGAACGAACCTTGTTCGCTGGCAAGGTAACTACCTCCTGACAAGCGTGATGAATCTCTTTATTAGACGCTGTTCCTTTTTATTTTGTTTCTTTTAGACATTTTGTGTTTTGTGGCTGAAAAGAAATTTTATTTTAATCTCCGCGGACGTTGGAACGTATTTACCGAGGGAATTTTAATAATTTGTAGTATTCACCGAGCCATAGTTACAGATACATGTAATATGCCTAGTGATAAGTATTGTAATTGAAGAGCAATGTGTAATTCTTCAAACAAGGGAATAATAAAATGGATAAGAAGTCTAAACGAGGAAGTTTAAGAGAAATTACGACAATAATGTAGGACAACGGAATCATAACATTTTTAACTCTTTTAGTGATAATTTAAACGATGAGACGGAAAATGAGATGAAAAATGTAATTTACATGATGAGACGGAAATCATAGTACACTCGCGCAGAGAGTGATTCTACGTGTAAAAATAAATCGAGAAAGGAATAACATTTTTTCGTTTGAATCCTCGTTTTAAAGAAAATCGAGTTTTAGTATATGTAAGAAGTAGAATTAGTCAGTCATGATCAGACAGGTCAGACGATTCCCATAGCACGCTTATTCGCTGCATCTTCAAACTTGATTTTCTCGAAACCGAAACTTCGGATGAAAAAATATTATACTCAATTTTTTGCCTATTTCTTACGTAGATTGCTATCTTGTTGTACGACGATTTTCGCCCCACCCTGCATTTCAAATAATCGTGTTCCGCGGATGTCGCTGATCAGATTCATTCGAAACCGCGGCCACGAATAATCGGCCAAACAGAGAACGAGCAGTCGCGTAGAATGAAGGAGGATCGGAAACACACAGACACACACACATACACATAGAGAAAGAGAGAGAGAGAGAGGGTTAAAAGCGTCGGTCTCGCGCGCGTTTCGAACGATTTTCTCGGAAACTTTGGCGCTCCGGCCGATTAAGCGTGGATCCGTTCAAACAAGCAAAGGGAGAAGGAAAAACGAAACGAGAGATCCTCCGGGCGATTCCTGGTCGATCGGCTCTCTCTCGTACGCTATCCCCGGCCCTTGTTACAGAACTTTTCAGCCGGTCGCATGATCGTTACGCGCCCACGCTTGCCTCCGATCGACAAAGAACCTAACCGGTCGCGAGTCCATCGATAGCCGCGAACTTTTCTCTTTCGCCGTGCTGCATTCGATTGGACGCTGTTTTCGAACATGGCCGACTGTTTTCCGACTCTTCACTCATCCATTTTCATTTGTTTATGGACAAATAACCGCCGTACGAACTTTTGCTTTAGTACGATGTATAAACGATAGAGATCTATAAAATGTATTTTTTACGTTTTCAATATAGACCCACATGAAAAAGTAGTAAAGAACAACTTTTAGTATTTTCTCTGTTATTCCGACCGGTTGCAATTTTTTTTAAATTTTTGTTTCACGTCATGTAAAAACGAAATTGTTTCAAGTTCTCAAAAAACCCAAGTCGTATGTTTCACTATTTAAAAAATTATTGTCCTTTTAAAAATGGCCGAATATTACTGTGAGAGTGACTGTATAGTAAAGCACGCAAATGAGGACTTCATCAAATCAAGACTGGAAAAAATTCTCTAAAAGGATCACAGATGATTTTAATAACTCGATAAGGATATCTGTATACACAGTATAAACTGCAATGCAGCGGATCAAACAGAAGCAGAGGGGTCGGTGAATTTGTTTCGAAGAAAGCTAATACTATTTCGCCGTGCAATAATCCTCAGTCCATATTTCGCAAGCTGGTAACCCGTCCCGAAACCGTCACGGTCCTAATCCTCGTTCACCCAGTCACGATCTCCGACCCCCAGGACGATCCATCATTTGTCCGGGAGCAGGTGTTCAGGTGAGACACGAGTAAACGCGGCACGTGTCCAGGAAACAGAAACAGGTATCGCAGAATCCTGCGAACGACCCGCCTATTTTCGTTGTTGCGACGTACCCCTCGTCGGGTACTAGCCACCACTCTCACCCCTCAACCCTTCGTCGTCGATTCTCGCCTCAGACGTAGTTTCCTGTGTTGTCTCGGGCACATCCCTCGTTAATCTTCTTCTCTGAACTTCTTCATCTTTCGGACGTCTGTCTTTGACTCGAAGAATGCGAGCGGACCATGCTGGTGGATCGTGAAGACGTTGATTCGACGATCCCCCAATTTTCTGTAGGGCCTGGAACTGTATGTGGTACAGTCAATTTGAAATATGAAATTTACTTCCACAGAATATTCGAATTTTTGTGGATCAATGTTTACAAACATTTACAATTTTTGGAAATGAATCGAACACGAATGAATATTTGTAAATACAGACAGAAATGTACAGGGTGTTTCAAAATTGTATGTTGCGATGACTGTAGCGTGATTTTGCACCTCTGGATAGATGGAGATCTGTTAGAAAAATGGACTGCACAATTGTTGTCCCTTTTTTCAATGTCAAACATCTGTTTGAAGGACATAATAATGTGGAGAACATAAGTCTCACGGGGAGCTTGGATATCAAGTCAACTGTTCTCTTAGAAAACGTCTTCAAAGTTTCGTAAACTATTTTCTTCCATATGTCTACAGGGTGTCTCAAAATGATATAAAGAAAATAAGTCGAAAATATAGAATAAATGTTTTTTCATTTGACGCGTCATTTTCAAGAAAATTCACTTTAAAAATCATACAGTGGCCACGACATACAATATCGAAACACCCTGTACAATTGGTGCAGGCACATTTTTTGCGAATGAAATGACAGAGTGGAATGTTTGTACAAATATGTGCAATGTTCTAACTTGGGACAATTTTCTCGAGTGGAACGACAAACACGAATGTTTGTAACAATGTCTGCAGTCTATTTGGGAATGAAATGGCAATAAGCCATGTTTGTACAAACATTTGCAGTGTACTGTGAATTGTTGTGAATAGAACAACATAAATGAATGTTTGTGCAAACATCTGCCCTGTATGTACTAGTTAAAACAATTTTTCTGAATGGAACAACAATGAAGAAGCATCTGCAGTCTATTAATTGTATTAAGTATGGAACAAAAATTAATTTTTGTGAAATTGTGAAAACAATATTTTCCGAAGCACCGATAGGAGAACGAAATGATTGCATCTTGGGATACGTCTACTGACACACAAGAGCTAATCCTCACGAAATAAATCGCCCGCTTAATTTGACCGAGCATTCCTCTCGATGCAATTCAAATTCACCCGAAATTCCGAATAGACCTGCCCCGAACCCGCTCGCTATGTAAATGACGTCAAAATTGGAAAAGCCGTGAAACGCGGAGAAAGGGAATGAACTTTTCACCGACATCGCCTCGCGGATGATTGCTATTTTATCATAGCGATTCCATCGAGCGCTAGTTGTGGTGGTCCCACTTCCATCTAAGAACCATCATAATCAATAAAATATAGATTTGCATCTAATGCCTGCCACGAACTTCGAACTACCCGCGCTTATCATTTTATACTCCATTAGAGTTGCATTTAGCCGCTCTTGTCGACAAGCTTGAACTAAAAATCAATTTTATAGACATTTTTATTAGTGCCGTATGCAGACGCTAAAATTTCTAGCCAGTCCCGAGCAATCTTTACAGAAGACTCTTTAAATCTTCCTTAATGCTTTAATTTCATTCTTGTACATAAAATGAAAGCGGATTATTATTATTTGCATCGACGTCTGTACTTTAGTTTTGCTATAAGAAATTTTTTAATCGGGTTTATTGAATCTTCTTGGTTCGCCAATGTTTTTCACGAGTTCATCGAACTTCACAATAAATTTTCTTGGTTGGGCAATGTTTCTGATAATTTCACTAAATTTAAAACTTGTGAACGACATCAAAATGAATCGTTGCTGTTAGTTGCATTTACAACCTCACTTGTACCATCAGGACTTTTTAATCGAGCCTAGATTCAATGTCTACGATTAATTCACTAGGATCTTATCTATGGAATTTAAATGAATCAACTATTATCGGCATTTATACCTTATTCGTGACATAAGGAATTTTTTAATCGAGCCTAGCTGGATCAACGTCTTCGACAACTTCAATAAATCTAACATTCGTGTAGCAAAATGAATTCTTATCGTTAACGGTATGTGCACTTCATTGTTGCCACAAGCAACCTCTTGGCCTACGTTACCAATAATTTCTCTAAACTCTGTCTATAAACAAATCGAAAATAAATTCTGCAAATCTGTCTGTTCAATGTTTCCTGTGTCTAATGCAAATAAAACAGGAACAGGTTCGACTTGGTTTCGTCGTTCATGTTCCCGTTTTAACGAACCGGTGAAAATGATTCATTTTCGGGTGGCTCTAAGGTGTTAGGGGTTTTGCAGCGATTCTGCGAGATCCGGGACAAGAAAATGGGGTCCAAAGAAAGATTACGCCGAAGGAACCTGCTCGTCGGCGAGAGGCGCAGGTGCCGCCGCGCAATTAATTCCAAATGGAAAACTTTATAATCCAATCCCGGCGATATTGCGGGCCGCGGCGGCGGCTAAGCAATTAACTGACGATTGGATCCGTCTAACTCGCGCGGCGCACGAACTTCCGCCGGAATCTACGCAGCCGCCGATCTCCCTGAGTTATAACGCCTGTTGGAAAAGTCCCGGACCATCTTGACGCCCCCCTCCTCGAACTTGCGCGCCCGGTTATTGAATTGTTACTTCGATGACCGAAGTTTAATTGCTTCCCGCCGTTTTTCTCGACCCTCCCCCTCCAAATAACTATCCTCTCAGCTGCGCCCTGCGACACCCTCTAGCTTCTTTACTCAACCCTTTCGCATCTGCGAACGTGACATCTTTATTTGACAATTGTACCGGGGCTCCAAGTATTTAAATTGTTCAAATAAAATCGTACTGCTATGAAACTGCGGTCTCATTGAAAAGCTTGAAGCTTCTATTTTCATAGACCATCGGTCGATTTTTTAAATAAGATTTCATAATCAATGAGTTTTTACGTTTTTCGAATGAAATGAAAACACGTCTTTTCTTGGAAATATAGCGAATTCAAATGTCCGTAGATTCATGGGAACATTTTTTTCGCGGCCGAATCTTCCACGGATTTGAAGAATGAACCTTCCATTTGCAACGAGACCTTAGAAATTTATGTACTATTTTTTTTTTTGGTCGTTTCATTGAACGTTCCATGAACGGTGTGCAGCTAACAATAAGGTGCACCATGAGAACTCGTTCATCTTTTCTGTTCCATATAATAGATAAAAAAAATCGTTCATCAATTTTTGACACGTCGCGCGTCGTTGTAAAAAGAAAGCTTCGAGCTTCAAATCTATGCTAGAATCAGTGCAGGAAAAAATTCTCCAATGTTTCTACAGGTGTTTGAATTTATACCGTTTTCGAGGATCTGCCAACGGGATTGAACGTCGTGCATCGTGGCGAGCCAATTCGCGGCAAAGCGAGACCTCTCCTGTGTCATTAAATCGAAATAATCAGTGTTCGCTTTGCGTGAAAACTACGAGCTGCAAGGAATCCTAATTTCCACTCTAAATGAGGTTTCCTGGCGGATTATCCGCTCAAACGAAAGTGGTCGCGCGCGCTCCACGCCCATGCCGCGGAGCACTGTTCTTTAAAATTCCACCTCCATCCGGAGAGCTTGTATTTCCCAGCTGAAACGAGATTCCCCGTTCAATCTGGAACTCCTCCTTTCCTAGAGAAAAACATCGGACCACTTCTTTCCTGACTGGAGACCGATATCTATTCCTTCGTTCTCGCTGACTGCACCAACCCTCGATGCTTCTATGCAAGAACAACCACGTTCCCTATTAACAGTATAGTAAACTATTTACCTCGGGTATCAATTTCTCCGCTGCTCTTCTTAGCCCAGATTTTTTTATTTACTGACAATATCTCAGTTTTTCTATTTTCTTTACTTCTGTGACTTCTGCGCTATTTTTATTACTTGGATTCGTTGGCGCTCTCTCTCTCAAGATTTTTATTTCTCTTATCACAGCCCCGCTTTTATACACTCTGTTACTCTCCCTCTCTTTCCTCTTCTCTGACACTTTTACTCTTTCACTCTCTTGTCTGGAACGAATCTGTTCCGCTCATTTTCACTTTTCTATCTCTCTCTTTCTCTAATTTCGAGATCCTATCGATCTCTCTCTCTCTAATTTCGAGATTCTAACGCTCTCTCTCTCTCTAATTTCGAGATTCTATCGATCTCTCTTCTCCTAATTTTTTTCGTACCCTCTGTATGCTTCTACCCCTATCTTTCTCTAACTCTCGCTCACGGTCGAATTTAGCGTCGAATTTCGCAGAAAATTCGAAAATTCCGACACACACACACGCAAGCACATACATACACCTCTCATCCACCCCCTAGTCCACACGATCGGGCGCCGTGCCCGAAATTTCGCGGCCGAATTGGGAGGAGCCAGGCTCGGCGAGCCGCCGCCGCAAATCGCTGCTGCTTTTCACGTCAATTCGCCCGTTTCCCCGATAAAGGCTCTCGAACGATAAATTATTCCAACATAAAACCCCACTCCACTTGTCTCTGTCCGCCTCCCTCTTTCTCTCTCCCTCCACCCACTGTACCAAGCGAAATTGTCGAGCAGAATTGTATCGGTTTCGTCCGTACCTTTCTTTTTTTTACTCTAGTATTATGACAGCCGCTCGTATTCGATTTATCGAGCACGCGATGTGTACTGCGGATACCGAAATGATTGGATATAATGTGGGCAAACTGGCCGGGTTTTGTACACGATGCTCCTCGCGTTTCGAGGATCGATGCGGCTGCACACCGAGCGTGTTCAAGTGATTAACAAGATGGGAGTGGTGCCGGAGTTTGCGATAGTTTATTGCCGGCTCGATTATCTCCGCGAAACCGCCGGTTCATTGGCAACAGAGCCGTTTTCGTCGATTTGTACTACTCGATTTTTCCTGCGCTCCGTTTGATCTCGCTGGACCCCATTATTGATCGCAAAATAAGGGCACACTAACGTATAACAACATTAAAATAATTCTGCAAAGAAAAATTTCACTTTCCTGACTCGGATACCAATTAATACCACTATATTCGCAAACTTAATCAATCTTCAAATTTTCTAAACCCAAATACCACCCTTGAAAAGCTCTCCTTCGTCTAAAAATTCTTTCCGACTCCCAAGTCAAGTTTCAAAAGTTTTTACTGCAACTAAGAACCATAATTAATGCACCGAAGAAGTTTTGGTGTCTGTTGAGGGTTCATCGACAGGTGTTGAAGATAACTATGGCGGAGAGGGGTTGGCTGGTTCGATAAGAGAGAGAAAGGGGGGGGGGGGCTGATCGAAGCGTAAGCTGCCCCACGGGGACACGAGGGTCGCTCATTGGAAGATAATTAGGTGTGCGGGCTAATAAATGGGCGCGGGCTGGTCCCACGCGGCGAAAACAATACCCGGTGTCAGCGTGTTTATGGAAATCCGTGTTAGGTCGGATCCCCGCGCGTTAGGGCCGCGCGATAACGCTTGCAAATCGCATTACATCGGAGCTATACCGGCGCTACGGCTGCGGCCGACCTAGTCCGACCACGAGGGCCAACCCTCGTAACTAAACCTGTAACATGTTCTCCGTGTTGTACGTGCGCCAGTCGAGACGATTCTGTTGTCTACCTTGAACCAGGTTTTATTTGCCCGCACCTGTGCCGCCATAGTCGTCGGAAAACTGGAAAAATTTCGGACAAGGTAATATACAATAGTAGACCCTTGTGCATACGTGATCAAAAAATTGGTTTAGAAAGACTGTATACAAGGTGCAGCCGAATAACATGTAAAAGCGGGCACGAGGTGATTCCTTACGAAAAAATAAGAACAAATTATGTAATAACATTTTTTCATTTAAGGCTTAGGTTTCGAGAAAGACGAGCTTGAAAATGCAGCGAATACGTATGGTATTAGATAGGAATCGACTGACGCGTCTGTTCATGACTGACCTATTCTACTTCCTGCCTGTACTAGAGCACGCGAACCCGGCGGATCTTTAACACTAAACGTTGGAAGCATTAAAAGTATCTAGTAAATATTGCCATATAAAAATGATAACACTAAATTTATTGAGATTGTTTGTAATTTTTAATATAAAGATTAATAGATACTTGGACAAATTCCATTATTTTCCATAAATGGATTTTTATAATTCCAATAATTGGAAAATATGAAACCGGCCATTTGACCGTGGTAGGTTTAGTGTTGAACTCGATTTTCTCCAAAACTAAGCTTTAAATGAAAATATTTTATTCCATAATTTGTTCTTATTTTTTTTATAAGGAATCACCTCGTGCCCGCTTGTACATGTTATTCGGCCACACTCTGCATATGTAGTGCATATATACATCATCTGGTGCGAATGAGTTTCTCTTTGTTATTTGGGCTCTCGCGTACACCGTTATCGCGTTACACGCGTATTATTTCACGAACCGCAGCGTTCCGTTGAAATTCGTGGTGCTCAAAAGCTAGGATAGAAATCAAGGAGCGAATAATGAAATCAAGTTTCCGATCCCGATGGCTGTTTGGCCGAGTCGCCTTGAAAATACACGCTGCACAGGGTCCAGAGCAAGCACCGGTCCACCGCGAAGGATTAAAACCTTTTCATGCCGTCGAAATACACTCGCGTAATCCGTGGACGGATCGTTTCACGGTGGAGCCCGAATAAAAATAAGCGTTTAGAGAGAAAGGGGAGAGGGCACGGTCTGCGAACAAGCAAACGGTATTCTGATAACGGCACTTGTCCCGTGATTATACGGGCTCAAACCACGCTCAAACACGAGATATTTCATGTACACGTGTACACGTACGTATATTTTTCGTGTATTTAAGTACACATCTACTATTTCACGCGTAATACTTCACCTGTATTTATTCACCTGCATATTAATATATAATCTTATTTTAATTCGCGTCAAATTTTTGAAACATTTATATTGATGAGGAGGTATTAATGCAAGTGTGACTAAATACGTATCAAGTAGCACACGTGTATATTTGGTCTCGACACGGAGCTACGAAATTAAAATAGTGTGACTCTGTTTATTTGGTATAAAATCTGTCTTCTTTAAATGTCGATATGTTTGCTGGATTTTTATTCCTTTCTGAGTGACCTCTCTGCGTCCGATAGAAGTTGCAATTAGAACGAATGTTCTGTGGATGGTGAACCAAATGTTTCTTCTTCTTTGATTGTTTGTTGAATTTATATATTATTTTGTGAGTGTCCTCTTCTCTTTTGAGAGTGATTGATATTGCAACTAGAACCAATGTTTATAGATGAATACTTTGTGGATGGCATTTGTTAGATATGAAGAATCGTTTCCTTTCTCCTCTTCTCTCAAATTTTTTGGGGAATGATAAACATTGCAATTAGAAGAAATAATATATATTTATAAACGAAATAATTTTGGAGATGGAACTTATTGGCTAAAAAAATTGTTTCTTGATGTTTCCACGAATGTACTTGATATTTGCTATCTGGTTTTCTTAAAAGAAGAGTCAAGAACGTTTTTCTGTGTTAAAAAGTCTTACCTTGAATTTCAACCATTTGACAATGAAGGGAGAAAGAATAAAGAAAGAGAAACGAAGGGAGAAAACGCAACCAAGTTGGAGCTATAGCGCTCGCTCCCTTTATCCAGGATCTTCTTCCTGCCAGCAACCCTTTCGGACTTCGAACGTGTCCTTGATCGCCGAAGGACCGTTCCGAAGATTGTTACGAGCCCTCCGGAGATTGGCATCGCGATCGAAATCCAAGATTTCTTGAAAAACCGGATTCTTTCGACCGGGAACTCTGCGCCAGAAAGGAAAGAAAATTGTTCTTCAAGCTTTCTTCTTCTTACCCAACACTTTCTCTTCGAAGAGTTCTCTTTCTGTCCAAATAATTTGTTCGCCAACCCTTGGATCGATAATTCTTCATTTTTTTTTCGAATATAATTGTCCATTTTATTCTGAATGTTTAAGTAGTGGCAATTTTATTTTGCTTTGCAATCTCTGTACATTTTCCAAAATCTCTGCGTGGATGTGAGTTTTCGAGGATCGGTCCCTTGAAATTCGGAATGAATAGAAAATTCATATTAAGCCATATTTGGTGTAAAACTTTTTTATGGAGAATTTGCTACTTTATCGGAATTCGAGACCAAATATTGGGCATTCCATTTAAAAAATTGAAGATTACCCCCATATCTCGATAAAAAAGAAAAGTAACAAAAAAACCCGATTGCAACACTGTATAACCCTGGAATCCACGCAACATTTGTTTCAAAAATTTATTCGGACAACATATAGAGTAATAGGAGTTATTCGAATAATAATAAGAGTTATTTGAAGCCGCCATGTTACGGAACTAAGTATAAAAGTATAAAAGCGATGTATCGATACTCGGAAGTTCTTTCAGTCCTTCTATTATTTGAAATTACAGGTTTTGTCGTAAATGCATAATGTTCGCACTTATTACCCAGACACGCCCGACAAGTTTGAAATTCACGGACCCGCCATAACCGACACAGAGATCTGTCTAGACGCAGCAAATCACTTTAATCGTTAGGTGCTTCTAGTGTTAACGATTCTGTATGCAGTAAAGACAGATCATTATTGTCACTGTTTCGACGTGTTCACGCGTGCTGTGTTCGTCGGGCACACGGGAATTTATGCACCGTGTATCGAGTTCGGCGTAACTGTCGACGATCCGGTCGTTAAACCGTGGACAGCGTGACGCGGCCTCGTAAGAAGGGAACTCGCGGCAAAGTCGCATTAAACCGGGGAGCGCACACCGATAGAGGCGGGGCCGTTTGCGCGGCGACCACTAATGACGACGCGACGCGCGACGCCTGGAAGTCCCGACGCTCCTGTTTACAGGGCAAACTTTCCTTGCACGATCTCTCTCGCCTGTATTACGGACGATCGTTGTTTCGGAAAGACGTCCGACAACTTTTAACAAGGTCCTGCTGGAGGACCGAGGACCTTCGATCGCGATGACACCGGAAAATGGCTTCCGGGACTCTCGCCTGAACTGTGTTCTTTGCTAGAAAAATATTGGGTTGGCTACTTTATAAGTCCTTGCAGTCTTCTTTTTTCTTTTACCTTCGGCAATGTTGCTTTTAGTCTTATTTTAGACACACTTTCTACATTGCACTCAAGAGTAGATGCTAAAATTAAATAAAGATATTGTGAAATGGTTTTTAGATGTTCCTGGACAATTGAACAGTCTAATTGTTAGTTGATATGGCAGGAGACTCGAAACAACCATCTTTGTTTAAAGATTCTTTGGGAAGATCGTCTTTTGAGTAGACAAAATTGTCATGAAATGATTTCGTCAACATTTGAACAGTTTTGACTGCCGTGTCAGTTGTAAATAGATGATGTGGTCTGGTTTATATAACTTGAAAGTCAATATTTGTGGAGATCTATTAATTGAATTAATTTTTATTAGTGTTGGAATTTATTTAAGAAACAAATTGACAAAAATAATCTACTATTATTTAGTAGGATATTCTATCACTTTACTTTTGACAACTTTCCAATGATACATTGTATCTATGCTGTCCGCGTCATGGGACCCTCAACTCTTAATTGTTTCTTAGATCATCGTCCGTTTTTCAAAAACGGTCCTCACTCGTGTAGTATTTGTCATAGAGTAAAGACGTGTCTTACAACGTGTTTTTCAGATATATTAAACTGAATAAATTCTATTTTAAATTTTATATAGAGTCTGGTTTATTGTACCCATATTCCAATAATTAGGATCTATGAATTGCAAGATGATTCTAGAAGTAAAAGTCTTTTTTTATTTTTATGGTAAATGGTATTCATAATGTTATTGAGACTATTAATAATTAGTCTTGTGAGTCCTTAGGTGAAACTGCTGTGTATCAATTGTTGAAATCTGAAATTAATTCCTTACGATGATTCAATCATCGTTTTGAATGTCTTCCTAGAAGAACAAGATAATTTATATTTATTGCGTGTATACATCTCATATACGTCATCAAATGTGGACCACATTTATCAACGTCGTGTGTGTGTAGTAGGTGTTACGGAATTGTTTGTGGTAATTTGGTGTTTAATACAGTTGACAATTTTCGACACCGGAGGTCGACCTCAAGATTCCGCGAGAACAGGCTTGATGACGCGTGCTGCGCTATCGATTACACGCTACGGATTAGTTACATCTTCCGGTGGGATGACGGTGATGTTCGTTAATAGGGTCGCGTGAATAATGAATGATCGACGAGGCGGTTTATAGCACGAGGTTTGCTCCGTTTGTCTCTTAAATTACCTCCGGATGTTCTCTAAGGGTTTCTTGATGCTAAGTGCGAGTAATAACTGTGTAAATTAGGGAGATAGCCAGGGGACTAAAACAATTAAATATTATTATCAAATCAGTTCGTTTAGAAAAGGGCAATTTCACAAGAAAAATGTAAATCGATGTTTATAAAATGACGATAAATTGCTGGTAGAATAGGGACTTGAATAATTTATTCTTGGACTCGAAAGAATAAATTAGAGGTTATCTCCGCTAGAACAACAAATTAATATGCGATTCTTTAAAATTTTGACAGATTGTAGAATTCTTATTTCTTAGTCATTCTCACAAGTATTAACAGCAGAGTTTTGCCGAATCGAACGGAACTCTAAACAAGGGGAAGCTTTTTTTGATGAAAAATTTTAAAATAAAATTTGTTTAATAACTGACAATAATGATAAAAATGATTTAATAAAGTAGCGACGATAAATTCTAGTAATTGTAATTGAGAACTCGACGAGAGTTACATCTGAAAATATCTAATTGAAAATCAGTTGAATATCAACCCGCGCTCTAAATACAAATTAAATCGCAGAACCATTATTTTAACAGTGCAAACACTCCGCCCATACCACACAGAGGCGTTCGAAAAACCGCGAACGAACGACAACAATAAAAAACGTTGACGAGAGTCGATAAAATCGCGAAAGTAGCAACGAGGACCGCAAAATTTTCGGTCCGAAAAACGAAGCCCGATACTTTCGGACGGCAGGAGCTGCAGCCGAAAATGCACTCAGCGGCGCTTTATTCGTTGGCCGTCGCGGCCGATTAACAGCGGAACAGAAATTTTATTAAAACCTGCGCAAGGGGAGGGGGGTTGGAAGCGGCGAGCGCGGATGACCAAGATGGGCTCTCGCGGCTGTTTTAATCAAATTATAATAAGCGGGACGCGGGTGCCGGCGCATTAGGCATTCACGTGTGCACCGTCGCGCTAATGGAGACCTAGAGGTCACCTGCGAGCCTCCGGTGCCTCGTATTTTCTGTCCCCGGGACGTGTACCACCCCCGCAATGTCCAACAGGATGAAATCGGGGGATGCTGAGGCTCGTTAAACATCCCTCTACTGGACCGGAGATGTCTCGATACACTACCCTTAGGATGACGAGTGATTCCGATGTGTCGTGTTACAGATTTCGCGAAAATCTCCGGAAACCCTGCTTGAACCGTTTCAATTCGTCTGAATCATATGCATTGATAGGAAATATAATAGTTTGTATTACTTTGACCCTTATGGTGATAACTGGTTACCCACTTTCAACTTCTTCAGACGAATCAAGTTTAATTTCGATTTAGAAGAAAGGTTTTGTTCACTAGCTTTTGTTTAAGGGGGTCATCCCAAGTGAGAGCTAGTTTTTCTTGCTTTTTTGGGAATTTGTTTTGAAGGACCCTTAAAACATAAAATCTTGAAATTTTTACCACACATTTATTGATATTTTGACAGTCTGTCAGAATTTTTTCAAACCAAATTAACAAGTTGGATCGACTTGACACCGTTCGGAAGACACTCATGTGTAAAAAACATAGGTTGATGGTGACCATGATTCCCGAGGCTTTGATCATCTGAAATCAAAAAATGAAACGGTATTTTAATTTGTAGACCTGCGGCTATTGCCGGTACCAAGATAATATAAAACTATCGAAAATTGAATTTTTGGCACGGTTTTAAACGTTAAGTACCAAGCTTCGTCATTTATTCGTCTTTTCCGCTTAAAAAAAAAACTATAGCAGATATCAGAAATATTTTGGTACTCCGTTAAGTAGTCTTTTAGATATCATGATCGCCAATATGAAAAATACAGTTTTGAGAAAAACGCGTTTAAAGATTCAAGTTCGAATTACACAAAGAAAATGTAAACTCACCATTAGTCTGCTACATGTTGAGAAATTGTCTTGGCTCGATGCTCCGAAGTGCACGTTGATTCGAATGCACTTTTTTCCAGCACAAATCAATGTCCAGCTGATTGATATTTCACAGCTGCTCCGTTCTACGTTTATAACAGTCGAACGACTTCGAATATCAAAATATCCTTTCACCTGCATATTCTAGGAATGTTATAGAAGCAATCTGTGCAAAATAAATTTTTCGATTTTTTGGACCTGCCACTTCTCGCTGGCTCTTCATCGCAGCGAGAAGGGTTAAAGAGAGGTTAAGTCACGCGTAACTTGCTAAAAACAATCTGGAAGATTATGGAAAAACCGACCACAGGCCTTATAACATATCTTGTAAATTAAACCGTGCACTGCTGTGTCTCACCGGAAATCCCAGAACAATGGTGCAGCGACCAAGCTAGTAAATCCGTACTATTTGCGAAACCTCATTCCAAAATTTGACAGACACGGCAGGACGAAGGATGGGACACGTCGACAGGACATACTCCAGAGCCATAACCGTGGCCGGAAGACTACGGTGTCCATTCCCGTCATTGTCTGCCAGGAAAATTGCACCCGCGGTTATAATAGATAGCGGTTTATCGTTGCTCCGTCCCGTAGATCGTGTTCAGGGGTAATGGCTCGTTATAATCCTTCCCCCGGCGCTGCTGAAAAGATGCTTTAGTGCCGGCTGAAAGTAATACGAGAGAGCCATTGTTGCGCCGCGGGTTTCCACCTTCGAGAAAGGATAGAGAGGAGAGCGAGAGAGAGTGAGAGAGAGAGAGAGAGAGAGAGAAGGTTCAGCTGGCAGCCGCCGTCGTCGGAGCCAGCTATCAGGATCGTCTTATGGAGAGCCCTCTGGTTCTTAAGCTTTTAACAGTCCCGCGGATTCTACGGGCGTCGTTTTCCCCCTATGTTCCCAAACGGTTTCAGCTGCTCTCCAAGGATAATTTGTATTCGCTTTGTGCCGCGACGCGAGGCGATGCGAGGCGATGCGATGGCGCGTCCCACTTCTGTTTCTTCTTGGTACGAGAATCGAGCACTCGCTCGTTCCGAAATCGTTCTAGTCGAAGCTGCGTGTTGATAGCGGCACAGTTTTCGCGTTATGCCCCGTTCCAGGAATTGCGCTGAGCGATAACAGCTGGAAGGGAACGCGTTCTCTTGATACAGGATCCGTGGAACAACTCCGGAAACCCGAGGCGCTATCGTGCTCCTGATAAAAGAAGCCTCTTCTTCCCCGAGGATACCGTTTGTCAGGATATCAGGTAGCGAACGTGTGAACCTGGACTTTTAAGGAGAATCGTGTATAAAAAGTCGAAAAAAATCAACGAAAGAGAAGCATTAACCCGCGAAAGCGGTCGCTAATTAAGAACGATATTCCAATTTCAGCATCGGCAAATGACGCCAGCGCAAAATTTACCCTGCCGAAGTTGACGCACCGTTTGATATTAAAATTAAAACGTCTCTGAAACTCGTGACCCGCTGCAATTTGTGCAGGAACGGCGTTCGCGTAGTTTTCGCAAGCTTCGCCAAAAGCTTCCAACGCATTTCGCAACTACTCGAAAATTGACTTTCGGGGCTAGCAGTGAATCGATTCGTCGTTATATTTTCGGCAGGACCTTGGCGTCGTAACGAATCCTCGGACGAGCTTCTTTCATTTCTGTCCAGCGAAAAATTTCCCACCGTGCAGTTGCTGCTAGGGTTTCCGACGCGACGGGAAAAATGCGAAATAAAATTCGCTCACGTTCGACGAGGACGCGGGGTTTTGCAGGCGTCTCGCGACCACCGACGAACGTCCCGACGCGAAAGTTTTATTGAACGTCGACGTAACAACGTCCCTCGGAACTTTCGACCCTACGGGAAGCGAAATATTCCGGCCGGCCGGGAATTAAGAGCCGGGGGACCGGTTTACGACCGTCATTCTTGACGATTCTTCAGCGACGAGGAATTTTCCTTCCCCGATGAATCGCCGACGAATTTCTCCTCGGGCTGGGCCACTGCAAGGACGTTCGCTATTGTTGAATATATGTAGTGTCCCGTTCACGTTTTTATTGAAATGCTAAACAATTGGCCTGGGTCGCTGCGACTGTATGCTGTCTCTGATTTAACCGTTTGATTTATTTTACTGTTGCAGTGATTAGAACTCCTTTGTAGTTTATAATTTTCTAGAAGAATATACATTAACACTAAACGTACCAAGCATTAAAAGTATCTAGTAAATATCGCCATATAAAAATGGTAACACTAAATTTATTGAGATTGTCTGTAATTTTCAATATAATAGATCAATGGATACTTGGACAAATTCCATTATTTTCCATAAATGGATTTTTATAATTCCAATAATTGGAAAATATAAAACCGGTCATTTGACCGTGGCAGGTTTAGTGTAGTAACAACTACAAAAACAAATTTTATTTCCGTTTAAAGGAAATTAATGACATTCATATTCCATTACGTTCAGAATCTTTACGACGAGTCTGGCTCAGTGTTATAATACAAGAGATTAATTACCTCAAGTTACCTATTTCGTGAAATTGATATTCAGTGTTCTTATTCAATTCTCATGACTGGGCTACGGATTTTCATGCAAAGTAAAAATTGTCTTCATTAATCGACAGACACAGGAGCCAAACGAATGCCCTTAACACTGGAACTACGGAGCCCTAAACAGGCATGAATAAAGAAGTATATTAAAAATTTTCTCAAGAAAATATTTCTACACCTTCACGAATTATAAAAGAAAAATTCTGAAATCCGTCATTTCGGCCGGCAAGTTATTGTTAAATTCTTTTAACTCTTTCACTGTTCTAAAGCCTACCTTCGCATCTCTGTTACGATTTCCTAAAATCCATAGTTCCGACTTTTTCAATAATCTCATAATAGACGACTATGCCTCACGAATAGTCGATCGATACAGTTCAATTCGTGACTAAATACATAACAGAACAACACAGACGGTAAACACATTGCCATCGTACCAGAAAAAGCATTATCCGAGGGATTGTATGGTACCTCTCTCTCTCTCTCTCTCTCTCTCCTTCTGTGAAGCAGGGGTCTAAAATAACCCAACCAAGGTGCAGGGGGATGGCGAATGCCCGGAGGAAAGAGAGAATGCATTGTGTATGCGTGGTGTAGAGAGAAAGGGAGGGAAAAGCGAAGGCGCACAGGAAAACGGAAGGCGAGATGGAACACGAAACACGAAACACGAAACACGCGAGAGATACGAGACTGCGATGGATGTGTGCGGACATTCCGCGCGTCGGTTTGTCATACCATATTCACCTCTCTCCGTTGCACGCCGCTCCGCGCGCCGATATGTTCGGCCCGATATCCGCTCGTGCGAAAATTCAAACGACCCGCCAACAGAACGCCGCCGATAACGCCGCCCGGGAACTGATATCGGTCCGCGGGTGGATCATTCACTGACCCGATCGATCCTATCGCTGCCGAGCATCGAGCCTCCTCTATCCGCAACGCCTATTCGCTCTCCCTTCTGTAATCTTGTATCTATTATTCCACTGCAACTGGCGAAATTCGCGCAACCACGTTGTGTGCGAATCGAATGGATTTTCAACTTGAATGAAATCCATATTTTTTTCTTTAAGCGAGTTGGACGAATTCTTTGAACGCGCATGTATTTCCTAAATTTTGACACTGTGTCATCCTCACAAATAGGTAAACGATATCTCAGACACTGATCAACAGTCCGGAAGCAGTACAAAAATACAAAACAATATGTTTTATAAAGTAACCCATAGGTACAGAAATTTGCATGGAAATCCATAGTCTAACCACAAATAGTCCACTATAAAATTAGGAATTTGAATGAATTGAAGTAATGATCCTCAATCTTAACGTAGTGAAGGTAAACGATATCTCAGACACTGATCAACAGTCCGGAAGAAGTACAGAAATACAAAACAATATTTTTATAAAGTAACCCATACATACAGAAATTTGTATAGAAATCCATAGTCTAACCACAAATGTTCCACTATAAAATTAGGAATTTGCGTGAACTGAAGAAACGATCCTCAATCTTAAAGTAGTGAAGGTAAACGATGTCGCGGCCACGGATCACCTGTCTACGCGAAAGGGAACTCCGAAATGCAAGTGGAGGGACAAGAAGATGTGGTTCAACAAAAAATATATTTTCCCGAAGAGCACGGCCCTTTCATGTCGCCCAAGGAGCGTTTTCCACTCGGCGAGGAAAGAAACGGCGGGAAAACGAAGTCGTGAATAGGCTTTCCCTAAACAGGACGAGTTTTCTCAGGCAAGAGATGTGGCTTGTACCATGGTACGAGAGAACGTTCGTTCGAGCACGCTTCGGCAGGCACAGGATATCGACGTTTGTCTGACTACGGTTCCACGACGGCTTTTAAGGCTGTTTTCCAACGGAACGGTGTATTTTGTCTTCCGTAAAACTTACGTCCTGTGAAAATATTTCTTAACCGTGGCCCCCACCGTCGACAGAAACTTATCCCGTCTTCCTCGGTTTTTTTTTTGTTTCTCCAACCAGAGAACACGGGAACCGTAAAACACGAAAACGCGAACAACTCTGTTCTCTCTTTCTTTTTTATCTAAACAAGCGATTCGGCGAGCAGTCATAAACTTCGTCAGCCCATCCGCGGGTATCATCCACTGTCGAATACGCGTGGATGGAGTCGGGGGTTGGTCCATTCATTCGATCCGAGCGGAAAAATCCATTTCGGATTATCGAGCCGGATCGTCGTGTATAACGAGCGCGAAGCGCGGAAATATAATTTCATTCCGTCGAAATGATAAAGGAGAGAGAGGGAGAGAGATATCCGAAATATTAGGACACACCATGAATTTTACATTTTCGGGGCATTTGTTGGCGCCGGCCAGTTTTTATTTTCACCCCCTCCAACTAGGATTATATATTTTCTGTTCGAACGAAATGTAGAATTGAACGGGCTCGCTTGAATGATCTATTTTTTCCGGAAAAGTCCTGCTATTGGATTTCAAATTTTGTAGGATAATGGTTGTTAGGTCACTGGATTGTAGATTTTTACGCAAATCATATAGAAAATCTTTAATTTGGCACTGGAACTTTTATGCAAATTGCAATTTTTGTAGCTTCTATTGTTAATTTCCATAATTACTCACGCTCCCAAAAGAGATTCAACCAACAAAAAGCACAAACAAAACACACTAAAAGCAGTCGAATGCGTCCGTCTCCGTATTCGTTTACGCAAACCACTGATTTCCCTCTCTGTTTCAATAAAACCCCACCTGCTCCATCTTCACCGATGCTTCTCGCGAAGCATTCTCACGATGAACGCTCTCACGGTCCAGCAAAACACCCCCGAACCCTTTGTCCCAACCCGGATATTTTCTTAAGGGTGGTGCGTCCACTTCCGGCGGAACGTTTCGAATCCTTTTCTTTCCGTGTTTTTACTTTCATGCAGCGGCGTAAACAGCCGAGAGCCCCGGCTCCTCTGTTTCTTTCCGATCCTCCTCGACCACCCCCACGACCACCCCATTGTCTCTGTCCTTCAACCGCCCGCGCGCACCTCACCCTCCTCTTTTCAAACAGCATCCGACCCGGTTTTTTCCGAGCCCGGACGAAACCTCCGGCGTATTCTCGTATCTGCATTTCTAGCCGCGTTTCCGCCGGTCCTCGTACACCCTCTCTCCCCTCAAAAACCCCTCACCATCGTCCATCCCCTCACCTCTCGAATATCACCCCTGACACCCCCTCCAAGCCGCCCACTCGACCATCCGCATTTGCATCCTCCACCCCTTTCGCGCGCGCGTTTCTCGCGTAATTATTTCTATCCGCGATTGTGATGCAAATTTTTGCTGTTTTCCACCCCCAACCCCTCTCCTCCCCTTCTGCCAGTCCTGTTGTCCTCGCCCTGTTTCCATTGTCCCTCTCCGTCACCCCCAACCCCCGCTCTGTTGTTTCGTTCTCGCCCCATCCGCCCGTCGCTCCTCTTTTACACCCTAACTTCAACCCCCTCAGCAACCCCTAATTCCGTCTATCGTCCACCAGCTTCTCGACCATCTATTTTTTCACCCGTGTCCTCTATTTTTCGACTTCTATTATTACCACGCCCTTTTTCCGCGGTTACCCCCGCGCTTGAACCTCTCGTGCTTCAACCCCCCGTTCTTCAAACCCCCGTGCTTCATCCGCTCATGCGTCAACCGTGTTTCAAGCTCTCATGATTGAACCCCCATGCTTCAAGCTTCAGTGCTTTCAACCCCTAAAATTTCAAACTTCCATGCTTGAACCCCCCATACTTCAGCTTTCCGTGCTTTCGACCCCCCATGCTTCAACTTCCCATTTTGTCAGCCCCTCATGATTCAACCCCCAGTACTTCTACCCGCATGCTTCAATTTCCTGTTCTTTAAACCCATCATGCTTCAATTTCCTGTGCTTTCAACTCCCATTCTTCATCTTTCCGTGCTTTCAACTTCCATGCTTCAACTTCCCCTACATTCAACTCCCATACTTCAACACTAACCCCTTTTTTGGAGAAACTGAACACCCGTGTTATTGATTGTCACTTGTATTAATTCGAGTTGAAACAATTTTTCCTGTATTTTTTCAATTCTTCTCCTTCTTCCGATTCTTTATCTCTCGGTTTCTTCGGATTTCGTGTTAGGTACACTCTTTTCCGGGAACGGACACGGCCGTCTTCGGGGGCGGACTTCATTGTGAAGGGACGCATTAATTATTTATGGTCGCGCCCGCTATATTGGCCGGGGAAAATGCGACGGGGGCTGCGGCGACTTAATGAGGAATTTTGCATCCGGGTCGGGGGCCCTGTTTACCTCGCCACCCTCTGCCAACCCCCTCCTCGGCCACTTAATCGCGGAATTATTTATGGGGCTCTCTCCGAGGCTCATTTTAATCTGTAATTTCATTTCACCGGTCCCTTACCTTCTCCCCCTCTTTTTCTCTCTGTATCGAGCGATCCTTCGAGAGAACATTATTTGGTCGTTACACCAGGAATTGTGCGATTTTATGGTGCTGGTCAAAGTAGGTTCATCGAGAGTGGCTGTTACGTCTGATGATTTATTATGTGGCGTTTTAGTACCATAATCTTCGACGCTTTATGTTGAGTTTGTTATTTAGAGTCTTGCGTTTTGATACAATCTATTCGATATACATCACATTATTCAATTATTCGTTGTTGTGATTCAATTATTTTCGAATTTGAAATATGAATTGTTTGTTTGGAAATAATCAATAAATTCACGAAGAAAGGGCTACAATGTCAAACAAAAATCTCAAACTATTAACCCTTCTTTGCCTGTATTCTCTTAAATATTTTATTTGATGAAGTTCAATGTCTCTGTGATCATTATCTTCTTGTAACTCTTACTATTTTTGTCTAACCCAGCTCGAATTTTATTTGAGCGTAAACAATAGTCAGATGGAACGTATAGGGTGCTCAATTTAGAGAAGCATTTGCTATTAAATAATACAAAAATCGTCAATTTATTGATTCTTTTCTGTCTGTTTTCTCTTAATAATTTCTCTTCACTTTTCCTATAACTCTTATAATTTCTTCCCCGGTCGAGCAGAATTTTTTTGTGGTCGTTTTTTTCCAATGGAAGATATAGATCACTATATAAAACAGTTCTAACTGAAAAAATTGCAACAAGAATTTCAATCGAAAATAGAATATCCTTCAAATAGCAAGCGACTTACGCCACAAGTTAATTCCGGGTACAATGTCCACTCGATTCCCGGCGATAAAACGTCTCCCCGGCTTTTGCCTGACAATTCGCGGGTCAGGGGAACGTGACTCGGTCGTTTCGTATAACACCGAGCGAATCAGAAGGTTCCATCGGGCTCGTAATAATTCGCCGGCTCGATAGCGGCGGGCGGTCAGAATCGATCCGGCCCGCGGATAATAAAAACCGTCGGGCTCGTGTCACCGGGTTTTCCGCGAAAGGATTACGCGATCTGGCCCCGGTGTGTTTGGATAACGGGATGATTAGATCGTTGGACGGGGACACGGTTCGGACGTCGAGTGTCGTCGTCGTTTAAACTGTCCCCGGAACGGCCTGCGTTATCGAGTATCGTTTGACGGAACACCGCCGGCATAAATTCCGTGGTGACCCCCTCCGTGTGTTTGCCTTTCACGAAGATTAGCGATATAGATTTTTGCGAGAACTGTGTTTGCCCTCCGCTCGAGCCCCGTTATCCTTTGATCGTCCGGCGAAATTATTTTGCGCAGGTAATTAGACCGCGAAAGACGGTGCACGAAACGTATTTTCCGTCGATCGAGAAATAGTTACGAGACTACAGATGCGATGAACACAGGTACTAACTTTGAACATCGTGCAGTAATTACTCACTATTGTAATCCTTCTTCTTCAGACTAAATGGAAAAGTCATTCCCTTTAATCATTTTCATAGACTGAAATAAGGTATTGGCATGTTTAACACTAAACCTACCACGGTCACATGACCGGCGTTCGTTATTGCAATTATTAAAAGTATAAAAATTCATTTGTGGAAAATAATGGAATTTTCCTTCTCCAAACATATATCTTATATTGAAAATTATGAGCAATCTGAATAAATTTAGTGTTGCCATTATTATAAGGCAACATTTACCGATACTTTTAATGCTTGGTAGGTTTAGTGCTCTAATCTTGTAAACTTCCCAATATTGTTTTCATCTACTCAATTATGTCAGAATTTCATAAAAACTGCTGTTTAGTAATGACAATCTCGTTTCTCAATCGAGATGTACATACACAGGCACACACTTCACGTTATAATTTACACTCAATCAAGCACTTCCTTGATATTACAGTGCAGACTACACTATTCTAGGAGAGATTCAACTCGTATAATTAGAAAGCAACACAAATACAAACGCTCAAAGCATTCTCGTCTTCTCATTCGTTTACCTAAACTACTGATTTCTCCATTGCCACCATACCATTTCTTTGAAGCTGTATGAAACGTACGTTTATTCCTGTAATGATTAAAAGATTAAGAATAATTGAAGTATATTAACCTCGTAGCTGCGTACACGCGTCATGGAATGAAATGAATGAATTGCATTAAAATTTTAGTGAAAACTGAAACGTATTCGTAATTGTCAGAGAATTTTTGAAGCGAACCAATTTTTGCAAATGAAATTTTGTTCACCATTTATCGTTTCGGCCATCCAGTTGACATTTCTGTTCCATCGAGGCCGAGTCGAACGGCAGTTCGGGACAAGTTAGAAATAAGATGAAAGCTCTATTAAATGTTAGGCGGAAGTTTCGCGATTCGATGGAGTTCGCGAGCAGGGAATTATCGAAGGACTTAAATGATAAATTTCTCGTAACGAAACGAAAGAAGTCCGAACGTCTGACTTGTGTCCGACCGAAACTACTTTCATCGTCGACGAAGTCGAAGGGAAAAGGGCGAGAGAGGGCGGGGGTAGGACCAATTCTAGCAGAAGGTTAAAAAGAAGTCCTAGAAGAATCGATCTCCGACTACTCTCGAGAGTTTCAACCGAGCCGTTTGCAAGTCGAGCCTTGCCCCTTCCCCCCCTCCGTTCATCTTTGAACGTAAATAATCCCTCTAATTAGCCCCGGGGCCGTGTTAATTATAGGAGCCTCTCTGTTGCCATAAAAGTGAGGCGAAATTACTTCCAATTAAGGGAACTCCGGCGAGAGGATCACCGGGAACCAGTTAATCGAAATGAATCGCGGCTTGGTGGCGCTTTGATCGGAACTTAGGCCAAGATTACTGCCGCCGGATCCTTGTTTCGAGAGTTACGGACCCGTCCATCCATCTAATTAGGTGTTCGTCTTAAGTATTCACCTGTACGAAACTGCTCAACCATCCATCTAAACCCGTACCAATTTTTTTTACAAAATAATATCGATTTTTGTCCAAACAAATGTGCAAAGGGTGATAAAATTAGAACCATTTATATTAGAACCACTTGTACAAATTAATAATTGGAACAACCTGTCAATTGAAATTCAGGCAACCATTTGTTTTGTTGTTTCTCAACCTCAAATTCTTTTTCTTCCACTTACTTTTACATAGAGTCATTATTAGACTGTGGAACTTTATGCAAAGTAAAAATTGTCTACATCAATTACAAGAATGGGGAGTTAGATAAAAATTGATTTCTTCTCTTAATACTTTTTATAGGTTGTAGATAGTATTATTAAATTCATCTGATGTTTCTTCTCCTTTGTTGAGGTTGTAGATAATGTGCCAGTACCATTAAATTCATCTAATGTTCCTTTGATTTTGTGTCTTACCTACTAATTCTGGCTATAAATGCACAAAATCGGCAGCCTAGTGATTATATCTTGTTCCACGATTTCAGAGACAGCCTGTATCATACGAATATCATCTTAAGAATTATTTCAAATAAAATTCTGAGACAACGAAGGTGCACAGTCTCGAAACAGAGACTCCCTCCAGCATCTCTCGCAGGGAATAGGGAGTAAGGGGTTCGCGCGAGTTTCGTCGAAAGTTTACGTCAGCTTGAACGGTCAATTAAATTGATTCGGAGCCTATTAAGGGATCGGCCGGAATAAAAGGACGAAACGGAATTAGCTGGGAGAGAGAGCAAGAGAGAGAGAGAGAGAGAGAGGAGAGGCTCGTCGCCCTAGCGCCTAGGCGACGCGACAGCAGTGAAATTAATGTCGTCAAGAAGTTTCCCCAGATTCAATTACAAAGTGTTATCGTTGGGGAATTATATTAAGGGAACGTTTCCTTATGATAATAGATCCCTTTTTCTCGTCTCACCCGAAAAACCACTCGGCGGGGGCCGAACTCTTGAAAAGTCTAATCTCGAGCTTTATTTCAACGATCGTCGTCTCCGCAAACCTCGTTTAGTTAATCCCGCCGGCGCCGTTCCGTAAAACTCCTCTTTGCCAGCAGGCAATAGCGTAAAATTAATTACTCCGTCCTCTCTCCGGTACCCCTGCACGTCGCCTTCGACGTTCTCCGCCGTCGTCTCGACGTCGTCTTCGTCGTCCTCGACGTCCTCGACGTTATCCCTCTCGCCGTCAAAGATTCCACGATCCCCTCCTCGAAACGATCGGGCCTGAATCGTCGATTAACTCGTTATTGTCTTATTAAGCTCGATTAATTGACAGATTCGTGGCTGCGCTCTATCGGGAATCGGATATCGGCGAGTACGCGTCAGGAAAACCTAACGAGACAATAAAACCCTGAAGAAACGGCCTGGAACAATCCGCAGGCTTTCAACTCTTAAATGGAAGAGGACTTCTCGATTTCATGGCTTCGTCCATAGAAATCCTTCTTCATCAATTTTCTTTACGGATTTTTAGCCCTTCCTTTTCGAAAATGCTAGAGACCCTTTGCAATCGGAGCTATTTTAACTAGAAAATTAAACATTTCTTCCGACTTAGAATAATTCCATTGTATATATTTTTTTCATTTTGTCAATATGAAATTGATATAATACCTCCTCCAATACTTAATTGTTTAGTAATTGATTAGGAACCAACATATTTAGTTGTGTAAACAATTTCGTGAATAATGATACAGCAATTTTTAGTGGTGACTCTGAGTCATAACTCGAGTGCTAAGGGTTAACAATTCTGACGAGCAAGAACATTATTCTTTTTAGTCTTACTCAAACAAGAGTGCATAATCGGCAACACAATACAAACCATTGTCATTACCAACAATAAAGTCAGCCTTTTCATTTCGTGTCGTACAAAAAAAAACATCGTTTTGAGAAGCGGAAAAAATCGCCTACTTCAACACAGAGCCTTTTTCATCGCACCACAACTTCGATCAAACTGATCCTCTGCATATCATCGTTTCATGCCCACGTAAATTAAATCGCGGAGACAACAGGCAGAGTTTCACTCCGTCAACTTTCGCTCCCATCGGGTAAACAGAACAGTTGACAGTGGTCCGAGGTATACTAAGCGGCAGTATTGTCCCTTTGACGTGCTAATAGAGACGAAAGGCTGCAGTAAAAAGTTCGATACGGGCTGTTGGAAATCGAGGAATGAATTTTTGGGATCGTCGAAGCCCCTAGGGGTTTAGAAAGCCCCCCCTCCCCCACCTCAACCCCCGCCGAGAAAAGTTTTAGGACCAAACTATTCCGGCGATTCGGGCCGGTTGCAAGCGCGCGCGCAAACCTCCGACGCATATTCCGAATTGTTAAAAACTCATCGAACGCTTTTATCGAAATAACGAGCGGGAAACTTTCCTGCGGGCTCGCCGAAGATAAGGGATAATCGATAACCCTCCGACCGCCTATTTATTTGCATCTGCCCCCTGGAATTCGGGAAAAATGTTCGATAATTTGAATTCGATGGACGGGGCCGCGTGCGACTATCCGGCTTCTGTTACTGTTATTGTTATTGACTTTCGAATGCCGTTGATTGTTTATGACGCTCTGTCGCGTAATCGCGAAACCGCAGATTGTAGATACTACTTTCGAGCCTTTGTCTGACCAGATACCAGGCTGTTCTACTTGCTTCGCTGATTTCGATTATTGAGTCATTCTGGATTGTTATCCTCATGGTATTTGTTTTTTATCAGCTCCGATGTTTCGTACATATTTTTCTTCTTGTTATTTGGGGTGAATAGTCAATGGTTGACTTGTTCTACTTGCTTTGCTGCTTTTGATTATCGAGTCATTCTAGGTTGTTATTCTCATGGCATTTGTTTTTTATCAGCTCCGATGTTTCGTACATATTTTTCTTTTTGTTATTTGGGGTGAATAGTTAATGGTTGACTTGTTCTACTTTCTGTCTCTCAGTTAAGGTCTAGTAAACTGTCTCTTAGAAATTTAGAGATTTCATATGGACTATTGTGGCAACAATATTATTTATCATTCCCAATACACGTCCAAATAAAATCACCACCAATCACATCCCCAATTTCGGTCTCACAAATTCTGTCAGGGGTACAATCCTTCCATTGAACCTACCCTGGAAATCCCAAACTCTCTAGAACCAATCAACCAATTTTCGTCGGACTACACACGGTCTTGTTCTGTTAACCGAAGAATTCTCTCGTATCTTTTTGCTTGATACTGCTAGGTGGATTCGGTAAATAAGGGTCGCCAAATTCCGAGATTCATTGTTCGGGATCGTGCTCGCTCTTCGGGATGCACCGTTACGAACTTCCTTCCCGCGTCTCGGGCGATTTTCAACGGTAAATCCTCGCGGCGAACAGCTGTTTCCATTTCACCGCGGAGTCGGCCCGTTTCCACTCGCTCTCCTATCCTTGCTTGTGGAACACGGAACGTCGATTATTCGGTCGAGCAGGGCCAGAGAGCTCCTCTCCCGAGGCGCGTAATTCCCGTCTCGAAGAGCGGCACGCATGCCTTCAATTTCCGCAACGTCAACGCCGCTTGTTGCAATCTAACTTGTGTCGTTCCGCTCGATTGTTTTTGAAGGGACTCGTTTTACCTTTCTCTCTCTCTCCCTCTCTCTCTCTCTCTCTCTCTCTCTCTCTCTCTCTCTGTCTCTCTTGCCATCGTCCTTTGGGAACAGCAGATCGTCCTCGCGACGCTGCAGCTCTCGAGCACAACCGTCGGCTTTCTTCGCTAGTTCGTACAATTACAAACAGCATCTGGAAACGTGTACACGGCACACGGATCAAGTCCTGACTATACCCTTCGCGAACAGACCCGATAACTTCCGCGACGTGTCTTCCGGCGTGTTACACGGCTCCCCTAATACCAACTCGTTGTCACTGTCGGCGGGACGAATCGGCTGCTGCCTCCCGTCGATTGCCAGCAACGGATACTGTGTACTATTCTGTAGAGTTTCGGAAAGATCTAGTACATTGTTGCACGGAATTAATGTTGGGCTGGCTGGAATGTCTTCTTCCCTCTCCTGGCGGTAAAAATAAGCCCAATTTAGAATATCAATTTTTGTGAACCGTTCCTATGGCCAATTTTGCTGTAAAATGTCCCAGCACCTTTCAATATACTCATTTCTTAACATTATTTAGTCTTGTACAGGAAATTATCATCGAATTTGGAAAAGGAACGAGAAGCCTTTCTTGCCAATCTAATATGATTGTCTTTGCACAAAGTCTAAATTAAAATCAATTTTTATGAAACGTAATTACGGCTCATTTTATTCGAAAGTACTCCATCATTTTGTCTGTATCTTTCCAAAAGTGTGTTTTTGTCAACGTTTATTGTAAGCCGAGTGTAAATTGTCTGTTTGTTCTCGAAAAACGTAATCACTCGTCGTGGCTCGTTGATCCAACTACTTTG
Organism: Lasioglossum lativentre; assembly: GCA_916610255.1. Lineage (NCBI taxonomy): Eukaryota > Metazoa > Arthropoda > Insecta > Hymenoptera > Halictidae > Lasioglossum > Lasioglossum lativentre. The sequence continues at coordinate 15,429,522 of OU744363.1, read as the reverse complement.
TATGGACGTAGAGGTCCATTAACCTCGCGTCGAGTGAAAAGGATCCACGAACTTTTGGCAAAGTTCCGGTCCCGGGGATCCATGGAAAACACTTGCGTCGTGGTTAAACTGTAGGGAAAAAAGGCCGCGGGACGATTACGCGGCGTGCCGCGCATATTAAGCCGCCCTCTAGGCTTGCTCCATCCTCGTCCTTTCTGAATAATTTAAACGCGATTTCGCCGGCTGATTATCCTCGGCTCGGTCGTGTCGCTGTCGAGGCTCGCGTGCACACGGTTACGTTTATTTAACGATTCCGTAACGCAACTCTCGAACGAGGCGGTTCCGTAAAATCGCGTTTCCTTCAGTCAGCACGCTCTTACCTCGCTGAAGCAATCATTTCGTTCAGAAACCTGTATATCAAACGTTGATGATCCTGACGTTCTTGCCGATGGTCTTGTAAAATGTACATATTTAATGATGACTTTAACTGTACTATCTTTTTAATAGGAATATCTAATCTAAATCTTAATCTTTAGTCTGAAGAATAAAATTTAAATATGGAACATTGTTGATCCCGATGTTTTGCTTAACTATCCCGGTTGTGAAGTATCACAGAAATTTTTGGGGATATCTTTAAGTACTTTCTTTTTAAATTCATATATTATGCAATCTTAAAAAGGACTTTAACACTCGTTCTTTGACTTTCTTTTAAATATAAAAATATCGTACGAAGTGCTTCAAATGTACATTTTAAATGAGGGACATTTTACTTCTTGAAGCACATAGCAAGAAGTTTAATGATGTAAACGAATAAACGTAGTTCCATTTGAAAATGTAGAAAACGTTGCAGAGGTAAAATATTCATATGTTTTGTCAAATATTGAACATTTAGAAGAAATTCGCTGATTAGTTTAGACGCGAACGCTCTGTACATGTATTACATTTCGGTACAAATAAATTCGTCATCTTATCTTCATTATATTCTTCATTTACAATCAACCAAAATCCATTCGAGCTTTAAAAATAATGTCCATCAATGTCTATACATTTACTCCATCCTAAAGCAACTGGTGCCTCAATTAACGAATTAAATTTTAAATAAAGTTAAATTGATTGCTCGCAAAGACCACGAATTAATTTGCACACTTGTTGAATACACTGTCAACGATCGAATGGAAGTAGCAATCACGATATTGGTTAGAAATTGACGTGAACATTCTAGATCTTGTTCCGTTCAGATTCGCAGCGAGCGAGTGAGTTCCGTTTAACGAAAAGTTGCGGCGACGCGACGTCGCGGAGATTGGTAATTGCTTTCGAGGCTTGGCCGAGCTTCCCGGCTTTTAAAGCCCTAATGAAATTGGAAAAAACGCGAGCTAACCGACGTTAACCGGCTCGCAGACTTTTTTAAACGGGCGCGCAGCGAGCCAGGACCGAGCAGCTATTTCTGCCAGGAGAATCGCCTCGCCTCGTCTCGCCTCGCCTCGCATCGTGCCGCTCCTAATCTTATTACACCGCCGCTTTGTTTTATTAGGTCGCGACGGTCCCGTCCCTGCAGACTGCGGAAGTTTTCGCTGCCGCGGCGGACACTCTTAAATTCCGCGAACCAGCGCCGGGGAATAATTCCGCGAAACCCGCAACCGGAACTTTTTCTTCCGCCCCGTTTATAAACCGTGAAGACATTCAATGGGATACCACCAGCCCTCTTAAACCTGTTCAAATCTGTCACTGGTCTTTGCGAAAAACTAAAACAATGTAACCAATGTCCCTTAATCAACATTGCTCAAGGAATCATGACTTTTGAAAATTTTTTCTGTGTCAAAGGACCATTTTTTTAAAACGAGTACCTTATTCGAAAGTGCATATATTGTACTGCTCGCATGAATCTTTTTGTTGGAGAATCTTATGCGGCGTCTGAGTGACCTCTTTCTTTGAACCTTTGAGAAAATAACTTGTGGAATACAGGCTGTTACTCTGGAATTTTTTGGAAGTTCCGTACAAAAAAAATTGGTAAAAGTTATTCAATGTATGCACTTTTAAACAAGGAGTCTGATTTTTAAAAATCACCATAGATTTTTCCAGAAAAAATTCCTAAAGGTCACGTTCTTTTCAGATTGTCAACTAGGCAAGTTTATGATTCTAAAGCAACTTTTGGAATTTTATTAAAAGAAAAGCATTGAGTACAATAATTTAAAACTTAATACACTTGTGAAGTAACATTTGAAAAATGTACCCAAATGTTTTGTAGCAGTTACAACAATTTTCTTCAAACTTACAGCGTTATTAGTAAGAAGCCCTTCAAGAAAAGTTTGTCGAAAATTCCAGCACAATCTAACAAGATATGAACATAATTATTGCATGACCGAGAATGAATTAAGATATGTAGTTAAACGATGAACTAGCATCACTTGGGAAGAACATTTTTATTTCGCCAGTGCTCAGAAGATGTTCCATACGTACGAGTGGAATCTTATCGACGATGTTTTCTGTCGAAGAGGTAGAACTCTCGCGAGTACGTCCAACTATACATGGTTCTATTCTACTTGACCAGTTACAATGGACCTCTTTACGTGCCTCGACCTAACCCAGTTCCACTCGATCCTACGTTTCTCGTTCGATACAGTCTCTTTCTTGTCCGACTATAGACTGACCTCTTCTACTTCTATCTTTCTTCTTCTTTGACGTTGCATATACATGCTCGCGGATGTAAGTTAATATCCTCGAGGGAAAAGGAAACGTGCGTTCAATATTTGATTCTACGTTGGCCGTGTCTGACTGCGTACTTATTCTACTTGGTCTATCACAATAGTCTTCTTGATGGCAGGTGACCCAGACCTAACCCACTTTCGATTGATTGGCTGCTATTACCACCATTGTGTTTCGTATTCTACGGAGTTATACGGTGTGGCTGACTATAGTCTGACCAGTTCCACTTGTCGATGTGTGTTCGATCTGCTTTGTTATTCTGGTGACATGTTCGTGGCTGTACATTGATATGCTCTGTTCAATGTTATGTGATCTTCATTTTTCCAACATAACTTGCCTTTCATTTGTTTTATTATTATCCCTACTTCTCTACTATTGCAATTTAACGATAAGCGTAAAAATATTAATACAGTATTCTGGAAATTGGGATATTTATGTTTTGAGAAATAATTTAGATTATAATTGACATTCAAGTTTGAAAATCTGTACTTTTTATCTCGTATAGAGTGTTATGAGTAAACTGTTAATATGAAATTAATTTATACATTTCAGCAAGATATATTATAATAAAAAGCGAGGTCTGCTTTTGAATGGAATTCACATTACAAAAGAATTAAAATGTTTTTTTCTAATTTCAATATTTAAATTGTTATCTTAAAATTGACTTTAAACGGTGTTCTACGTTTTAGAAATATGTCTCACGCTATCATAGTTGCAGAAAAGAACCAGGTGACCCGTTTCAAGCGAAACATACTATTTCAGTATATTTCGCGACCAACCTACCGATTTTAGGGACTTTTCAGCTCCGGGATCCCTCGCCCGACGCAAGCTCGCCGACAGACTTAATAACGAGAGGAATTTATGGATTTCTGAATTCCGCGAATTTAAGGGAACAATCTCGCGGGGCAGATACGTAAAGCTGGCGTTACGAGGCAGCGCGAGCGAAGACTCTCTTCACTTTTCCCCGTGGCTCCTCCACTTTTTTCTCCTGTTTCTTACGTTTCCCCGACCGAAGGAGATTTTACGGACGTAATATTCTCGCGTGTATCTCTCCGGTCCGGATTTACGCGATCTCCGACATGGAAATGGAGAGTCATTCGAGAGGGGCTTTATCTTCGTGGTTCTAACTGTTCGGAGAGATCCGGGGCTCTTAACATTCATTGTTGCGTGCACTGGAGCTCGGAGAATTTCTTCTGCATCAATATCATGGCATTCCAACATGATTACCGACTTCCGAAGTCCGATGAAATAATTATTTTGTGTGTAACTGTCACAATATTCAACCTACCTCAGTGAAAATCAAGAATAACAGAATTGCATTGGAGATTTCATTTCCGAGGAAAGTGAAGTAGACATCAGTTGAACTGATTTAACTTAGAACTCAGTTAAACACATATTTTAGCCCACGTTGTATGATTGGCTGCAAAAACTATTATTATGTTCGTCGATTTACTCCAAAGTAATCCAACTCGGAGAAAAACATCGATTTCAGCGATCCAATACTGCACCGTTCGTTTAGCAAGCAGCACGCCGCTAATCGTTTCTAATTTTCCGTTGTCCTCTAACGCGATCATAATTCCGAGTCAATTATCGTCGTCGGGGAAACAGAAAAAGCTCGAGGCGAATTCTGTATTCAAGAAACGGAAGCAAAATTCGACGGCCAACGGACGTGTCTACTCGATATTAGAAGATCCGACGGTGCCCTGCTTCCGTTTAAAGCTTCTCCGCCGTTTCATTCGGCCGCCATTCGATTATCCATGCTGCGGAAATTCTTACAACCGGGAACTTTTATTCCTTCCGCATTCGAGCCTGAGACGGCTAATTATCCGCGGCCGAGTTTCCTCCGGAGTCGAGTCTTATTATCGTAATTATCACGATTAGTTTCGTAGAGTTGATAAAATATTCTTGCAACTTGAGATCATGGCAGTAGAAATGGTCCTGTGCAAACCAGAATAAAGTATTCTTTAAAACTGCTGTGTCTGACTTACCACTGGCCAATTCTACTGTGTATATACTTGAACGAAATTTCAGTGAAGGATAGTACAAGACAATGAAATTTAATTTGGCACATTTTTCATTGCGGGTGCCCTTAAGTGACCTTGAATGACCTTCGTAGTAGGCCATTGTATTCGTTTTGAAGTGCTTATCAAAATGCAAATAAAAACATATCATTCCTTAAAAAAAAACCATTGCTGATCTATGTAAGATCTCGGAAAATATGACCTTTTGGTGACCTACACTCACACAGACTTATGTCCCCCTCCAAATACGATAACTTCTGTCTTAAAACGTTATAAATGATTCGATTTATCTTAAGACATTTTATAATCGATTTTTTTATAATTGGACATATGAATAATAAGAATTGAATTAAAAAAAATCTCTTGAACTTCAACATGATCTGTGTATATCTTGAAAATGTCTAGTCAGAAATGTCCATTATTCTGGGAAAAGTTCTTAACAATCACTTGTTTTCACTGTCGTTACGCGAGAAGCTGTCCTCAGCTGCAACGAGACGCGCTAGATATCTTAAAACAACGCGGGGAAGGTTGTGAAACGCATTTTCAGGCGCGCAAACAACGAATCAAAGGGTGAATTATTAAACGAAGTGTGCAAGGTGCGAGCTACGTCAACTGATAAATAAATTTCTTGGTGGCGGCACTGGTAGCGAAAGAGAGACAGAGAGAGGTGGGAGAGAGAGGGAGGAGAGAGAGGGGAAGAGAGAGAGAGAGAGAGATGTATGTATCCAGAAGCGCATAACTCGACGTCAGACGGGCAACGGGTAGCGAGAGATACATTTCTCGAGCGTGAAGCTCGCCTTTGTGCCAGAAGAATGCCGACGGTAGTATTCGTTCCGTTCCCCGGGACGGGACTTTTGAAATTTCTGCCGGCGATCGCAATACGGTGCGCGAATTTCTGCGCTCGCGGACAGCGACTGTCGAGATATGGGCGCGAGAGCGGTGTATCGCGGGATCCTTTGAATCCGTGGGCGGCGTGCCGGGGAATCCTTGACACTTTTCTATTCGTGCCAACGCGCCGCTCATGCTATTTTCAATTTAAACGTAAGAAAAGCGACGGGCGAAATTGAAGGATCTCCGGCTGGCTGCGAGCACGGACAGAAAGAGGTAACGTTTCCAAAAGGAGGCTTCTTAAAACGCTCGACGAGCCAGCTCGAACTGTTCGCAACACCAGTCACGATTTAATGCGATTGGTTGTTGCCCTGACTATACACGGTTTGTACCACTGACGATTGTTTGCTATTTTTCTCGTACGAAACATTGCCCGAAGAATAACACGAACTAATTGCGTACACTTAACAGAATGGGTTAATGATAAGTCGGATATTAGTATTTTAAAGACTACGTTGTTCTGATGTTCCATTTTCAAGTTGGAATGTTTAAACATTACAGAATGCATACGATAGTTTGTGTGTAGATCAGAACAATTATATTTACTACTCAGTCTGACTGCATACGTTTTATACTACTTCATACTTTACCCGATCATGACTGACTCACTTGGTATCCTATAAAACCGTTTTTCGTATTCTGTGAATAGTATACAGGGTGGGGCGCCACATTTTGCCATTTAGATTTACGTCATTATTATTACGCATAGCAAACAATGTTTCAGATGAAGTAGAATGGTTTTGAGAGGGGCACATTCTGATGGTACATTTTTTTTTGTAGGTGAACGTGTAAAGGTCATATGAAGGTCATTAATGTTTTTTTAAATGGAATCATATATTTTTTATTGCATCAGCCGATGCTCCTTCATATTCTTTACAAAAAAGTATTAATCTATTTGTGTAAAAAAATCATTAGTTTAGGAGATATTTTAATTCTAATTTGTTAGGAAATCTCGACTCTCTGGTCAATAATATGAATTCAATGTGATAATGTAGTAGGAGAGCAAGAATTATCAGTGTAAATATTTACATTTTCAATTACCAACAAAAAAATGTAAATATTTACATTTTCAATTACCAACACAAAAAATGTAAATATTTACACTGATAATTCTTGCTCTCCTACTACATTATCACATTGAATTCATATTATTGACCAGAGTCGAGATTTCCTAACAAATTAGAATTAAAATATCTCCTAAACTAATGATTTTTTTACACAAATAGATTAATACTTTTTTGTAAAGAATATGAAGGAGCATCGGCTGATGCAATAAAAAATATATGATTCCATTTAAAAAAAACATTAATGACCTTCATATGTCCTTTACACGTCCACCTACAAAAAAAATGTACCATCAGAATATGCCCCTCTCAAAACCATTCAACTTCATCTGAAACATTGTTTGCTATGCGTAATAATAATGACGTAAATCTAGATGGCAAAATGTGGCGCCCCACCCTGTATACTATAGAGCATTAATAAAGAATTTTATATACAGTAGTACAGCCTGCTGATAAGTCCGACATCGCAGTCATGAAGAATGCTTCTATTACTGCAAACTTGACAGTACATCTTCCAGTCAGAGCTCACTAAAACGATAAAAAAAATCGCACATAAAGTTTAAAACGCTCTCTGTAAAGGGGAAGCACCAGTTTTCAAATCTACGATAGATCCACTCATGAAAAAATTTTTAAAATCAAAACACAGACCAATCTCAAGTAGAACATTTTCTACGTGTTCAGGCGAGCCCAGCCTCCCGCAGGCGCGTAGACAGGCCCCCGAATAACATTTAATTGAGGATAATACAATTGCCAGGTATCCGGGCTCCAGGCTGAGCTTTCATCCTTCACTGAGTTATCATAGAACTCTTGGCAAACAGTGGCCGACCTCGAAAAGCGTTTCTCGTTCTTTGCTATTTTCGTATTCGGCTCCTCGGGGGGTGGGTTTGCGTGCAAGCGCGAGAGCGAGCGCGGGCCAGGCCCCGGGCGTATTTACGAACCTTTAAAAGGAGCTGAAGGCCGAGTGGCTGTTTGTCCAGGCCGACTAGAGTCATTGTGTTAAACACCCCGACTCGTTGGCAAACATTTGACCCCCAGAGCCGAGGCTGGAGTTCTCGCACGGCAGGAGAACGGGCAACCGAAAAGCCGGGGGTTGGAAACCGGGGGTGGAAACGGGGTGATTTCGAACGTTTAAGACGGTTTCTGCCTTGGTGCAGCGAAGCGTGGCCCGTTCGCCTCCAGTCAAGGACCTAACGAATGCACTTTGTGCTTCGGCAGAGGATAATTCAAAGCCGGCGAAGTTCCTCGAGTCGCGGAAATGTTTCACGAATTTACGCTCTCACTCTTTCTCTCTCTCTCTCTCTCTCTCTCTCTCTCTCTCTCTTGCTCTTTCTCTCTGCTCGCAGTGTTTTTCTTTTTTCGCTTTCGCTTCGCTCATTTGCTTCGGTTCTTTCGGGATCCGGGCACAGAGAATTCGTGTAAGAGGGAGAACAGTCTTTAATTTTCGAATTAGTCACGAGCAATTGAAGGCAAATATCTCGCCCGGGAACTTGCCGCGAGTTCCCAGGACGATTTCCATTCCGATTCAACGGCGTAACTCGACGAAATCATCGGTAAACTTCTCGCGCGAACACTCTCCCGCCGATATATATTCCCAACATTTTTATACATTCGAACAGTCTATGCCCCTGGAAATCCCCAATTTATTGAATACCGTGTACCCCTCTCGCTCTCCAACGGCGAGGTGCACCACGCGAGCCCATCGAATTATTCACAGGCTATAGCGGCTCGATTTATGGTTCTCCCGGAAACACCTCCTCGAGCCGCGCAAACTTGCCTCGTAAATTGTCAACTTTTCAATAAGTACTTCCACCCACCCCCCTGCCCCGTCGCCGACACCGTCGAGCCACCCTGTCTTCGACGAGCGGAATACGATTACACTGGTATCTTTGTTCTCCGGAATCTATGTCCTTGCGCCTCATCGAGCCCTATAATTATGGGGATTTATCCGGGAAAGTTATTAAAATGTCTTCAAAATTTCCAATTCGATGCTGGTAATTTTCCGGTGTTAACCGAGGGCGTTAGAGGTAGACAGAAGTTTTATTTTGTTCAAATGAGACTTTTGTTGGAGACTTCCTGTGGGTCGGTGGAATAGGTGCGCTATAAGTCAGACTTCTAAGGAGAATTTATAGGGACAATTGCATTCACTATATTTTAATATATTCTAGTATATTTTACTATAGTCTAACATTTTCTAGTATAGTCCAATATTTTCTAGTATATTGCAAGTAGTACAGCTCAATGTTTAGGGCGACAAACAACGTACAGGTAACAGAAAATTCTTGATCGGCATTGTAAACGAAATAAAATACTTTATAGAGAATATAAAAATTGTGTACGTGTAAATATGCCTATGAAAAAGATCTCGGATCGACTTCCTCGGACAATAAGTGGAACAACTCAATGTTTGATCAGTCAGCGTCGAAATGATGTCAGTAAAAATGCAATGCACAGTCGACGACACTTAATTTATGGACGTAGTCACGTAGAATGGCCGAATTCCTGATGGTCGTGGTTCCACAGGCGAAAAACTAACGAAATTATCCGCGGTCCAACTGGTGGGCGACGCACCGAGCCGTTTGAATCGGCTATTACCTGGACGTTACCAAGTATTACCGATGGTAATTGATTTCTACATGGGACGCGCGACGGCACGGCATGGCGGCGTTTTCATCGGCGCGTTCGCCGGGAACGCGACGTCGAAACCGCACCGTGGTCCGAACGGTGGAAACACAAGCCCGTTTCGTACCGGAAAGGGCAGCTTTCAATTATCCGATTACGAAACCTACTTACACGGATGAACGGCCGGCGATCATTGGATTTTATAGTCGCGCGCGGATCGTCTCTGCGCCACCGCAACAGGTATTTGGGAATATAATGCCGCGGGTTACAACGCTGCTGCTGTTGTCCCAGAAACTCTGCAGAGACCTGGAGGGATTCGATTAGCGGAATCGGCCCGTTCTACGCCCGGACCCATCGCCGCCCCGCGATCAGTATTTATTTCCGCGGAACGCCCGCATTTTCTGCCCGATCGGCTCTCACTTAATTAAATCGGAATTGGCTTCGACGATGTTCGAGCCCCGAACTTCTCAACGGTCCAGCGACGATGCCCTCTGATTTCAATTTTGCATTATGGAGTAACCTTTGACATGGTTTTCCATGGACTACCCTACCCCCGTTTTGCTCCGCTTGCCGTATGCGTTCAAAGGGTCAACGAAGCCGCTGCATATTCTTCCGGATTTTGCAAAACGATTTTTCGGTGATGTTGGCTCAATTGTTCGACGACCAATACATTTCTGGAATGCCGGTCCGTGCGCGAAAACTGGACAATACAGGGAACATGTTGTTTTTCGCAGTGGATAATATTAGAAATAAATTCTATATTTTTAAATTCACCGCGGACACTCAAAATAGTCCGCACGCCCTCTTTCTATTCTTTTCTCTTTTTGTACTCTCTAGAACTGACTTCACTTCTTCTCTGTATCTCAACCGACACGTACGCGCTTATTAAAATAAAACCTGTGCAATATCAAGTTACAAGTCTGTGTTTAATTAAATAAGACTGATCCTGATCCCGGCTGAATATTCCGAACCACTAACTCTAACAGATAATCTACTGTAGCAAATAACAGTGTATTTTACATATTTATCTGTGATATATTTGTCCACCTTAGAAGAACCTTAGTCTTCTCACAAAACAAGGAAAGTATTCATTGTAGCTTATATGAAGTTCGTCTCTTATAAATTCCTCGAACCTCCCAGCAGCGAATACACATGTTCTGCGTCAGTGTAAGAACTACCTCGGTTCCATTATCGAGCGATGAAAAAATGTTCTGTTGTCTATTCGATTGCGGTCTGTACAAATATTGATTTATTCTACTTTCTGCTCGAGGAAATCGATTTGTGGACTCTTCTGAGTTTCAACAAGCAGGTATCCAATGTTTATGTTTATCTATGAGCAGTTTCATTCCTCTTACCAAGTAAAAGAAGAATGTTTTTTTGTCGGTACGATACTCGCCTCATAAAACATTGAATTATTCTACTTGCTCGTAGAACAAATAAAACGGTAGACTCTCTAGAATTTCGAAGCAACAGTATTATAATTATTTATGTGTGTATCAACATTCGTTTTCCTTTCAACGAGCTACAAAAACATTTTCTACTATCTTGACAATCCACGTTCTACCAATCACCGACCTGTTCTACTTGCAGATCGGAAAAATCGACATTCAGCCTGTTCAGAGCTCTCACCGGCTCTCGTACAATTAGCTTGTCACTCTACAATCCGGGTCACAGGCCAATTCCCCTTACCAATCCACCGAAGAATTACCAAAGAATTTTCCGTCACCGGTCTGATCATACACGCAGCCAATCTACTCCCGCCGCTATTGCCGGTTCTACTACCCCTCCATCACGCAGCTCCTAATAATATTGAAACGCCTCTTTACCCGGCCCATTGACTTCCCGGTCGTATTTCCTCCGCGTTAAAAAGCGTTTATTCGATCCAATGAAAGTTTATGAGAATTTCATTCGCCTTTCGCCCACCCCCGTGTGTCCCGGAAATATTAAGCTCGGAGGAAGACGAGGGATGGGAGTGGGTAAAGGACGAAGGACGAGACGAAAACGGAGGATCCCAGAGCCGGAGAAAGGGACACGGGAGTCGTAATAAAACGTCAGAACGACAAAAGCACAGCGTACGTGCGCGAAGCTGCAAACAGCTCTCGAGCGACGGCTCAAAAAGAAATCGAAATGCACGAAGTACTCGCGTCACTTCGTTACCATCCGTCGCCCCTCTTTCTTCCGGTTTCCTTTCCGCGTCGATCGACCTCTTCTATCACCTTCCTCCTCCCTAGGCCCTCGGTTTTCCCTTTAAGAGCGTGATTTCCCTCGAACGTAATTTCCCGCTCGTTCGGTCGACCGGATTTCGTTTTCGTTTCTTGTTTTGCGCTCCGCAGGATCCATACCGACGTACACGCAAACCCGACGATCTATCCCGAGCCAGAAAAAATTCTTTTCTTATTTTTACACCCCCTACCCCTATTAGCATTAATTTACGTTAGGTCGTTGTGGATCTCGCGTCGGTTTATTCACGTCCATTTTAATTGTAAAGTAACATTTATATACTTGCATTCACTTTTAATCGTCGGTGCACTGAACATCGTTTTCAACAGTTTATTAATTCCAACTTGGCCTGACAACAGGCTCCCTAAAACAAATTGGAAGAAGTTTCTGTGAAAATGTCCTATACAAAGTGTCACAAAATATTCGTATAAACGTATGATAGGGAACGAGGAAACTTATGGACTGACTTAATACTTTCCGAGCGACTCGTTGACCCGGTTCCCGCAGCCGAAAACAGGAAACCCCGGGAACGATTATCCGTCGATCGATCCGCGAACACACCCCCGCAGGCTTTTGACAGTCATTCTATTTACCCGTCATGTTTATGAATGACGTATCAGGACCGCGAAAGTGGCGCAGTAACGACGATCCGCTCTACCCGCTCCTCGAAACTGCTCTCTCTCTCTCTCTCTCTCTCTCTCTCTCTCTCTCTCTCTCTCTCTCTCTCTCTCTCTCTCTCTTCCCATCGATCGCTATCTGCCGGTTCGTCGAATAAAAACGAGATCGATGGGAATTAGCGGGCGGGCCGATCACGATCACTGATGAACAGCGCAGAAATGTCGGCGGGACTGTTTATTAATTTCTGCTTGCTCGCTGTTGCGTTTTAGTGGCACTGGAGCCGGGAAGTGAACTGCCATCGATTTTACATGACGTTACTAGTACTGTGGATGATTCGTGTCTTCTCTATTATTAGTAAATATGATAGGAAAATAGAAATTCTGCATGAACATCTACTGTGTATTGAGGATTCCATAGAGACTAGCTGAAGGAATTGTTTTAATCTTGTTGAATCTTTTTATAATAATTGTTTAATCCACTTTCTCGAGTCTGTTATAACCAGTCTGTTTTAACTAAATAGGTTTTCATTGTTTTAATTCTGTTTCGATTGTATGATTATTAGACTTTGGATTTTTATGTATTTATAGAATCTGCAAATTTAGAAAATATTTTATATTCCAATACTGCTGAAGAATCTCAGAAGGGCTCTGACAAATTATCATTATTATTATCATTATCATTTACATCAACAGCTACAGTCGTTCCCAGAACAACTCTTGGATCGATGCTTGACTTCAATAATTTACATTGTTATTAATTTTGCCTTTCACCAAGCATCAAAGGAACAATTTTATCAACTTGACTATTATTTAACACGTTAATTGCCACGTGACAACCTGCAGAAAATCCAACAAATTCAAAGTAATTTAGGTAATGAAACAAAAACTGAACAGACAAAAATCACGGTGATCATTCATTGAACCCTTCCACATTCTTCAGTCTTAATAAAAATTAATTTTCTCCGATACATTCCAGGAAAAATGAACTTCTAAACTTAATAAAAGAAATAGAGTCATCACCTATGTACAATTTTTTCTTCGATATAAGTCGACGATGTTTTCTCCTAAAACAAAATCTCTATCCCCTCCCCTCATATTTTATCCTTCCCCAACAAAAGATATCGCTGCACAGTCGATCACATTATGGTCTGCCAGACAGCTTTATGGGACCCATAAATTCTCAGCCCACTGAAGAACAAGCCGTCATCATCAAGCCGAGTCGGTATCCTCATTCGCAATACGACGAAAGCCGTCCCGAGCCATCGTCTTATATCAAAATAAAACTGTATAATCAACGTGACAATGAATCTTTGGAATCATGTAAAAATTAAAACTGTATAATAAACGTGGCAGTCAAAGCGTCGAACGAATCTTTGCAATCATGTAAAAATTTCCATTTTTTAGGATTCATGGAACATTTAAGGCAAAGCGGGGTCAAGTAAAATGTATGTAGGGTAGCAGCAGATTCGCCAGGGCAAGGAATTACGTTTGCAGGTATTCGGGGCAGGTGGACGATGTAATGTACCGGTTACTTGGTCGCAATCGGGGTCTCTGACGTCGTTTATGAGCGATAAATTACAACGGCCCCGCGCCGCGCCGCTCCGTTGCCGTACTCGATGCTTAATGCTGGCGATTGTAATTAACGCTTTGACGATTCGGTGCCCTGCGTTGAATGGATATAGACCAGAGGAGGAGGAGGAGGGGTGGTCTCCGCGTGCATGTGACCGTGTTGATTATGTTCCGCTGAGCGTAACTGCTGCCTTCGCGCCACGCTCCGGCGGAATTGTTTCGCGTCTTTGCGCCTCGAGCGATCGTAAACGATTACGAGACAAGCCGTCGCGAGAATTAATGATCCGGGCACACTAAAATCTTCCTGTCCTCGGAATTAATTGAACGAACTGCAAACACGCGTACATTTGAAATCGTAATCCTCGTAGCTGAGCGACTCTGTCTCTCTCTCTTGCTCTCTGTCGCTTTCTCTGTTCTTGTCGTAAACTTAATCCGTTGCAATTTCTCCGTGACGCTCGCGGGCTAAACTATGGTGTCGTTGCAGGTTAGTGCAACTTGCATTTCGGGCATTCCTTGGACCAGCAAAAATATTGATCAATCTCGACAGTTTCAATTCCTGTTCTGTGACACCGTTCTGGGACTCGTCTTCTGATTTTACATTTAGCGAGACAGCTATGTACACTTTCTTTGCGAATTGGAATGGTCGAGTTCAGAAAAGAATGATGATCTAGTTCATTAATCTGAGCTTAAAATGCCACGTTTGAGATACGTAACTGTGTTCAAGGTGTTACATTTGCGTCCGAGTACATTGTTAAATGTGAGACAAAGATCGAAGAATATTAAGATCGAAGAACGTTATTTTATTCGACTGCTTTACCGTTGAGGTGGCAGGTTACTCAATAATTCAACTTATTTACCTACCGACACTCTAGTTTTACACGAAGTTTATTTAACAAGGAAACTATTAACCTCTCTCGTCAACGTGAGACCAAGTAATGAGAGCCTCCGACGCCTTCGGAGGGCTATTTATTGGGTCCTTGAAAAGGACAGAGTGTCCCGCAGAAAAGATCTGGACGAAGGCTAGCGGAAAAACTCGCCAGCCACGAAAATGTCCCTTGGTCGTGCGAGGCCAACTATCAGGTATGTACGAGTACCTGAGGCAGCTGGGCTCGTCACGGACCAAGGGCACTCGCTGGCGGGACAAGTATCGGCCCAGAAAAGTCTGGCTGCCAGATGAGTCGGGGGACTCATTATGAGCAGGCACGTACCGGGCCCAGGTAAAAACTCTAAAGAACAACTTTTGCAAAAGTGGGATGCCGAATTCCCCGGGATATGGTAGCGACAACGTCGCTACACCGTGATAATGTTCCTGTGGTTACAAAGGTTCTGCAGGAAACATTAAAGCACAAATGATTTTAGAATTTTCTAATTCTCAATTCAACAAGACTATTTGTAAATAAAATTCTACTTTGTCTCAGTGATTTAATGTTATTTACAATGATTGACTGTCTGATCACAAGCCAGACTCTAGCGTTCATTCACACGGTTTCCTTTTCTTAAGCAGACTTCTTGTTATCCTTATTTTTGAAAGGGTCGATTACAAGGATCAGAAAGCGAAGATGTTGGTAACCATTTAGAATAGGAACCGAGCAGAGTATAACTGAACACCGAATCGAAACAGGTCGGTTTCGCCTTGGAGTGCTCTCCGGGACGATCGGTATAGTTCGCGAAATGGGACGTAAGGCTGCGCAGCAAAGATCAACAAGCTTGGCAAGTTTGATCTACCGACGGCTCTCTAATTATAATATCGAAGACGGTGGCGGTCGGATACAGAGGTTTGCGAGTGCTATGTGAAATGTAACGAGGTCCCCTCTGTGTACCGATGCTAATACAGACGATCGTTTCGCGTATTGATCTTGGCCGTCATTGTCCAACTTGGCTGCTAAATCTATGCTTTCCAGGTAGTTCCAGTTAGATCCGCCGGGCAGATACGACGGAATGCATAATCCTCGCGAGCTCTCACCAACGGTTTATATATATATATATATATATATATATATATATATATATATATATATATAGATATATATATCGTACACATATCAAAACCGAGAACGGATAGTCGAGAGTGGAAAGAGCTGGGAGACTGACTGGATGTTTCGTGCGTTCCATTGATCCGCCGTAATTGCGGTGTAACAAGTTTCGCAATAACTATACCCGGTGGCCCTCACGGGTGCTCGCGCGCGCACAACGGCGATTAGATTATCAGTCGTCGCGGTTGCGTCAATTGCCGAGTGCCACGATGGCCGCCCGATTAAATCTCATATTTCAACCGCGCTGGAATCGCTCGCGGTTGGGTTTCCTTTGTGCGGTTTGGTTACTCGAGTCCTCACCTGCCCCCCCCCTCTCTCTCTACCAGTTCGCTTTATAATTGCCAGACACGGCCCTGATTCGCTGGACGATCTCCACGAGAGAGCTGCTCTAGAGAGAGCTCTCGAACGCATTCCTTCGAGATATCGCGTTACAACGTTTTGTTGCAAGGATTTCAGAGCAGCCCGACTCTGCTGCAATCTCTACCACGTCCTGTGCGCGATTTCGCGTGCCTCTATGGAATTCATATTCCCGCCAAATTGGCCTGAGTACCGTGAAAAATCGACTCCCGCAACGAGCACAAGTTGCGGTCCGTCTGATCAGATACCGGAATCCTCTACTTGTTTCACTTAACAGCGCACGGAGGCTACCGAGCCAGGTTTATGGTGCGATATTCTTTTATGAGTGAATATGGTTGATTTCGTTTTGTTGCACGGGGATTTCAGTTCTTGTCTGACCATATACTGGATTATTCTACTGGTTAGTCTTTAGTCGGTTTTTATTAAGCATTGATTTTTCAAGGCTTTTTCCTGTACGATTTTTATTCAATTTTCGTTACAATGTTAATAGAGATAGAGGACTCGCTGTTCTGTCTGCTTATACACCGGTACATTCTACTTTCTCAATTGTCGACTACTTTTTGTAGCTTTCAAGAAACCTTGGTGATTCAATTTTCTCCTGGGAACGAACATAGTTAATTTCTCCTCTTTGCACAGTGATGTTTGATCCTTGTCTGACCACATACAGTGTTGTTCTAATTACTATTCAGTAGCGCTTAGTCCTTTTATGGAACATCATTCGAAAGTTCCAAGGCTTTTTCGTAGAGTTCTACATTCAGTTTTACGTATGTAGGTATAGTTAATTTCTTCTCTTTGCACACTAGCGTTTAATCCTTGTTTGACCACATACTGGACTACTCCACTAGTTACTATTTGCTAATTCGTCTTTTAGCAAGCATCGTTTGAACGTTTCAAAGCATTTTCGTAGAATTCTACATTCAGCTTTCTGTAATGCCAGTGAAGATACAAAGAATGTACTTCTGTCTGATCAAACACTGAGCTCTTTTACTTGTATCACTATGCAGCTACATTCTGCAGCTTTTAGAGAAGCTTTTTGATGTAATATTTCTGTACCAATAAATGTAGTTCATTTCGTTTCTTTGTGCCGTGGCTTTTAATTCTCATCTGACCACATACATAATGGATTACTTAGTCATCGGTTTTTATCATGTATGTGTGACGAGTTTTTTTCTTAGATTTGACATTTAATTTCTTGCAATGTTAATGGAGTTATAAACTCCGCTCTTCTGTCCGATCATATAACCAATATATTTCACTTGCTTCACTTGGTAACTACGTTTTCCAGCTTTGGAATAAGCTTTCCAATCTTCTTTAAATGAGCAAAATTTATTTATTTTCTCTGCACTATGGATTTTAATTGTCGTCTGACTACAGACAGGATAATTCTGCTTGTTATTCTGTGTTAATATGTTTCAATCTTAATATTGTAAGGCATTTTCCTTATGGTCTATAACTAACCAATTGCAATGTGGATGAATATACGAATTTTACTCTTCTGTCTGATCAGAGACAGGTTTGTTCTACTGACATCAAATACAACATCTTTTATATCTTTTTCCAATTATGCTATACAAATAATTCTAAATTTTCAGAAGGATTCTAGCAGTTTTTAACGAATGCGCCAGAAATGATGTTTTGGTATAACGAACTGAAATTCCAATCAAAAGCAGTATAACAAACGTTCTCTGTGTTTCCAAAGCTCGGTATTTTTGCAGAAGAATTTACCCAAAATTGTCTCGAAGTACACAAAGTTAATCAAACACCTGGGTAAACTTTTGAAACGACGCGACCTGCTCAAAAACGATTCAACAAACAAATTCGTTATAATAACAATATCGAACACGACAAAATTCGATACACTTCGTTGCCACTCAATTCACCGATTATCGAATATTGCGATATAATTTTTTCTGCACGTAATGGAAAGAACGACCTCGTTCAACATTAAATTCCTGAATTATCGCGACACCTATGCTCACAAAAATCACCCGGTGTCGCTCACTTCGCGCGACGTCCTACTCCACCGATGTAAATGACGCATGCACGCGAATCTGTCCCGATTCCGTTGGCATTGTGTCAAGAACAGGAATAAAACAGGGCCAAAGTGGCAGAAGTAATCGTCCCCGCACTACCTCCCACCAGTAGCAAACTGCAAGAAGGCGTTCTCGGTACAACAATACCAACACGTGTCTACCGAACACGCTTCCCAAGTTATTTAGCGTATCAAGACTAACCTAATTCGCTCACGAAACGGAACAATAAGCAGGAATCGAATCAGAACTCACCTCCCGTATCCACATGAACCCAAGAGGATCGATCTTCCCTGAGAATGATCAAAGAATACATGGTAACGAATCAAAATGGAAATCGTCGAATCTCTTCGGTGTTTCCGATATTCAATCTTCGCGGGTTCGGGAATTGAAGCTGGAAAAAGATCGCGACTTTCCCAGAGGCTTTCCTCCAGGAAATCGGCGATTTCGGGAATTCTCCGGGCAGGGGTGAATCGATGATGATCGGGACCGTTCGAGACCTGGAAAACCGTAACATTCGGCCGGAATAACGGCGGCAGACAGCGCTAAAGCGTTCCGCATCAGGGTGGAAATCGTGCCGGTGCGGAGGATGGTCTAGGGGAACGATCCCGCAGGACAAAAACTGTCCCGTGGATCCCTCGAACCTGTTCGGAGTCCCTCGAACGGGTTCCAGTGTCCCGAGGGCAGCGTCGCTCGATTCCTTCGCCGGAAAGAACAAACGGGACGGCGCTTTAAACTTTGATGGCCCATCCCGGTCGACCGCAACGACGCCGGCAATGTCGATGACGCGACGCCCGCCGTCCCTCGACCCCGTTCTCCACGTTCCAGGACGCTCGGATATCATAAAGGCGAGTCTGTAATAAACCACCGATCCCTCGAACCCCTTCACCCTCTCTCCTTCCTCCCTCCTTTTCGCCCCTCGTATCGAGCACCGTCGGAAGCTTCGCTTTCCCAGCGAGGGTTTCTGGCGTGCTTTCGAGCTTGGCTCCCGGAAAATTGTGAGGGTTTGAAGACCGGCCGGCCACGCTTTAAACGAAAGCACCCCCACGGGAATCCCCAAGGGGCCAACGAGATGTTAACCGGCGGCGACGTCGTCCAGTCACGCCCTCCGGTGCTAATCAGGCCACTCGCTCTCTGCGGTTTTTGCTGCGAAATGCTCGCTACTTGTATGCTCCTTTCCGCGGTATCGTCTCTATCCGTGCTAAGGTTAATTGCGCTTTTTATTTCCCGTTTTGAGCCGTGTTTTGCCGCTGGATGATTTTGCGCGATACTCCGGAGGAAATTGAATTGAAGACCGTTTCCGGCGCTTGTTGCGCTTTCTCTACGATGCTGGATAGAATCGAGGTAGATGAGAATTTCTGATAGAATCGTGTACAGGTGCGGTGGTCTACGTTCCACAATAATATTGCTGTAGGGTTGTTTTCTACGGACTTTTTCCTTCGTCGATTGGCTCCTAGACGTGACCATTCGCGTATATATTTATTGTTTAAATTTCATTTGATTCTTTACCTTACGATTTGATTCTGATTGTGAGTGTCAGAGTAAAACGTACTATTTAATTTTACCTGACGTTGTACACTCGAAATGGTCCAAAGTAACATAACCTGTATTGCTGCAAAACGGATGTAAAATGATTACGCTGCGTTTACTTGTGACGCTACATGTCAATTTATGATGGAAAGTTCAAAATAGCCGAGCTTGATAATCGAAATCCCATGAAGTCTTTGAGACGTCGAGGCAAGGGGTTAAAGTTACCCATGAAAAATAAATTTCCATAATAATTTCTAGACTGCGGATTTAAGTAAAATTTAAAATAGAATGAAGATTAAGAGAATTTGGAACCATCAATTTCTTACTTCCAACTTATTACAGTATTTCATCGATAAATGTCCCAAATGTCTCGCACATAAATGTCCCTGATCTATCCCCACTCCTGCGGGGTATACCCCGCGAGGGACCGTAAAACTCGAGAGGCCGATGCCGCCGAGAAGTGTAATATGATACGGGTCGGGTATATCGGTGTGAGACCAAGAGACCACTACTAATCCGATGACAAAACTTCTTTATTTTTCATTATTTTTTTATGGAACTTTCGCCAAAATATTCTTGATATTTTTCTAATGAAATTGATACCAAAATTGATATAGTTCCGATGATATTTACGTGTGTAATGAACGATAGGAGGCTCGTGCGCAAGGAAACACAGCGTATGGGAAAGAAAGAGACGCGGAGAGTCGCAGTCGCCGGCACAGTTCAAAGGCCCGCGGCGTCCTCACAATGTAATCCCAATAAAATACTTTTTTATTATTACTTATTTTTGTATGAGACTTTCACCAATATATTTGTGGCATTTTTCTGATTACAATGATACTAAACACGATATAATTCGGATCATATAAAGGTATGTTATATGGACATTTACAAGTCGAGCACATCGGTGAGGCAACTTGTCCCATCAGCTCCCATGGTCCATTACACACGTAAATATCATCGGAATTATATCATATTTGGTATCATTTTCATTAGAAAAATTCCACGAATATGATGGTGAAATTCCCATAAAAAAATAATGAAAAATAAAGAAGTTTTGCCATCGGATTAGTAGTGGTCTCACACCGATATACCCGACCCGTATCATGTTTACATTTCTCGGCGACCAAGGCCCCTCGAGGTTCCCATTCCATTTCTACGTTCGGCACAAGTCAAAGAATAGTTTCCCTCGCACATAATTGTCCCTGGCCGGACCCGTGGTTTGGACAATTATCGATGAAATACTGTACAATGATTAAACTAAGATAGAACTGTGTACATGGTCCCTTCTTCAAATGAATGCACAACATTTTTATTTTGCATAAAAATCCGCAGTCCAATAATCAGGCTCACTGCAATCCCAAAAATTGAAAAAGCTTTCAACACTAAACCTACCGAGCACAAAAAGTGCGTGGGTTGCATCGTAGACAAGATTGAGTTTATCTAGAGTTCCTGCTATTTTTATTATAATATATGTTTAATTTAAGAAATTCATTCACTCACTACCAATCTTACTAATTTCAACAATTCTAACATAAATAATCTGAGCCCGATCAATTTGACCGGCGCTGGTAGGTTTAGTGTTAGAAATGAATGTGCACTATTTCTCTGATTGTCGCCACTTTTTGTACAGCGAAGTTACTCCATCGGAGTGGAACATCGCTCGCAAACGTCAGTGTACATACGTCCGCGCGAAAATAGCGATTCTAGAGGAACGGGTCCGGGACTACGGATGACTATAGAGGGTCTGGGAGGTGCATGAGGGCGTCGAGCCCTCTGTAAGCTACTTACCGCCTCCCCTCTAAGCTGACTGTACACTGGCGGCGTCGGTCCAGCCAAGGGGTAAACTCGGCATCTCCAATTCAAATAAGATTTGCAACCGGCAACGGGCGTCTACTTGCCTTGGCTGGGCAATGGCGTGAGAGAACACCGCGTAATCTAGCCGACCGCAGGAATCTCCCGGTGTAATCGATCCCTGAGAGGCTTGTATTCTTTGATAACGTCTCGCCAACCCTTCTGGCCGCGATCGATGAACTCCGTTTCTTCGCCACCCGTCGGGGATCGATGGCTGAAGCGGATCTGATTTTGGTCCGACGTCTCGCCATTTGGAAGGGAAATTAGTCTCCACCGAATCCCCCGAATCGTTTTAATGGCGTCACTGCCGAATTTCACCAGGATTTCTTGTGGGAAAGAACCTTTTCTTGGGGCACAGTGGTGTGGCTCCGTCACTTGTCAGACGGGGATCATAAATGTATGGTTGACTCGTGACTGAGTACTACTACTTTGTAATTTTATCTGGTCAAGGTAAAGCTAGTTGAATCCTGTATTATATAAAACACATTGTGACTACGTAGTCATATTACTAGACTGCGAATTTTATGCATTCAAGACAAAAATTAATGCTTGTAATACAACATTGAAAAGACATTAGATTAAATGAAAACAGAAATTATTCAATCTCGTACAAGGGACATGGACATTGTTTATATTGCATAAAAATTCACAGTCTAAATATTACTAACACTATGGTAGCAACGTAGACTGCCGGAGTTATATTATGTGTTAATGTCTGACTACCACTACTTCACGGTTAGAGTAAACTACGACTTATTTTGTGTCTGACCTATACCCGACTGCTACTACTTTAAGACTTTACTAATTCGATGCCCGATAAATTCTACCTTTAACCAAATAAATACCTTTTCTAGTCTTCGTCAGAGGTGCGGGTCGATGATAAATCAGAGAAGGATCGAGAAGGTTTGCAGAGGTTCCTGCGAAAATTGAGATGATAGGAATATTTGTTTTAGCAGTTCATTACCGTCGAATCGCGGTGTATTCTTTCAGTATCTTTGCACAGTCGCGTCGCGTACGTCGGTTTAGTCGAGGGATTCTATCAACCCGGGACAGAGCCCAATCGAGGTTCTCGGTGACGCAAACAGCCGCGAGTTAAAGCGACAGTTCAGAAAACGAAAACATCAGCCCGTTTTCCGTGCACACAGAGAGAAAGAGACGGAGAGATAGATAGAAAGCGGACGGAACTGTAGGAGGCGAGGGGACGATTAACACGTTTTCGCGAACGAGGGAAACAGCCCGACAATGATCACGGAGAATTGGGCCGCTCTCAACAATTCATTTTGCGGGGCTAAATTGCCTGCGATATTTCGAAAGCTCGAGTGCAGCGTGAATGGAAGCCGGCGGCCTGGAGCGGAGCGAAGCGGAGAGAAGCGGAGAGGAGCGGAGGTGGCCGGGTCGACGTTTAAAACGAGCACCACGTTTCTACGGCGTGTCGTGCACCTGCGCGTGCAACACCTGCCTTTGGCACAGATTGTCAGATTATCTTCGCAAGTGGCTCATGATTCTCTTCCTCCTTTCTCTCTGTCTCCCCCTCTCTCGCTCTGTCTCTTGCTCTCTCTTCCCCTCTCTGTCAGCCGCTCCCAGCTCTGTGCCCTCCTTTTAAAAGCCGCCAGTCGTGCGTCGAGTCTGAATGTATACAAATGAACGACGGCGAAAGCGCTGGAAAACGCTGATGACTCGGGAAAATGCTTCTCCGTGGACCGCTCGCCCGTTTCACCCCTTTTACTTTGCTCTCCGAGTACCTGCGATCTATTAATCCTGTAAATAGTACTCGATCGTCTACCAACTTCCTCGTCTAGATGATAGATGGACCTCTGTTCCTGTGCTTTGAAACTAGTACAACTATGCAAGCTCTCGCGATGAGTAAATTATCGAGCAGTGAAAATTGGTGGAACTTCAGTTCTTCCACCAATAGACCAAATATACTTATATTTTTGTAGACAAAAATATACTAAAGCTGTATTATTTAAATTATTAAGTCCAATCCTAGATTAAATAGAATTTTATTTCTTGAAGCAATAGACAAAATATTTTATATATTAATTGAACAGTAAATTACAGTATCCATATTCATATTTTAATAGACGAAAATGATCTAAAAATGAATTTTATTTTATCCATGTGGAAATATTTTTTGCTGCTGCTGAGATGCTTTATAAAGACCTTCAATTTTTTAATGTCTTGACATTTTGTCAAATATGAATTTAATTCCATTAAACTGTACATTTTATTGTTCTAACGTTCTCTATAAATAATTCAGTTAATTATGAATTGCACGAAGGGCTCTAGCAGAATTTTGCGCATTCAAGTGCGCGAAAGTGTTCGGTAAAAGATAATTGGTTCCATTTCGAATATTCAAGGGTTGCACTTTCGGCAGAATTTTGATAATTAATAATAATATATTCCAACGGGGATAGAACATTTCGACCAGGCATTCAATATTTATATACCGTGTTCGATGACTTTCAATTAATTGGTCGAATAAGCTAATTGATTTACTTTTAACGCAGCAGAATCGCTGATGGAACTAATCAATTTCTGCCCGTTTATCACGGTGGAAAATTAGTTTACAGAAAATTCAATTTGTACAAAATATTCGCAGTCTATTTATTCCATGACTGCGGAGCAATTATTCTGTGTTATGTATTTATTGTCCGGCTTATAACGGGGTAGTACTACTTCGTGATTTTATCGGTTCGGTGCCTGGCAAATCGTGTTTGAAATGTACTAAATCGTGACAGCTTATACACATTACTGACACGTCGCTGATGTAGAACGTCTAAGGTACATTACGTCTGACCTATATTGTTTTAATCTTGTTAGGTGTACAGAGATTGTCTTAAGCACTTTGTTTCTGATTTATAACCGACCACTACTACTACTTCGCGATATTATCAATTCAATGGCGTGAAATAAATTCTGTCTTTAACTGAACTAAATTGTAACTACCTTTCTGCAATGCCAACACCTCGATGCCGACTTAGTGACTTTACCCATTCGGTGCCAGGTAAATTCTGTTTTTAGCTAAATTCTGGTTACTTTTTCGGATGATTAACACTGCGACGGCAACGCAAACCGTCTTAAGTACTTTGTGCCTGACACAACGTCGACCATTACAACTGAGCAACGGACATCTGTCGGTGAGAGCAGCCGCGTCTGACGCAGCGTTGAGCACCACTACTCAGCGTCCACCGCAAGACGGATAATTAACGCGCCGTCCGAATAATAACCGGATCGCGATCCGTCCTCGCGAAATACTATAATCGCAACTGGCCCACACGTCAATACCCGGTAATTACACGCGTGTCCGCACGTATCGATATTCCAGGAAAAAAGGGACACAATTACCTAGAGGTAACAAAAGACTCCTATTCAGCTTTTCGGGAACCAGACCGATTTTTAATATTCCCGACCATGTTAACACTCAACCCACAATAATCTCCGATCAGTAATTTGCCTTTGAAAAACCCATAAAAATTACCATAGACCAAATTTAATACGTCAGACCCACCGAAATTAATTTGTACGTACATCAAGATCGATTACGTGCTTCAAGATTGATCGTCAAATTAATTTCGCGGTAATGTATCTGTAAATAGTGTATCGAACAGGTATCGGACGTTGTGCCGGACAGAAAGTAATTAAAACGAAAATGCAAATATTTGAAAGTGGTGCAAGTGTGCCATGTGTCAGACACAAACCTTATTAATTTAAATCAGTGAAATTCTGTAGCGATAATGGACTATCATGGGTCAGATCGGAAACATTCAACCCAGAATAATTGTACAGTGGTGTGAAATTTCATATTAACGTCAATTAATTTGCAACAAGCCGTGTGTTACATCTGTTCCAAAGTCGATACTCGCGTGATGATGTTGTTACGGTACAAGAAGAAATATTTCAAATAAATTAATTCACTGACAGATAGTCCAAAATGGTGCAATAAATTAGTGGCTGTATTTTTATAGGCACTTGTTTCGCAATTTTTTCGTCTTCCAAATTCAGACGAAAAGTAATTAAAATTCAGGCTGTGAAAACTCGGCTATATTCCGCTTTTATTCCAAAAGTGACACACTACTAAAAACAAAAAAGGAAAAGTTTCTGGAAAACCAATAAGCTTCTATTTTCGCAACGACAAGCCAATCTTCGCATGTTTTTTCCTACACCGTCATAAATGCTAGCATTCGTCAAACGATTGGATTTAGACTGACGAAACGTACTAGACGCGAAAATGTTTATACCAGTAGCTTTTACGGCCAGTGGCGGGTTTGCCATAGTCGGCAAAACAAAAAATCGGGAAACAGACAAACAGAAGATCTGGGGCGGTGGGGAGGGTGGGTGCAAATAGAGAATTCACGCGCAGCCGACCGGCAATCATCGTCGAATTCGAATCCCGTGCAAATAACGCGGAACAAAAACGGTTCGCCGGTCGTAGTCCGCGAGAGGCCGGGCCGTGTAAACTTTTAATTCGCCGTTTCATTTCGTTTCCGTGGACGCGGAAACGCACCCGGAGGGTTCTCGGTTATGCCGAATTACCGTTCAAACTGTTCGAAATTTCGAGTTCCGCTGGTTAATTTCGACGATCCCGCGACGAGAACGGTTTTTTAAAAGCTCCGACTCGAGTATCCGGTTCCGAAACTTTTTCCCACCTTCTGCCCACCCACTTGGTCCAACGATTTACTCGTCCGGTTACTCGCCGTTCTGTGTAACAGAATTTGCCATGACGATTTCCACCCCTTCGGAATAACCAATATGCCCCCGACCGATTAAAGATATGGTTAGAAATTCGGCTAGAAAAATTTGAAAGTAGGAAGTGGAGACTCTTCTTTAAATATTTTTTGGCGAAGCGCACTGGGAATCATTGTATCGCCTAGCTTACAATTATTAGTATAGAACTGGAAGGTCTTAAAAAATGGGAAACACTGTTACTAGGAATTTTAAAAAACTGGATCACACCCGAAACTAAATCAAAAATTTCAAACTAGGATGTGGTGACTATTCTTTTAACTTTTTTGTTTTATGACAGTCGTTCTTGTGCGATTTATCTTCCTCACAAATATTGCAAAAAAACTAGAAATTTCATGAAGCTACGATTGAAACAGGGCCGAGACTAAATCAAAAACTTTCCTTTGAAGCTCAATTGGGTCACACAAGTAAATCAGACAAAATCAAGTTGAATCGCAACATCTCAAAATTATTTTCAAGAAGAAACTCTAGGAGATTTCGAGAGGCTTTAAGTAGCGAAAAATTTATTCGAAAGCGCATTATCCAGGTCGCGAAGTCTGGCGCTAATCGGATTTTTAAATAAGCGTGCAAACAGCGGGGAACTAAGGGGACCACAAGAAGCTTTTAATTACTTAATAAGTCTATCGACTGGGCAATTGTTTGTTCGCTAGGTAGCTCCATTATTTATTCCCTCGCCGCGAGAAAAACTGTTGGGGATTTCTTCGGCGACGCTTTCGACGCGCTAGAATCGGAGGAACCTCCTCTCCGCGGTAAATCCCAGCAAGCTTCTCCTCTTTTTAATCTTTTAAAAGGATAAGGGGGCGGAGAGGAAACCGATTCCCCGTGACGGGTTACAGGGACCGAGTTTCAACGGGAAACAGTGCGGCGTTTTCGAACCGTTTCGAAAGCTAAGTCTTCCAGCTGTGTGAGAGTCATGTCTTTTGGCCGGGGACGATTTATAACTGGCTGTAGATCGGTCGATCTTTGGGATCACGATTCGACTTAAGCATCTCAGAGATAGAGAAAGTACATTCGTTGATTTCGAGCATAACTTTTTGGACTTTTCACGTTTTAAGGTCGAAGGGACGTTTATTTAGATTTTTTATATAATGACGTCGTCGTCGGGGGTTACAAAGGTGTAGTTTCGCAAGAAGGTTCGCAAGATCGCAGAGGATCCTCGTGTCGATGTCTCAAGCTTATCGTCTGGCTTTCGAAACAGCAGTGCTCGGTTACACGCGGTTTTCGCAGGAGATGCGGTGTCCATTGGTCAGACGGCGGGTATACGTTTACCCGAGCGGAAACGCGAGACGGAAATACGCGGTGGAGTTTCCGCGGACGCGGAGGAAACGGAGGCATTTGCAAGACGAGCGGGGAACCGCGTTTAATTACGCGCCTCCCGACGTTGACATTACAGAGCCTGTGCGCACCACGAGAGCAAAAGAGAAAAATACTGCAAGATAACCAGCAGGATGCAAAGAGAGGGGAAAAAGTCTGCTTTGGTCTGGCAAAGGCTGCGACTGGGAAGTTTAAAGGGAAATAGACAAGAAGGCTGATGAGAGGAAAGTTTCCCGAGAGAGGGTTTCGGGGAATCTTCAAGAGTAACCCGTGGGAGGGGGGTGGTCCTGTAAAAAGGAGGAAACCAGAAGCAAAGGGCTAAGAGAATTAACTTCCAGCCGGAGGAGAGAGGACTGCTACTCTCCTTCCCTTTGGAGAAAAGTTTTAAGGGACTTGTGTAGTTAAACGGGGAATCAAGGGGGAAATTCACAGGGAAAATCTGTCAAGGGGATGAAAAGCGGGGGCACGACGTTCGTCCGAATCAAAGGGAAATCCAGGTAAAATGCGGGGATCGTGTGGGAACCGGAAGCGACACCTTGCTGAGTCACTTGCGCCGCCCAAAAGCAAAATCCCACGCTTGAGAAACGAACGCCTTTAAATTCTGACGCGGTGCGTTAGGGCACGCTTGCGAAAGGGCCGAAAGGGATTTTCGAAAGTGTACGGAGAGCGACTTCGCTCGACGAGAATGGAATTCCAAGGAGAAGGAAACTGGGTCGCGGAGGAACAGTCAGCGCTTTGCGAAAAGAAAAGAAAACAGTAACCTTTCTTGTAAATTATTCGACCCATGAATCACAGACTTTCTTCTATGAACATTTCCCTGCAGCTCGGTGTAGACATTTTTAGCTTTTAAGGCGGAAAAGGTGATTTTTAAAACAGAGAAGGTGATTTCTAGAAGTGAAGACTAAAAACAATTTAAGGGTCGGCATTTTTCCATTGGAAACTTGAATTTTTTTATGACAAAATTTGTATGTACATTGTATATACAACCAACATGTTACGCGAAATACCAAAGTTTGCCCCTGACTACTTTAGTGGTCAAAAGTGGTTAGAACCTTCATTTTATTATGTCTGACATAATAAGAAGTATGTTAAAAATGTATAAATATTCATAGAATATTTTTAGAAGAATAGACGAAGAATAGAATGCAATTTTTTCTACTGCTTCTGACCATTCCTCGACTGTTCTACTTATTTTACTGAAGAAATCTATGACAGGTTATGGTTTAAGCGAGTGAAGGATGGAAGTTGACACGTTTGATCAATGCTTGAGTTTTCTACTTCCCCCAGTGATTTGAAAATTATTGCAAATTACAATCTCAACAGATTGTAATACGGAGTATAATTTATGTAAATATAAGTGAGCAATGCGATGGTTCAACGTTTAAATGAATGGACGATAGAATACCACGTCGGACCACTGCTCGACTTTTCTACTGACTCCAGCGGTCTGCAAATTATTACCGCGAGAGTAATACACGTGTAAATTCGCTGAAAACACCGCGCCAACTAACGAAAAGCGAACTGCATCGAATATACACAGCAAGTAGAACCACCCAGTTACGGTCAGACCCGAAAGCTACCGCTTATTAATTCTCACATTCCATCCAATTATTTTCAGACTCTGTTCCCTCATAACCGCGCGCCTTAAATGAACATTCATTCCCTTCATTTGTCGATCTTAAACGTCGGATTCGAACTTTCAATTCCATCTCATCAAACCGGAAAATTTCGTGGCTCATTTAGCTTCTCCGTTTCCTTTTATTAGAACTCATTAAACTCGTCTGTGCTTTTCATCACTAGCGGGGTTCTAGATATGAACTTGTACATAAGAACATTGCGATCGTGATATTGACGTAAGTATTCCGCAGAAATTTGTACGTAGTCGCATTTTTATTAGCGAATTCAAAGGACCCGGAATCAAATAAGATTTCATTACTTGAAAATGAAGAACGGCGGTATATAAGTCGTTCATATTAAATTTTTTCATATCGTCCGCTGATTTTTATACGGATATTCAGAGCATCGTTCTATCAATTCCTATTAGTTCTTTATTTCAGCTCTGTAGATAAAGAAATGAGATAGCTCGGGATAAAATCAAAATGAGATTCTTGGAGACGTTCTCGCTTAACAAAATCATCTGCAGAATAAATCAACATACATTAAGATGAAATTAACAGTTGAAACGAAAGACAGTTCAGTCTCCAGCAAAATTATCATTAACTCGTTTTTTTTTCAATTTATTTCTTTTCGATCAAAATTTCTCAAGCAATGGAAGAAATTCAAATTCGCCATATAATGTCTCCAGGTCAATAAAAATGGAGTTCAATGAGCAAGATCCAACAATTTTTCTGAAAACTTCACGGTGAAAATTATGTACATTGCGACAGCGTCACTGAAACAACCGAATAAAAGGGTGCAGGACACACGAGGTCGTCAAAAGCGTTGAAACGTTGACTCGAGTAGGAAACACGGTAAGTCGGCCAACAGGAGATTCGAATTAAAGCCGGAAGGAGGGACGCGGTCCGTAGGAAACGGGTCGGCCATAAATCTTTTTACCGTCTTCAAACGGCAGAAAAATCCCCGGAGGCTGGACGCGCGGCGCAGGCTCGCTAGAGAAACGAAAGACGAATCTTTCCTCTTTTCCCGTGGTTTTTGCCCGGCAGCGAGAGAGGTCCCCCGCAGTTCCGTCTGTCCCCTAATTTACTAACCTTATCAGGACCTGTTTTCGAGCCGGGCCCGGAAACAAAGGAACTCCGCCGGTTTTACTTCCGGCGACGGATGGCTGGTCAAAGGCGTGCAAATTACGCGCGGCCGGATAGACAACGTCGGAAGAGAGAGATTATCGGGCCTCGTAGGGCGAGGGAATAGCGCGAAGCTTCAGATAGAGTGATAGACAGAGAGCGAATGATAGAATGATAGTGAGAGGAAGAGAGAGAGAGAGAGAGAGAGAGAAAAGCTGAAGGATACGTGGGCGGAGAGAGGACGCTCGAAGCTAGAACCAAAGCTCGCAGCCCCACGCCCCGTTCGCGTTATTTTGTTAATTAAAGCAACTTCGGGGTACCCGTCGCGAGCAATTAAACCGACTACGCCCGCTGAAAGGAACCTAGCCGCGACCTGTCCTCCGAGACGAGCGACTTCGACGCCTTGACTCTAACGAGCCGCGTATTTCAAGCTTCTCTCTCTCACTCTTTCACCGTGTTCCGCTTCGTTCCGCTCCGCGAAGCACCCGCTCCGACTCGCCTTTCTTCGTCGACGAGCTGATTGGTCCGCTCGAGAACGAATAAGGACGATAAGTCCTTTCCGAACTGATGCCCCCGACGTTCTTCTCGGTTTTTACTGCTGTTTAACTTTGTGATGAGATCACTTAGAGCAAACTGTTTTGTTTTTATTCTGGGTGCGATGGAGATGGTTGTCGTCTAGTTTATTGTTCGCGTTAGGATTGAGTGTTGGGGATGAGGAGCTGTTTGTTTGGAATGAAATGAGACTAAT
Source organism: Lasioglossum lativentre (assembly GCA_916610255.1). Classification (NCBI taxonomy): domain Eukaryota; kingdom Metazoa; phylum Arthropoda; class Insecta; order Hymenoptera; family Halictidae; genus Lasioglossum; species Lasioglossum lativentre. The sequence goes on along the minus strand of OU744363.1, from coordinate 15,398,489 downwards.
TAGTTGGGTCTGCTATAAATTCGTGGTTTTATCTTTGCTATTATTGATAATGGATGAAACTATAAAAACATAATTTGGTTGGAAAAGCAAACGTTGTGGAAAGAAAAACATTTTCTTCAAGGTCACATCTTTTGAGATTTCAAACTCTTCGAGGCTCTCTTTTACCTATTATTGATAATAACAGAGGTTTATTAGTATTACATTGCGGATCTTAAAAATTTTCTGCATCGATTACAAGTTACTGACCAAATAAAAATTTATTTTTTGCTTTAATAATTTTAATAAGTTGGTAATACTGTACTGATACTCTTAAATCACATTTATCTTTCTACTGTTTCATGTTTTACACACTTTGGACATAAATGTTTAAATTTCGCAGTCTAATTATTACTTATGGTGCCCAAGTTGGGTGGTAACACATTCTATAAGTGACATTGATTGTGCTTACTTAATTATGTGTATTATTCTGTTGTTGAGATGTCAGATGCACCACCAAAAATTGCACTGTATAATTTATCTATTGAATTTATAATTTACCACGATCCCTATTTATTCTGACATTCTTCCTGTTTATTAAAGGGAGTCAGTTGAACGAGTGGAAAAGTCGATCAATGGTCAGAGCCTGCAATGAAACTGCATTCTGTTGTTCGCCTACTTAATTCAGAAACTACAACGTTTTCCACTTAACGTTACATTTCTCATATATCGTTACACAATCCATTAGAGTAGAAAAATCGACCAATAGTCAGACGTCCCGGTGCATTAAATCAAGTTGGAACTTTATGAACGTTCTGTTTCAATATAAAATCACGTATTAATAGAATAGAGATTTAGTTTTGATAATGGTTCTGTGAGAATATAGGTTGGACAGAAATAAGTATGATTGAATTGTTTTTTATTATGTTCCTGCAAGTAGAAATTTTAATAATTGTATTTATATTATTGGTTATATTTATTGAAATTAAAATATTAAGCATAGCTTTGCGAAAATTATGCTCATTTGCATAATACATTTACCAAAGTCTATGTCCTGGAATTCTACTTAATCTTCGGCTATTCCGATGCCTGGGTAATTCTGTTTTCCTTAAACGCATTATGACTTACACTAATTACTCTAATTACTTACACCGTCTCTAATAATTAAAGAGACGTACCAATGCCCGGAAATATTCCCTGTAAAACTAGCCATCCGCAGTATACTTATAAACAGATCACCGGTCGTTACGCCAACGAAATTTACAGAGTTCCATTTCTTGGTCTGTTCGCTCCGGAATATTTAGAAGCGAACCTCGTTTGCAAAATTAATAGAAGCCACTCGGTCTTCCACCGACTCGAAAAAAGTAGCCCCGCTGCGAGGAACGTTTAATTGCTCGGTAAAAAAAAAATCACCAAGTAAAACATTGACAGAACCAAAATGATATTTCACTTCGAGTCGGTCGAACAACATTCGTGTTTATTAAATTCACTTCACGGTAAACATACCTAATTAGGAAGTAGCACTTCCCGTCGAGTTAAACGGGTAGCTAAAATGTTTATTAAACTCGGTTCGAAATTTTCTCCGGATGAGGTCGGCGCGTTGTTACAAGGCGGAAGGGTCGAATTAACTGGTAACAACCCCTACCCGGACGTGTTTCGAATGGTGTGTTCGGGTAAACGGTGATGAACCATGAACTTCTGTCGACAATCCGACACGTGTATCGCAAGGAGGCACGGTTAGGGTAACCGAGTGTGCTGCTCGAAGGCCGCACGCGAGCTACGTCAAGCTCAACTTGAAATTGAGTTGTCATCCGTTACCCGTGTTACACGGCGCCTCGATAATGCTTAACGGATGCGAGAACTATTAAGTCCGAGACCGGATGCACTTGGTTTCCCCACCGTCCGGATAGATTGCCTTTGCACTCCGCCATTTTCTCTTTCCTCAGTACGAAACCTTCCAAACAAAATGTACGTTATTTTCATGTTCTGAAGGCACTCTAACACGTTCGCGACCAGCGTTACGGATACGCGATGTTCACAATCCCGCTACGTACTTCAAGACTAGTTAAATTAATCTCATATACTTCGTTGTTTAAAGTCATAGCTCATAGCATAATATTTACAGAATCCATTATTTTCTCCTGCTAAATTGTAGTAATATGTTATTAAAAAAGGTATGTTGCACTTAATAAAACATTTCAACAAGCAAGGTAAGCAGTGGAACCAATGCTGGTAGCGAATGTGTGAACACATCTTTTAATTGTTTCATCATTTCGGCTCACAAGTCGGTACATTGTCTGTTTGGTCTGACGTTTTTCTTTTATCAATACTTGGTAATGGAATACGTCGAAAGTTCCGGACTTGAAAGTGGAAAGTTGAAACTCTGTTGCTCAGCTACGTAATTCCTAGACTATGATGTTGTTGGGTTAATGTTGTATTTTTAATGTTCCTTTACGCAATCTACCAGCGCGAGTAGAAAAGTCGACCTATGGTCAGACACCTCCCAGGAAACATGATTCTATTATCCACACTTTTAATTCATAAATTGTCATGAATATTAATATATAAGATTCTAATAATGAATATTGGGAATATTGAATATTGGTTCAATATTCCCAATGCTTCTTGACATCCGACACTGCAAGTAGAAAAGTCGACCTGGGATCAGACGCTCAATTAGACGTGCACTGTATTTCTCGAGACACTTAAGAGTCTACTCTGACAAAGTCAGTGGACTTCATTTCGAAATGTACACCTCATTTTAAAGTACATATATGTACTAATTTTTTTGTTAAAAATGTTTAAAAAATGTCCGAATAACAGCCTCTTTCCCAAAACTTGTTTTACTGAAAATACTATGTTATGAACACGATTTTCTACAATTGAATGGTCCAAACTAAAAAAAAAAACGAAAAAGCACAGAACAAGACAAAACTAAAATCAGCACATTTTGAGAGTACTAGAAAATAAAAACTGGTATCTCAAAACGGACCCCAGGTTCGGAGAAACAGGTCATAAAGGGCGTCTACCCTAAAAATACTGAAGCAGTTCCCGCAGCCAATAACTTCGAAGATGAGTGGAACCGATTTTCTGTCTTCGTAGCCGAGTTCCCGCGATTAAGGTCAGCCCGCAAGCAAAGTCCCGCTTGCGGTTATATTTCTCGCAGTAAACGCCGCGCCAGCTTTGCCTTATCCTCGTCCGCAAACAACGGCATTCTGTGCCGTGGAAAACGGCACCGGTGTGGCCCACCCTCTCCGTTCCTCAACCCTCTTCTGCTCAACCCCCCGGTGGTGGCCAGCACCGGGGGGCTGGCAGGGTTCGTTATCGCTTAAAAGTGTGGAAGAGAAACGAACCTGGAAGTGGATACTTTGTATAAGAGACGGCGGACGTTTGTTACCGTTGCTTTCGCTGCCTGTGCCTCCACCCCTCGCACGCCCCCGCAAACCACCCCCCGTCGTTGCAACGGGACGGGTAACCGGATACGACGCGGGTGTTTAGACGATCCAGCCTCGGTCCCGTATTTAGCCTGGTCTCGGTATCGCTTATTTTTAACCATCCTCGCGTGTGTTCACGGCTGGTCGACTCGGGTTCCACGTTATCTAGAACCGTCTGCGTTCTTGTTGCCGTTCTGGCCATCTGTCTATCGACTATCAGCACGCGGAACCCTCTGCTTAGTAGGCTAAACGTATTTTTATTTTTGTTGAATTCGTTCTCAACCCTTAAACGGTTATGATGGTCACTATGGTGGCTCAAGATAAACAATTTATTAACCGTGCATATCCAATTTTGAAAGTTTTTGAATGTTCAATATTTATCTGTGTCGTTTAAGGATTTATTATATTTCTACAGTGACCAGAAACACACTAGGAAATAGTATAACATGTTTTACAATAAGATTTACCTTAACAATTTATATATTTTCAAAACAATAAATTACAAACTTTTCATCTATTCTTATTCCTAGATTATGTACAAATGCATATCAGACATGCAAAATTGAATAGGGATTGATAAAGAGCAAGTTGACTAACATGTCTGACCATTGGTTGACTGTTCTACTTCCACTGCTAGTTTCCAAATTATTACGAACAAGTACTACTTTCACATATTATAATTTCGTAAAACATAATCGTGTGACAAGATACCTCGGCTCATTTTGAAGCTTGAAGCCTCTACTTTCATATCTCGTTGTTCGCTTTTTCCTACCACAATTTTTCAGAACATGACAGGTCGGAAATTGATGAAATATTTTTCCTCGAAAATGCTGCAACTTCAAAAGTCACAAAAATCGTGATCAAATATTTTTCATGACTGAAACTACCATTGTTTTAAAGATTGGAGTTTCCCCTTTACTGCAACGCACCAAAATTTGAGATACGATTTTTTTGGTTGTTTTACGAAGCTTTGATTGAAAGGTATACCGCCAAGTGTTACAGTAGTGCAACTTCAAAGGTGTGCTTGACAAATCATTGATTTTTCTACTTGTTCAAATAGTGTTTCAGTTACAGCGATCAATCACAAGTGTCAAGTGTGATTTATTTAAGTGACATATTGTACAGATAAACAAATAAATGATGAGATCAATTTAAGAATAGTTAAAATTGTTTTGAAACACGCTTTTGTAAGTTCGTAATTAAATAGCCGAGGCTCCAGAATTAATTATGCTTCGTAATTAACTTCCACCAAACCAGGTAAAAACTCGAAAAAAAAAATTCCGCTTGGAATGCTCGATTTTTCCGGAGAGTTGTGAATTTTTTACGACGTTGCTCGGTCGCTGAATACTCCGGGTAACAACTTTAAACCCGCCGCGAGTGCGAAAACCATAAGTAACAGTGACTATGCCTTGGAGAACGCTGGTGGAGAGCGTACCGTGGCTCCTATTTTCCAGCATAAATTCATTAACCCCGGCCCGATGATAGTAGCCGGAAAAGGGGGCTTTTAACTTGAACGTAATTTCCTTTTGATCGAGAACCCGATATTCCTTTTTTCCATCGATGATCGACCTCGCGCCCTTGCAACCTCTCAACTTATGCTCGCGAATAATGGAACGTTCCGAAAGCTAAACTGATCAAGGTTCAATTAAGGCTATAACAATGATTACAAATTAAAAAAGGAAAGACGTTATCATACATAGGTTACAACTCTATTCACAAAATTTTTCTTTGTCTATCTTTCATGCGACATTAGTATAAAATAGAATAAAAATTCTGATCATAACTCTTTGATTATCAGCTCATACAAATATAAATTTACATAATATTTCTATAAAATAAAATGGAAATGGAAAAAAATTAAATGATTTTTCCATTCAACTACAATAATAACTTGACTGCAGATTTTATGGATTTATGACAAAAATTAGTACGTGTAATACAAAACTATGAAGATATTACAGGAATTTAGGAATGCCATTATATTATATTTTCGACATATTAAAATTATTAAAAGAAGAAATTCATTATCATTTAACTAGTCTTCCTTACAATTAACTTAGACAATTTTTATTCTGTATAAAGATCCGTAGTATAAACCTAATTTGTTGTATAACAACACAAATGACGATTATAATTTTCAGAATACTCTTTTAGAACCAATTTTCAATGAACGATTTTTTCTATTTTTCAGAGGGCCGAATCTTGGAACTGCATTCTCCCGACGGTGTTCACGAATGTTGGCTAAGAGCCGCGGACAATGCAGAAGCGAACGTATGGTTCAACGCGTTGCACTCAGCTCTAGCTGCTCTAACATTGAAAGCGTTGCGACTGGCTTCAGCGCTTCCAGATCCACCGCAGCTTCAGCACATCGGCTGGCTCGCGAGGAGACACTGTCTTCAGGTATTTATGAACTGAATTTCTGAACCGCAGACAATTTCATACATTACATACCCCGATGGGAAATCCACGATTCTTTATTCCATTCGCTTTTATTTGGAAAGTACATTTCCCAGCGTTCCTTCGTAATAAACTCTCGTAATGTCTCTTTAGACATTCTGTCGTGCAAATCATTGAGGTCGTATTATACAAACATTTCTGGAAAAACATTAACCAGTTTAACTAAAATGTTCAATCGAATGGATCCCCTTTTCCTCTGGAATAAAAATTTAAAACTGCATAAAAGCGATGGACAAGAAAAATACTATTCCTACGTGTAAAATCGGTATTGTAAATTCGTGTCGCACTCTTCTCTTTTTCTTACATACGTTTCAAAACCAAATCCACACATTATGTATATTTATTCACATACTATCTCTTATGTAGGAAAATTTTCTGCAACGTACAGTGAAAGAAACCATCTAAAGGCAGTTTAATAAAATTTAATCGACCACAATTATTTAACAATGTGGGTAGTATTTGACGGCAGAAAGTGGAACATATTTTTCACTTACTCTAATACTTTACATTATCCAAAGACTGTACACACACAAATAATCGTTTGAAAAATTACCGATGTACACACTGCATCTGACGCAGGTTAGTCTTCGGTCACGTAAATCGAACAAGAACGATTCTTTTTCTGTGGACGACGCGTCGCACCAATGCATCGTTGCGACTAAAAAATATTATTGTTCGTGCTAAAAACAAGATCGTAGATTACTGGGCAGGTTCACGGATATTACAAGCACTGAAAGAAAAGAAGTAAAAAAAGATTCGACGCGGCTGCAGGCGGAACGGAAATAAAAAGTAGGAGCAAGCGGAAATGGAGACGAGTACGATATCGCGAAGGTGAGGGTGAAGCCAATAAGGGTCCCGGGAGGGTCGAGAGGGTACCGGGGGATGGGTAGGAAAAATCAACAGGGGGTAATAACAACGACAAGAATCGTCAGGGTCGCTTTGACTGATAAAACGGGTCAGGGAGCGTGATTGAGCGAAGGAAATGGAAAAAGGGCTAGTAAAACGCAGAAGTAAGAATTAAGGACGACGGGAGGAGAAAAAGGACGAGCTGGGGGTGGGGGACGGGGGGAGTGGAGAGGATCTTCGATGGGGGTGGGGAGAGCAATTTTAGGAAAGAGACGAGGAAATATTGAAACGAGTCGAGTTTAAGGGCGAAGGGAGTAGAAGGGCGAAATGGATGCGCAGCGTGTCTGGCTCTCGAGCGTTTCCTCTCGCCCTCGGAGAGCGGATAGACTCGTCCTCTCGACGACGACAGCCCGCATGAGCATACCGGCAATTTGCGACGATCCCGAAAGCGTCGACGGAAGCGTCTCGAAGCGTAATATCGCGAGGCAGCGCGAAACGCCGAGCGATTCTTAACGACAGCCAGGGCCCCGTCGCGTCGCCGTCGTCGCTAGCGCCGGAAATGCGTCCTCGGTCCTCGAGCGCGTTCAACCATACCCGACGACGCTATACTCCCACGCAAATGAACGTGGAAGAAACGGTTTAAGCCCTCGGCCCACCAGGAATTTTCTACGAGAACGGATGGGCGAGTGGTTCGCTTTTAGACAGAGCTGCTGTTCGAGTTTCCTGTGGTTTGATCCGGTGGACTGGTTTTATCGGGTTTTGGTACAGACTTGCTAGTGATTTTTCTTGTATTTGTTTATGACTGGATTGTGGATCTTTGGATAAAGGAGAAAGTTTCCGAGTTGATTTTAAGACACGAAAATTGAATTAAAATGTATTTTTTCTTTTCGAAACATCGATAAAATGCAGAGGAGGATGTACGCGAATATATAATCAGATTTTAATAAATATCAATGAAGAACTGTCTATGAAGAGTTCCATAGTTACTTTGTTTAGTGTTGTCTTAGTCTGTACCACTACGTGGATCAGTGGCTAGTGTCGCTGACTTCTACACGGACGACCCAGGTTCGAATCCCGACTACTACATCAATCCCATTTTTCATTGGATATTTCCAATTTGGATGATTGTTTCTTATTAGGAGACCCGTAGATTCAAGCATAGTGACCAATACAAGTGTTTAAAAAATTCTAAAAAATTTCTGAGAGTACCATTGAAATCAAGAATAAGTTGAATTGAAATTGAATCTACCACCAAAAAAACCGTCATTCAAATTACTATTTCTTGGATACCAACCAAGAATTCCTGGGCCCTGAGAGCGGCTCTTCTTGTATTTAAAAAACTTAAAAAAGAAGAATCTTAAGAAGAACGGGTCTTAAAAAGGAATGCGATGGGTTTGTTAAAAAATATCCAAGATATGAAAATGAAAAAATGAAAATGAAAATATCAAGCATATATCCAAATGAAAATCAAGATAATCATGGACAATATTTGCCACCCATATGACTCCAACCAACGAAATCCTGTGCCACACAAAACTTCTCCAGCCTACACAAATATAAATCAATCGAACCAAGCGACAACAAAACCAAGAACAGCTCAACGAATTAAACCAATGGCGAACGAGGGAAAACTGTCAACCACCTGCAGTCGCATTCTCAGGCAAGCACAACAAGCAGCTCGAAGATTATCGAGCATCGACAAGCAGCCGCGGGTCAGAACAATAGTTATCGATCAGGTATCGCTCTCGCTCGAGCGATTCCGCCGTTACGGAAAAATCGAAGCGGCTAGGCTGTGCAGCGGCTCTCGTTAACATAATTCCCTCGAACGGCTCGGGCGCTTTCGTGAAATAATTTCGCGAGGCGATCAATCTTCTATGGCGCGGCTTATCGCGGAACGGCACGGAGCGGCGCGGCGCGGTGCGGCGCGTTGGCGCGCGCGGGTAGCCGCTCGCATAATTCAAGCCTCTCTCGCTCGAGGAACGAGACGAAGAAGAAAAAGAGGTGGTGTTCACCGACGGCCGGAGAAAACGGTCTCGAGTTTCGACTCGAGGAAAGAACGTTAGAGGGCAAACAGCAGCGCAGGCGAGCAGCACCACCGATCGGTTCGTTTCCTCGGCACTCCTGGCGGAAAATCAACGAGAGGTTTGTCTCCGCGCGAACTCAGCGCCTGTAATTAACGATCCCCGATCGTTCCGGATAATTAAGCTCGCGGCTGCGCGACAATTACTCGCCTCTCCCTCCCGCCGACTTGCACACCAATTACCCATTTAACCGACGGTTCCTTATCCCCCTCTGGCGAAAAAAAGAAAGAGTACCGCGACTCGCAGCGGGGAAACAGCCTAGAACAGAACTCGCTCAAAGTCCTGAAAGAAGTTTTATCTTCGTGACTTCCCGCGGGTCTTACACCTCGACTGCTTCTTCTTCATCTTCTTCCTCCCTTCTATGCCTGGCTTCGGCGAATCCCGTTCTGTTCCTCCCACGCTAATACTTTCCGAGAGAATCTACTAGGCGGAGAAGCGGCACCACGAACCCTCCGATCGAATGTTTCTGGCCTTCTAATTGGACCAGTTTGAAAACTGAACGAGAGGGCGCCGAGTTTTTGGGTCGCACTTCAAACATCGTGATTTCGCTCAATCAACGGCGAAGCGCGGCGAACACGCCTCGTCTAACGAGACCGTTTTATTCATGGTAGCTATGGGGAGCGATAACTGCGATCTCGAAGTTCGCCACGAGTTCTCCGGGAAAAGTACCCGGGGTCCTGCCATTCGTTTCGCTAAGTGATTCAGTTTGCAAGTGCTCCTGGACAGGGAAATGGGATCGCTGAATCGTAGAAATATTGGTAGAATGCGGGGAAAATTATTGCGGAGGCTGGGGGTAAGTTGTTTGTGATCAGGTTTCGATAAACGTTGGTGATTGTCTACAGGAAGCACGATAATTACGGTGTTTAGTGTAGTTGTTAGGTGAATAGCGCTGTGGACCGATGGGTAGCATCATTGCTCGCCACTGGGAGGACTCGGGTTCGTTTCCTGGTGATTCTCAATTTGATTTTTCTTTGGATGTTGGAGGTTTGGAGCATTGGATATTGCTACACTTATTTGGTGCAGGTGATTGCATGATAAATAAAAATGGTTTAAAAATTTCTGATGGTCTCCTCCGATTGAAATGGCGTGTTTTGATCACTATGGATAAACACCAATGTACCAAAGTTTTCCAAGAATCGTCCAAATAATCCTGGATATCCAAGAGAATCGATATATACACAGTATAGACTTAGTACACGCATTGACCGAATAACAATGCTAAAAGAAATTATAGATTATCTCTCCTACCAATGAAATTATAAATTCTATGGATGACATCCAGTACAACAAGACTTTCAAGAATTTCCAGATGATTCTTCCTCTGGCATGGATAGTAACAAAAGAAGTATTCAAAAAATTACATATAATATACTGAGTGTCTGCTCTAAACAGGGATGGATGATATTGCATCTATCAAGGTTTATCCACGGCTATAGGAATGATTCTAGGTTGTGTGTACCACGCAAATACCGATTCTATTGAAAAATATATGATCGATGCCGAAAAACTGAATTTGAATGACTAAAGTGGGACCGCTACAGCTGCGCGTGTTTGTCCAAAAATAACGTTTGCAGAACACTATTAGACCAACCTGCGTAAACATATCAATATCAACATCGGTGGTCAAGTTCTATCGATCGCGTAATGTCACCGGCCACAGGGAGGAGGACCCCCAAAACCGAGGCAAGGGACTATCGAACGGGGGTCTAGATCCGTCAACCAATAGATCGATAACTAATATATCCAGCACACTGATGGCGGTATGGTGGGTGGTTGGATTGTGTATATCGATGATGGCCAGGCTACCAAACGAAGGAACTCGAGGCCGGGGAGGAGAGAGAGAGAGGATAGACGAGGCACCGAGCACATAATTGATTGGCATTAACGCATCTGATTGCCAGTGGCCCAGTCCCGGCTACGTCCTTCGTCCATCGTCCGGGAATCGTCCCGCGGGGCGCTTGCGTATGTCATCGTCTCCGGATTAGGTGTGTTTGAAGATCCGTGGCCAATAATCAAGCAATATTGCGCGAAACGAGGAGAAACGATCGACGGGATCCTGTGGGGCTAATCGGTCGCAAGGGAATGTCCGAAATAACGCGTTCACACCTTGGATTACAGGAATTGATGGTTGTATCAGCAAAATAATGTGATATATTAGACTATTTGAAAATCTCGTTCTCCTTTTCAGTATAACACTGCTATCATATACGAGAATGAATATTATGAATTAATAAATCCACTGAAAGATGGAACAACATTTTTGGACAACATGAGCAATGTACATATTATATTCAGTTTCATCCAAACAAATAAAAGTCGGTTTTAAACACAAATATGTGAATATATTTTCCAATCAGCCTTATGAAAATAAATGAAATCAATATATCATATATTAAATTCACAACGATATAATCAACAGTCTTGTCGATTTTCTTCTGAATTTAGTGATGATATTTCGTTTGAAAATAAATACAAATGAATAAATAAATGAATGCACTGAAAGTTGACAGAATGCTTTGTTTAGAAATTAGGAACAAGTATGTTTTATATGAAACTAATTTAGTACAGACTTACTTTTAAACATTACTACATATGAGAAGACATTTTGACCAGTCCAGTACAGAAATTTTGGAAAAGAAAATTATTTTCACATAACAAATCCATCATCGCGCAAATCCACATTTCCTAAGGATCACTGTACAACATTTTAACCAAAGGAAAAATTGCAATCTACAACCAGGGAACAGCACCGATAACTAAACAAAATGACTGTTAACATTCGTTAACAAGCTCTCCGCGTGTTAAAAATTTCTGTATACACTAGAGGAGCATAAAGATCCCCAGTCGAGCGATATTAATTAGCACCGGCTCATAAATTAGGTCCAACAGGATATCTACTAGAAATTGTACGCCGCTACGCCGAGAAAATTAATAGTAAAATGCAAATCAGGGAATCACGGGAGAATAGATTTGTTTCGAGCTAAGCGCGTAGCTCTCTGCCTCATTCCGCAGAGAGGCGAAGAGAGTGAGAGAGTGGGACGAGCAAAGCAGATTTTGACGTTGTCAGAATGGTTAATGATCGAACCAGGGAAGACAAATCGAGGCAAGGAATTCCGCGAGCAGGTGACGCGGGTTTCGAGATTGCCGGGTCGGTTAATCGCGCGGGGATTACGCGTGTTTATCGTGTTTTGTTTGCCGTCAAGCGATTACTCGCGCGGACCGGCGCGGCGGATTGCTTTCGCGGAAACCGACGAGGGTTGCAGACAGAGAGAGAGAGAGAGGAGAGACCCAGATTAATTTCGAGCGTAAACGCGATCGTTGCACGCGCGCGCTGGCGAGCTGGTCTCGCCGGCGGGCTGATCCTGCGAGTGCGAAACATAATGCTCGTCGCGTATGCCACTGGCAATTATTGTTTCTGCGTGTACTTTACGTGGTTGTAAAATCGACCGACACGGTGTCGGAAAATTACCGTTCAGCCGCTAATGGTTAATCGCTAGATTAATTGCGTGCCGAATTGTTTTTCGCTTCGCGACGTCCCACACTGGTCCACGCGCTCGATCTAGCTGTTCATTTGGTAAAATAGCATCTTGCCCAAATCGATGTTTATTGAATGTATATTGCTTCTTAAATGTCCATGTCATTCAAAAACGATGAAATTAATGAGATTTATTGAAAATTGTGATTAGAACAAGCATTAATTGTCACCGAAAAAATTACCTCGTTTCTTATCGATACCCTGGAGAATCTATTTAATATTATGTGTCCATTTTTATTTCAAATGAATAGTATTTGTCTGTATTTAGAGTATATCTTGTGTACTAAGATTTAATATTTATAATTTATTGAAATAACAATGCTCAATAAAGTAAAGAGAATCTTCGAAGTTTTCTATTTTTGATAAAGACCACATTGTTCCCCATTGTATCAAAGTGCATTATGTTCAGCGTAGTTTTCTCTATGATATCATGGAAGAATCACATCCCATTCGGCCACGGTACAAAAGTTATTATTGTTTAAAGCGTATGTGTGAACTGCGGCCGAACCTCTGGCGCGGCGATTTTATTCAATTCTTTTAAATTTACGAAACAAACGCATTTTGATGATGAAGGTGGACAATTAATGTTGAAAGATGTTAACAATAATGATTTGTCAATGTGATGTAATGTCAATTGCTATTTCAGTTTATAAAAATTACATTTTTGTTTTTTAAAATTAAATAAAATATTTTTAATTATGTTCATAAAATCCATTACTTAAAAAATGATTGATTATTGTGTTTATTTAAAACCTGAACCTGATTTATCAGACACTTCCGATAATCTGAGAAAAAAATATTTTAAACAAAACTTAATCAACATTCAGCAGTCTACAAATTTTAATCCAAAAAATTAAAAAAGAAATTTTTATTGCATAAATAATTAAAGTCACCTTGAATTTTTTAAAGTCAATATGTATTTTTGACTTCATAAGATTGTAGCTGATATCAAACCGAGTCCAACGATCTAAATTATTAAACCTTTAAACTTTCAAATAGTGCTAAAATATTAATGAACATCTAGATCGGGCAAATGGACCAGTGTGCGTCCTCCCATCAAAAATTACCCCTGTGTCTGGAAAGCTCGTGTTTCACCTCTGACCCAACGTTCAAAATTATCTGAAATTGTGCAAGAGTTTATGCTGCACCCCTAAGCGAGGTTTCGACCTAATCTTAGAACATGCAACGACTTATGTTTCACCCCTAAGCGAGCTTCTAAATTGATCTTAAGGATTCCCGTTTATGAATTTCGTGTAAAAATAAAAAGATGTCGTAAAATCTTTTTGGTTCTGTGTTTTAATGAAGACGCCGCGAGAAAAAAAGGGTGGCTGATTAGTTTTTCGACGAGGTCGAAGGAAAAAGAATAGCCACGGGGTAGAACAATGCAGTCGCGATTAATTGCGGTCCCTTTGTGTCTTTTCGAAATTTCGACGGTCGCGCGCCCCTGAAACCCGGCTCCTGACATTCGTCGAACAGAGCGGCGCTGTTTGAACGAGCCGCGCGAATAATCAGTTAATATCAACGCCAGTCGATCGTTGGAGGGAGGAAGAGAGAGAGCGAGAGAGAGAGAGAGAGAGAGAGAGAGAGCGCTCTAACGAGCGGCAATTGACGAACGCGTAACGATCCGATACGACCGACGACTTTGTCCGCGCGGCTTGAAAATCCGATTCCGAATAACGGGGGCCGCCAGCGACAATACGCTCGCGGTATTACGCCCCCTTTTCGCCCAATCGATAAACGGAACGATTAATCGCGGCGGCTGAATTTGCCCGCAGACGATGCCCGAACGCCCCAAAGAAACGATTCCGAGCTGCTTGTTACGCCTGTTACAAGGTATATAGGGTACCTAGGTAGAATTTCTTAGGATTTTTTTCACAAAGTTCCAACCAATTAAGTATGAAACATTTCTTTCAAAATTGTAGATTGTCCAAAAATACAATAGAAAATTGATACTTCAATGATTCATGAATCTCTATAACACTTCTAAAACTTTTCTTATCCCTGCATATTCGAAGCATTCTCGAATTATCATCCCTTCATGAAATTTTAAATAGCTGCAGTATCCTGACTGTACAAAGGTAGCATAATCATTTGTATTTTATTTGAGGGCTGGAACGAAAGGGGAAATGTAATATAAACTGTTTCAGTATTAAAAAATAAAATTAAATATTGATTAAAAATGCTTAAATTTTTTTGAGGGACGATAAATGTATATATGTAATTCCCCTCCATCAAGCTTCATTCCATCAAACCACACAAACGATCTATTATTCCGAGTGTTACACCAAATCAAATGACGGTTACGCTTGCATCCGGAATAAATATTTTCCCGAAAACCAAAAGACGGAAAACCGCAATATTCTCATCGACACGTGGCAACCGGTGCGGCTCGGGGTACACAGCATTTAAATGAAACAGCGCATTTCCTTCCCGAGTCTCTTCTGGGTCGCTCGCCACGCAAGAAAACATTTGCATAGCATTAAACAAACGGAAGTCGGCTGGTATATTGGGTTCAATTATCGACTGGCGCGTAGCGTGGTTCGCTGGGAACCAAACGTAACGCAAAGTCCATAAAACCGTGGGACCCGGGGGCCGATTTCTCTGATAATCGTCGGGGAATGTAGCCGTTGATAACGACGCAATTTATTCGGGCCGTTGGTAATCAGCGCGGCCGGCTAACAACGCAACGTTTAACCAGGAAAATCCATAAACTGGCTGGCTTGCCGGGTCCGGGTCTGTTCCCCGGGATTATCCCCGGAAGTGGCTCCGAATATCCGACCGGATCGTTTATTAAATAATATGAGAGAGAACCGAGTTCCTGGATCAACGGCTGGTAAATCACACCTGCAAACAAGCCGCCTCCGGACTAATTAACGCCCTCCGACCACCCATGCCACCCCTCTCCACACCCCCTCGGGCTGTCCCTCTCGCGCGATGTAGAACTGCTCGGCTATTGTAAATTGGATCTCTGTAATGAATTCTCCGCGGCGGCGGGTAGATCGGACCGTAGACAATGGACACGTGTCAGCAAGCGTCGCGATTACTCGCGAACAAACGCGTATAATATCGCCTTTGCCGCTCCTGCGATGCTACACTGCCTCTGAGGTCCAGCTAGCTCCAAATGGTCCTGGAAAATTGCTATCATCGAAGCAATCTTCTGGTTGGAGAATGGGCAGATTATGTAATTAATGCTTTTGCTAGTTTTTATTCAAGATTTGGCCCTATTTTGATACGAAAAGTACCGACAATTGGCACATTCCTGCATATCTTGTCTTTTCTACTGGTCAGCCGCAGAAACAGAAGATCCGTCTACATCAAATGCTCGTCTCTATTTGTTCAGTTTAGTTAATGACCTTCTGACCCTTCAGCTTATTTGTCACTTCAAACTGTAAGCCAGGTAGTTGAGTTGTCATAAAACAACCCCATCTGCCTTGCACATTTTAAGAAAAAGTAGCATCAAAACAAGCATAGCAGCAATCTCTCCGAAAAGCCATGACTCCTCGTCTGAATTTAATGTTTTATATATCCTAGGTACGCATCTGGCGGCCAAATTCGAGCCATCGTCACGTTTTGTTTACCCATGCTTTGTTCGAGTCAGGCGCTTTTCGGACTTATTGGTTGCTATGCCTCTTACCCGGGCCACGCGGATTTCCCGCGAGGGTCACCCGAGTGAACGTTAATGAGGGGTGGTCACTTGCCCTTTCCATTGTATGTTTTCTCTAAGCAATTAGCTAAGGCGGCCGCTTCCCTCGCCAATTTCGAAAAAATGCCACTCGACGAATCCGCATGGCTCATAGTTGAAGTCACGCCCTATCCGAACCTAGATTTTTTCTCAAGCTCACCATCATAGTCTTTCCCTCTCCAGATTCTTAATCGAAAACATCAACTTTGAATATTCATTCACATCATTTCGTTTCATTTTCGTACAACTTCGTCATTTTTTCAAAGTGTAAAATAAGTGTTAAATAAATTCAGAGTTTATTTGTTAAATCGTGTTAATAATTCAAAAACAGCATCCTTACCACCCAATTAGGTCGTAGGGAATCGGTTCTAATCGCGTTGTAGGACAGCTGATTTGAGGATTTACGCCCCTCAGATACGTCATTCCGGTCGACGACGCACGGACTGGTATTTGTGCTAAAAACCTGACCAAAAATCGAAATTGTAAATATTTACATATAGAGCTGTAGTTGCGTCCCAAAATAGATAGATAAACATGCCATCACGTGGTGGACTCTCTATCTCTGGTAACCCAGCCAGTCACAGGTGCCTGCACTTAGAACCTAGCACTTGTTCGATACGCACGTCTTTTTTCGCAGCATTCCATTCGAAAGCATCTTTTTATTGTGATAATTTTTATGTTGGAAGTGATTTTTGTACATTATGTTAATCATATTTTTACCAATGTTAAAATCTTTTTATACGTGTTTTTACCGATCTACAAGCCTGACTAAAAGATCTTGGATTTTCATTACTTTTCTCGCATATATTAGTGTTTTTAAACATATACAACCCATCGCAACAGCATAAAAGTTACGTCTTGTTAAACTTCAGGGTATCTAGAATTACTATACCGCCAAAAAGTTTTCCCAAGTTTTCACATTAAAGAAAAATAAAGCTCCAAATATAGCCCCTCTTTTGTTATTTGGTTAATTTTCTTTTTCGTTTGGTCCAGTTTCTGTGGATACCGTCAAGTCTATGACTCGAAAGCAACTACACGAGCTAGTAAGAGAAAGCACAAAGCGACTGTTTGATGAAAAACAGAAAAATTTACAAGAAAAGTTAGTGCCTTAGTTTTACATATGAACACTCATAAATAAAACTTACTATTACTAGTATGTAGTTAGAAATGACATTTTCATTCATAAACTAACTGTATAACGTAGAAAAAACAAGAAAATATTTTTGGCCAGGTTTTTAACACAAATACCAGTCTCTGGGACGTCTGTCTCAACGCGGTGCGAACGAACACTATTCGCAAACTACAATGAAGTGCCTCCAGAAATTCATAATATTTCTACTTGTATCTCGTGATTCTAAGTATGCGCGACACACGGCGTCGAAGCGATCGCGTTTTTCCACGGCCCGCAAGATTCCAGCAAAGAGTATCAAATCGAAAAGAAGCGAATAGGGAAAAAAATGTCTTTAAGAAAGCGCGTCCGCACACATTCGGAATCGCACAGATGATTCCCGGGACGGTCTCAAAGGCCGAAGAATTTTCCACTCACGGGAATCGAACTCGCGGGCGGCCCCGGCCCGAGATCTAATTCCTCAAACATTTTTCCCGCATTTCCTCCGCTTGTGCCGGCTTGAAAGGTTGCTTTCGAGCGGGGAATCCGGGAATCCAATAGTCCGAGGGGGGTTTCGGAGCCGGTGGCTTCAGCCACAAAGCGGAGGCCGCTTGCCGACGTGTGTACCGATTCGCTATGGGACCAGAATAACACGAAATCTTCCCGCGGAAGGAAAGCCACGAGACGTTCTTGCCACGATTCGAACAACACCGTGTTCAGAAACGCGAGAAACAGCCTGGATGAGCATTGGAGATCAGTGGTGGACAGATTGGAATCGACTTTGTTTGAATGGTAATAGATTGCGGATCTTTATGCAAAATACACATTCTCTCCATCACTTACAAGGCACTGGAGCTAAATAAAAATTTCTTTTTTTCTTTAACACTATACCTGCCTTTCTATTTCATAGTTATTGAAATTATAAAAACGCTTTCATTGGAAATGACTGAATTGACTTCTTCATTTAAGCACATATTACAATGAAGACCGTACAAAGTTTAAGTAAATTCAATCTTCTCACTTCTCTAAGGTGCTTCACTTTTGTATGCTTTGTGCTTTTATATGTTAATACTGTTAACAGGACCAAATGTCTTGATGCTGTTCGATTATTTTATTGATTCTGCTTGTTAAATATGCAGCAACCCATTTTTGTCATTAATGCATAAAATCAGGAATCTAACAATAACGAATAAGAGATACAAATAAATGGTTATCTCTCGTTTGCAAAGTGTTATGTCGTCCCATAAGTCTAGTCTTCTTTTTAATGGCAAGTGTGCCAATTATTGACAACGTAGGTAAAATTTAGAACAGTTTGAATACAGGTCAAAAGAATTTAAGAATACTTATATTATATTCTAAATTCATGAAAATTAATAAAGAAAGAAATTGCTGTTTTGCTGCTGTTTGTAACAATCGATGAAGGCAATTTTTATTTTGCATGAAGATACACGGATCTCCTGATTATGGCTTGTGCTCTGTCTGGTTCAGCCTAATGTCTACTTCAAGTCCTTTGACCCTTTCACTCTCTTCCCCTATTATTCGCAAATCACAACAAAATTCACTTGTTCCATCATTTTCGATAACCACTGCCTAGCAACTTTTTCTGAGAGGAAGGAGAACGGCGTGAGAATGGAAGGAAGGGAGGGGGGGACTGGGAACGACGATAAATTTATCGAGTTCACATATTGAATCCTCGCAGGCGGCTCGCAGGACAAATAAACGCGCGAGGTCCGAACGTGTCAGGATCCTGGAATCGCGTCCCCTCTAATCTCGTATATACGGCCGCCGATAAAGTGTCTAGCTGAGGAAGGACAGGGCCCACGTCGGCTCCCAAGCCCTTCCGCCCTTTGGTGACAAGAGAAACACGGTCCCTGCGTCGTAATCCAGCCGGAAGATGGACGATAACGCGGCCCGCGCGCAAGCTTTCGCCTCCGGATCCCGATCGAACTCGGAATGTTATTCCGTGCGCGGAATTTAGGGCTCCTTATCCCTTCGTCGCGATTTACCCTACCTCTGTTATTTACTTCCCTCCCTTTCCCTCGTTTTATACAAGATTTTCCCTTCGTTCGTTCCGGGATCCTCCTTGCAGGACGATCGAAAAATCTAACTGCTTTCCTTCCTTCTGCATTTTCTGTCGCCAGTTTCTTTGGATGCTCGCGTTCGCTGGAAACGGATCTTGATTTCCCTGTTGGAATTCTTTTGTGTCCTGTGGGAATTCTGGGGGATCCCGTTTATTATTTCTGCTGATGGAATTTGTCCTGTTTTTGAAGTTTTCAGCTGTTATTTTGGAAATTGTCCCTTTAGTGGTTTACTGTATTTTCTGGATTAAATAATATTTTTCTTTGCTCGGTACTTTTTTCATTTTTTCTGGTTAGTGAGAAACCTACACTACTATCGAACGAGTTATATTACTATTGGTCTGATTAGTGACGGAAATACACTACTTGCTTGTCTAGCGACTGACATGTACTACTTCCTTCACTAATAGTTGAATTATAACGTATGTGTCTGGCAATTGACCGAGTTGTACTACTTTCTTGGCTTCTCTGCTATGTATTATGCACAGCTAAGTCGCGCTATAATTGCCTAGCTAATGGATAGCATGGCATGGCTAGTGCTTGATATGCACTACTTTTATTGTTAATGATTGGTCTACATCACGTTTTCCTGGGAAATGATCGATATACTAATACATCCTTGAATTAGTTCCTGGTCTTTACTGCTTGTTTGACTAATGACAATCTGACACTACCTGTCTGATGAATCATGAATTAATTCTACTGGCCCGATCAATGGCTGACTTGTACTACTTCTGCCTGGAATACAACGTAGAAATATATCATAAGTCATACTGAAACTGATCCCTCATGAAAGCTCTCACAACAGTGAAATACGTTTAAATTTGGATTCAGAAAGATTCGGAAACAGCCTCCTCCAATTACCCTAACGAATACTGCGAGAACGACAGCAACAACGCGGAGCAATTTGGCCAGCGGTCTAACCGGCGTTAGATTAAATCCAAAGCCGAGCAGCTATTAAATCACTGTGCTAAAATTAACGATACTCCGTTTTAAGTGCATTTTAATTAATCCGACCGTAATAAAGGCACCGCGCGAGCGAATGCCGCGGGCTTGCACGCGTTTTTCCAGAGAGTTAATGTAGCCGGGCGAAATCCAAGGCACTGTTTTATTAGCTGGCCGCCATAATAAAATACGACGGGACGCCTAACATATTCGTGCGCGATAATCGCCGGCTGAATGCGGGCACCTCTGGCTCGATTTTGAGCTCGAATGCACTTCGTTCGTGGATACTGCATTTCCCTGCTTTATTGTATTATCCGAATTAATTAATTATAATATATTTCATTGTAAGGTCCATTACTAATCCGACGAGTAGTATGGCTCAACCATCAGCCCAACAAGCTGTAAGCAGACATTAATCATACACGTAATACAGATAAATTGTTAATCGAATAAATAGTGCAAATCAAGCATTAATTTAAATAGAGATGGTAGAAGTAGTATAAGTTGATTATTGGTCAGCCGCATTTATCTTGGAGTCTATATTCCCTATGAAGGTGCATACCCAATCATTGCTTATAAAGAAACAATATATTTTAGGCCACATTATTTACTATTCGACGTGACAGATTGAGACACTTCCGAGATAATACAATAACTACCAATTCGAGTATAAACAGCACATAAACCCGCATGGCTCCCAATGGAAATTGAACGGAGCCGATTGAAAAGGATGACAATTGAGGACAGCGTTGTCAATAGCTCAAAGGGGCTGACCAGAGCGAAGACAATGCTAATACGTCACAGTGGGAGTACTATGACATTGGTTGAAAGCGCACTGTTGACAACAATTACACTCCATTCTAGAATTATGATGTACAACAATTGAATGGAAATAATACAATAAACCGTTTATAATACTCGTTCGAATAACATTCAACAAATATTCTACAATATTATATTATATCTCTGAACAAGTAGTATAAGCTACTAGTGATCCGACCACGGACCCAATCACATAGAATGAGTTCAAAGTATTCACACAATCTTTACACTAAATATGTGTAAACCCTAATTCTACATTTCTCCTTAATTTTGTGGCACTAATGCATGCTCATACTACTTGGAATCACTCAATGCTGTCAGAAAATTGTTCTTAGCCTAGACAATTATAATAAAGGTCATACTAGCTAGTGAATCTTTATAAACATTCAATTAAATGTCTAGGCAAGCAGAAAAGGCCATTGCTAGTATAAGGAATCACACAGAGCAATGTAAAGTACAATCTTCACACCACTCTACGTTAACTAAAAATATATAAACACTGGCCCTACAATCTTCTCAAGCTTGTCTAACTATTACATTCCCATACTCCTTACTAATCTTCCACAATAATGACTACCTTGCGGATTTTTATGGAAAATAAAAATATCCTACATCAATTGCGAGTAACAGGACCAAAATCTAAATGTCATTGTATCTTTAATAATTTTCAGATATTAAAAAGAACACACCAATATGAAATTTTCTCAATCCTCCAACTGTTTAAATTTTACTTATTCGCTTTTGTCATAAATGTATAAAATCCACAGTCTAATAACATTTACGGAGTCCCTTGAATTTCCTATGAAAAAAATTGGAGTACCGCTTCTTGAATCGGGCAGGCACGTCGGACATCTTAATAAATCACAGAGCAGAGAGCGTATCGAGCCGTGGCCGGCGATAAATTATCTCGCGGCGTTGGCCGAAACGGTGCGATCTCGCCGGGACAATCTGCATGTCAGAACGATAATCCTTCCTCCGTTCGCGGACGTCCGCGTAAATAATGAATCGGTCGACGGACGCGGGCCGGCGTTTCATTATTCAGACTGGATGGAGCGCCGGCTCTTCGACGCCGATTTCTGCCCATTCTCTCGAGAATCCGTCTCTCTGCTGCTTTCGCACAAAGACGACGACGCGCGACGACGGCGGCGACGTTCCCGTCGCGCGAGACATTGAAAAGAACAAAACCGCGTTTCGGCAACGATGAAATTTTTATGGCTCTCTTTCTCGGGCACCGATGGCATACTGGGAGGTTCACAATACCGTTCGCTTTCTGAATTTACGAGGATGCCCGGGCCGCATGAAAGATAGATAAATTATCCGGGGACGATAGAATGGACAGGCCTGACGCGCGTCGTTACATTTGCCATGCTGAACGCCGCTAAACCCGAGTGTCGCGTTATATTTTATCTTCGCGTAATCGTTCCTTAGAACGTGGCGATAGATCGATCGCCTGTGGGCGAAAA
This sequence comes from Lasioglossum lativentre, assembly GCA_916610255.1. Taxonomy (NCBI): domain Eukaryota; kingdom Metazoa; phylum Arthropoda; class Insecta; order Hymenoptera; family Halictidae; genus Lasioglossum; species Lasioglossum lativentre. The sequence goes on along the minus strand of OU744363.1, from coordinate 15,376,062 downwards.
TCGAGCGATTCGGGAGTTAGCAGGGAATCTTTCATCCTTCTATAAAACTCCTTGAAGCGTATGCCTCGTAAAGTCGGGGTTGAAGGCATTTGGAAAGCTAGTATGTGTAGATTTTTCGAGGAGCTGCTCGATTGGGGAGATGAGATTCAAGGTCGTGGGGATATTAATTTTATGGGGAACTCGGATTTTGTGCTGTTCGAGTCCGTGCTATGGATCTTTAACGGGAGCTCTTGAAGCTGTAGTGTTTGATCAATGAAGAATTGCCAGAAGAATGGGTGCCATTTTTCACTATAGTATGAAACAAAGGACACAAATTTTTTACATTGTTTAGCGTTCCACTATCTTGCTTGTTGGAATTTGTTTGACAATTTCGGAATGTAGAGCACTGAATAGTTTACATTGCTTTAGAGCACAGTGATGCTAGATGCGATACTGATGGTATAAAGCTTCTCGACCCAATAATAACATATCTCGGTACAAGCATATGCTTTTATGAAGAAGAAGGAAAGTTTAGATACGCGTGAGTTAGAGTGTGTGGGCCGAGCCAAATGGCGGGCAATTCTAAAAGCAAAAATTGTTGGGATTTAGAGGATGGAGATTAGGCCGGAGGAGGGCATTGCATTTTGGGCGCGGCAGCAATATTCGTGCTCCCCGGGCCGATTAAATTACCTTATCAATCCCGGTGTCGCGCACGTAACATCCCGACGTGTCGTATAACGCGCGACAACGTTCAGCTCGGCCCGACCCACAAAGATACGGGGCGAAATTGTCCGCGCGATAGGCGAGGCGAAGCTGCATGAAAAAAAAGCCTCTCGTACGTCACTCGTTATCGTTAGTTTTAGGAGGCCGTGTGAAACCGGAGCTTCGCCAAGAAGCTGCTAGGCGCTCGTTTGCGTACACCACGGAAACGGTGCACGGTTACCTGCGGCCGCTGCAACGATGCAACACTGCACCAACCGGTGCATACAGTCTAATATAAACTATAGAATCTCTAATCCACCCTCTAACCGTGCAGAAGTGTTTGTATCACCGGAAACAGTTTCTGCGAAGCAAATTATATCCCCGTTCTCATCGTTCTAGATTTCTTTTTTAGATCGTAATATAAATGATTGCATTGCATATTCTATTTTGGTTGTTAACCATGCACAGGATTAGTTCGAGGCAATTTGTAGAACATTTGACAAAGTGGTTTGTACTAAACCACAGTTATGTGCATCAGCAACGAGGCACAATTTAACTGTTAAAGTTAGAACGTATTTGTACTCGTAACCAAACTTATTTATGTTACAACCTAATATTATGTTACAAACTGTCGTTCGAGGCAGGATTGAGTGGGACCAATTGACGATGATGTTAAGTAAAGTAGATCAGCTATAGTCAGAACGTATAAATCGAGCCAAGTAGTACGAGTCTAGCACCAGTTCAACAAGACAAGATACACTCTGTAATGTATCTTGGATTGTACTGATCTCAACAGCACACCTTCCATTCGAAGTGTAATAAAACGGCGATAAAAAATCGTACATCAAATTTTATGGGGTCGTTGTGAAGAGGAAACTTCGATATACAAATCCTAGGTAGTTTGAGTTGCAAACAAAATTTGTTAAACTTCATAGAAGCATTTAAAATCACAAAAATTATGAAACGACTCTTCACCTATTCGTATATTCCCTAAAAAACAGAAACGACTCTCCAAAAATGAAACAACTTACAAAATATAAAGTAGAAATTTCGCCCTTTGAAATGAGTCAGTAACAGCCGCGTATACATTTCAGCAAGTGGTACAGATCAAATATATCTCAGACAAATGGTACAAATCGACCAATATACAACCAAGTAGCATAGATCACCAGGTAATGCGACTTGTAATACAATTTGAATGATAGGACAAGTAATCAAAGTGAAGCAACGACCGGTCTAGTGGTACAAGTCGGCCAATAGTCGGACAGAAATTGGATTCCAGATTCTGTAATTTCAAGACGCGCAGATGTTAATAAATCGGAAAAGGAAGTTTTATGGCAGGGCGGGAGGTCAGCCGTGTGTTTTTCTAGCCTATAGGGGTTCATTAATCGTATCGCTTCCGGTCGCAATGGTTTCCGATAAAATCAATATTTACGCAGTGACGCGGGGTGGCTCTTGTTACATGGATCAGCCTGTACGGACGAGCGTAGCACCCGAGATATATAGCGGGTACATGGGAAATGGGAAAAGTCCACGTGCGCGCCCGGGAAACTGGGTTATCGGGGGATTTCGACAGGAATTTCTGACGCCGTTTCTCCGCGCTTGTTCGATAATCTTCGATCCACTTTACATTTATATTATCGTGGATCCTTCCTCGAGGGGAAGGGAGGGGTGGGAGGCTTGAAACGATAAATCTAGATCCATAGTATCACGGAATTTGTCACAATCGATTTCACCGGGAAAAATCAGGTGAAAATTCCACTCTCTATTTCCATACTCCATCTCTCCCTCTTTCGTTCTCTCTTTAGACTATAGCGTCGAGAGCTCTCTCGAGAGTATCTTACGTAATTAATGTTCAAAGCTACTGCATTTATAAAATCGATCAACCATCCGTTAATATTTAATCCCTCGTAGTGCGTGGAAATAAAGAGCAAGCGGTTCGCTTAATGCAACTCGGTAATTATTCATGATCGGTAGAAGTTCAACTTTAAACCTGACTGCAGTAGTAGTTCTCTTCTCTGGTCAGACGGTATCAATAATTTACGGAACTTCCGCGTTAAGAATTTTCGGGGAGCTTGCAGTCGGTTCTAATAAGTGGAACTAGCTTTTGAATACATCTAGTATCAGGTTAAGTGCCTGGATAAGTAGTACTAGCTGTTTCTAACATTTTCACAGTGTCCAGACTGAGTCAAGTTGGATACAATTTTACAAGTACCAGATTACTCATACGACATGTCAGATTAAAACTGGCAAATACTACTTACAGTGAATATATTATACATTAGTATGAATGCACTTGATACGGTTTGTTATTCGTCTAGAAAGCTGAGTTGAATCACAGCTTTCAGTAAATGTTTGAAGATATTAAATTCAATGTCTAAGAAAGTAGTGCAAGCCATAAATGTTCAGACCAAGCAATCAATCTATCCACACCGAACAAAATAAAACATTCCCCATAATCAGTACACTGTTTTCAATAAAATTGAGCTTCTTAAATGCCGAATCTACACATTCCATAAAATCTGTCCGACTAAAATCTGCACATACCACTTACAATATTCAACCAGACGCGTTTCTGAGATATCAGCGAGCTAGCAACGGAAGTCCCAGGTGATTTCAAAGGCTCTGCATGTCGGCAAACAGTCCTGCGCACAATTCTTCCTTGTGATCCTTTCCGTGTGCTTCGGAAGCGTCGTTTAAACGTCGTTGGGCGTCGGGAACGGCTGGAATTAAGTTGAGAGGAGTCGCCTTAACGACCGTAGATCTCGCCGGCTCATTGGTAGCCAGCCGATACCGGTGCGAGGGCCATATCCGGCATCTAATCTGCCCTCCATCTTCCGCGGAACAGGCGGAAAAGATTTGGAAGCGGCGCTAAATCATCCGGACTAATTTCGCCTAATCTTTACGCCGGCCGTAAAATAACAATTCCAGGCAACCGGCTCTGCACGCGAGGGCGTAAAGGGCCCGGGAATTAATAACCAGCTGAGAGAGGAGAGCCTTGTTCTGGATCCACCGGAGAATCCACCCTGCGTAATACTTAATGCTCCGGTAAACTTCCTGTCCGACGAGCACGCGCAAGAGGACACGCGCCCGATTCTGAGCTCGCAGCCTAACGCATAGCTAACTGCCAGGATTAGGGGCAACGCAGGACGAACAGGTTAAGGGCCACACTTTCCCGTTGCCATTCGAATCCGTGCGTACAGCGTGCCCGCGCATACGTACAGCCTAATTATTAATCGCGGCCGCTCGTAAATTCCGAATAATTTTCCCGGGCACCGCGTGCTGTCCGCTCGCGTTTTCCCGATTATGTCGCGTATCCCGTCAGCCTTCGCTTTTCCATGGAATATTAATGCATACGAATTCTTAGGACGAGATTAGGTGATTTAATTTTTTGTCAACCGAAATGTTCCTCATTTTAGAGGCTGAATATAGTATAAATTGTCTCATCATTAGTAGACTGCGGATTTGTATACAAAATAAAAATGGAATGTCTCAATTGTATGAGACAGGAGCAGGACTAAAATAATGTCTTTCCTGTTTTAATAATTTTAATACGCTTAAATACTGCGTTGATGTTCTTATAACCTCTTTATCTTTTTACTGTTATAAATTGAACACACCCACTTTTGTCATAAATGCATAAAATTCGCAGTCTGATCATTAGTATTTTGCAACACATGCACTTTGCTCTTAACATATAAAACACACTCATAATCATGATTAATGGATCATTTAAATTTTAAGACCGAAGTTGTCGATGTTTAAGGTATTGTAACTTTGTGAAAGAACATCGTACAATAGTCTGTCTATGCTCAACTTAAAGGGTAAAGCCTCTACCTTCACACCTCTAAATTGATTTTGTCCAAATAATTTGTTTACTCTGGAAAATAAGCAGGGAAGCGAAGCTCGTCTTCTTCTTGAAAATTTCTATCTAAAAATTCCATCGTGTTCTGAGACCTTAAATTTTATTCATTGCCTACTGACCATGTATTCGAAGATTGAAGTCCTCCCTATACGGCCACCCCATAAAATTTGATATACGATTTTTTTTGCAACCTACTCACCGTGTATCTTGGATTATTCTAATACCAACTGCACACCTTCCATTCAAAGCGCAATAAAACGGCAAGAGAAAATCGTATATCAATTTTTATGGCGTCATTGTACAGAGAAGACTTGTATCTACACATCCTATATGGTTTAAGTTGCAAAAAAGGTATTCATACTCCGCAGAAATATCTGAATCGATAAAATGTATGAAATTCTAGAGATCGAATTTGAAGCATAAATGTGTGTACTTGAATGTTCAACTCGGTAATTTTTCTGACGGACTTAAATTCAATGAAAAAAAAAACTTATTACTGGACTGCGGATTTTATGCGTGGGAGAAAATTAGAGTAGACAGATTAAAAGAATATATCAATGTTCAAACGTATTAAAATCATTGAAGGAAGAAAGAAACTTTTCTTCTAATCCTGTATCTTGCAATTGATGCAAACAATGTTTATTTTGCATAAAGATCCGCAGTCTACTTGTTACATTGTTTCCAAGCTACCTCTGACAAAGTGGATCCTGTCAGGTTATCCTAAGGTTTTGGTAGACACCCTGTACATCCGTTTTAACGAGCGCCGCGGGACAGTTGCGGCGCACGGGACTCGAGTCGCGGAAGTTAGTTTCCGCGCCGATAAATGCCGGCCTGATGATCCCGTGTCCCACGAATCTGAAACAAACAGTCTCCCGCGAACTTTCCTAGAATGTCTAGATTGCTCCCCAGCCCGCGATACTTTCCGCGGGGCGCGGCTTTAAAGCTCGCTTAAGCTCCCATCTCCCGAGACTGTTCCAACCACTCCCTTCCCTCGCGAACGAGAAAACGAGAGCCATTTGTCCATCAATTTCACACCATCAAAAGACTGTTCCAGCCCCCATAAAAGATCAATTCGCGATTTCGCTGGGTTTCCGCGCGCTGTGGTCCGTCTGTTATCAGACACCGAACAGTCTCGGGGAGTCTGTCGAGGCGAAATCGTAACGAGCTGGGACATCGTTACGAGGCAAACTAGTTGCGGTCCCGGCGATATTGGATGCAAAATAGTCGCGATGGGAATAGAGCGTCGCGTCGCCGCGCGCAAAGTGGTCCGCGGCTTAAACAGTCCTTCCAGGAAGTAGTTACAGTCCTGTAATAGCGGACACACCGTAAGCGGCATTGCGGCCGGAATAATCGCGAACCCCGAACGATATTCGACCCCGAAGTAACCCGTGACCAACCGCTCTCGGACGACTATAGTAGAACCGGCGCGGAGGATTGAGTTGCGCCAGACCCGGCCCCGAGCTTCAACTGTAATTTTAGTGATAATGGGGGTGAAGATGTAAGCGATATCAGATTGAGGGTAGTCGGGGATTTAGTGGAGGTTGTCGGGATCTAACAGAGATTAGAATACCGGCGCGACGTGATGTACAGCGAACTGTAAATTCCATGGTTAAACCGTAGATTTAAGTAGTAGGTGGACGTTAAAGTCAGACGGGAAGCGTCGGCGGTTGTTAGAACCCTTGTTTTAAATCTTACGAACATTATCGCGCACCCGTAGTTCACTGTAACACTGAATTGTTCCTTTAATGGAAGACTGCAAGGATTGTTGTGTGTGCTCTGACTATCTGGAGGATATACTACTTAGACCCTTGTAATTAAGGGTTTCTAGCAATTCTAATCACTTGTCTAGATTCAATCTGCTGCACACTCTTGGCATATTTACATTACTTTCGGTTTCATTCCTTTTTCTGAGACTGGATGTTAAAAGAATATATATGTATGACCATGAAGCGGACCTACTACTTGACGCTTCCGAGTTATTCCCCTTTGATTTTTTCATGGTTGACTTTTTATATACTTCGATTGTCCTCTCTTTCGTTTATTTTTTCGGTGTATATATAGTGTGACCAAAAAGAGGACGCACTACTTGCTTCACACTTCACTCAACGAGTATAGATATTCCTCTTTATGTTTTTTATCGTTGAGTGTTCGTACACTTTGATTGTCCTCCCATTTAGTCATTTTGTATTATACACTTACGTCTGATTATAAAGAGAACCTACTACTTGCTCTATACATACCTTTCTTTAATCATTCTAGCCATTTCTCTCGATCTTTTCCGTTGTTAATTTCTTGTACACTTTGTCTGTTTTCTCTTTTTTATTTTGCCGATTAAAGAGTCAAGTCCGACCATAAAGTGGACATACTACTTGTTCCATACATAATTCTAAACTCCAACGATTTTAATTCTTTAATTCTTATTTTATTAATTATTATTTTATTCTTTAATTCTTTTCGTCGTTGATTTTTCGTACACTACCCGTACATTTCCCAATCTCTCACCAATTACCTTCAGTAGCACACTAACGAAACCACTCCGCCTGACCCTAAAGGGGACCTGCCAATTCCGGCACTTGTCTCGAAACTTCGGCAACAATTCTACCCATTCGTGAATCTTTTTATTGCAGATTCTTCGGGCACACTTTGATTGTTCTTTCCCACCATCAATTTCCCTCGCATAAAGCGCTAACTCAACGACCAGCAGGTCTGACCATAAAGGGGAGCTACTACCCGCTCCAAGTTTATCTTCAAACTACCGCAATATTTTCCAATATTTCCAACGATCATTTTTCATTCTCTTTGTTTTAACACAGAGAAGAACCTTTCTTCGGCAGGAACCCGATATTTCAACGAAAGAAAACTTCCAAAGAATAATTTCCCGTGCTTAATAACGTCATTTACGATTCCACGAGGTAGGCTATACGGTGTTCGCAGTGGAACCCGGTTCCCGAAAACCTCCGCAATTTCGCGAACGGGTACGTGACGGCGGGTTGGCTCTCATTAAACGGCACTCACCGAACTTCGTAGGCCTCGCGGCGGAAGTTCAACGAGCGAAACAACCGTACGCGTGTGCATATGTTGTATAACGGATGCACGAACGGAGTCGCGGACGTTCTCCGGCTCATTTTAAGTCGATTCCAGGGGATCGCGACATTTACGAGCGCGCAACGCTCTTTCCCACACCCTCTCCAAAAGTCGGAATTCGAGTTTGAAACGCGCGGCGAACTCGGCTCGCGGATTACGATTTCGCTAGAGGGGAGCCTTCCTGGCCTAATAGAGGCCTCCGTAATTGTTCGGTCGCGCGTTCTCACGTCCAATTTTAATGCTCCGCGAAGAACATGACGATTTACCCCATGCGCTCTTTTCAGAAACCCTTTCTTAAGCCTCTGTAAGGATTTTAACTCTTTGTGAAGACTTCCTTCTTATTCTATTGTAGTTATTAGAACTCAACCATAAATATACTATTTTTAATATATAAAAATTATGAATGAGGAAAACAAATTGAGAAATTCTAGAGAAACGTAAAATTTTGGAGGAGTCGGAGATATATTCAGAAAATGGTTCACAATATTATAGAACAGTATAAACATTTTGACCTACCTGACAAGTCGCACTTTCATAATTTTAATATGTCTGATTTTTCCCTTTATTTCTACTTACTTAATTCAGAGCTAAATAAGGTAAAATATTTTATTATTGGAAAAATTATGTGATCCTGTAGGGTTTCGAAAACGTTGTGAAGGAAGTGAACAATGTTCTAAATTTTTCAACCCAGCAACATTTCCTGAATGCTTGCCGATTTGATTTATAAAATAAAAAGAAGTCAAATTGTCAATTATATTAAAGAGGGGTTGAAATAGGGGTGGCAGAGGATGAAGGGGTATATACCAGCTCGAAGAGTGAAACAACTACCGACAAAGAAACGAATGTTGCTCTGGAAATAATTCAGTAAGAATTTTTACGATTCCAAGGTCGTATAACTCTAAGGGGGTTGTAACGTCGGCGATACGCACCCTTAGCACTCTTTAGACAGGAAAAGGGATGAAGACTGGATCAGGCAGCGACACCAGCCGGCTGGTATCTCGACCGAGGGCCGAGGCTAACAGCCTCGTACCGTTCGTCGTCCGACAATTACCAAACTTTACTACTTAAAAGCACGAACCAGGGACGTAACATCGCCCCCCCCCCCCCGCGTTGACCCCCGGCCATTATCCGACGGGGGGTTCGTTTCCAGCGGGCCGTATCGACCGAAACAGGCGTCATTGAGCTGCTTGATGGCTTGACAGAGCTAATGGAAGGTATATTAGAACGTTGGATACGCCTGCGAATGCAGCCACCGGACAAGATTCGCTAGCGATTCGCTCGAATCGTCCCCGAGCAACAGTATTACCTATGTAGCGATCGATTTCCAGTGGTTGCCCGGCATCCGGCAATAATTTCGCGAATGGGAATTATTAATGGAGCCCGGTGATACGACTATTCAGCCCCTGAACTAGCTAATTCTTCGGAAAATTCGCAATGATCAAGATAGATCAATTTCTCTTGGAATATGCTCCTGGAAACGTTCGATTCTTCGTAAAACAGTGCCTGGCTCGTAACAAAATTGCTTTAAGGCTCTTTGAGGAGGAAAGTTTCCTACAAAGTTACGTTTCAGCGTCAAAGAAACGATGCAGCATTGTCCGATGAGATACCTTTTAGCAAAGAGCGGTGAACGATCTCTTGGAATTATTAGTTATTCAAATTACATAAAGGCGAATCTTTAAGGAGAATCTTTGGTGATTAATTTACAGGGAGAATTCTTTAGTTCGTCAGAAGTTCAGTTATATTCTAAAGAAGATAAAGATCTCGTTAAACCTGTTAAGGGAGCTAACTGTGCTTTCTGAATGTATTAAATCCGCATAATCTTGAGCTGATCGATGGCATTCGATTCTGTAGTTGGGACGTTTATAGTTCGCAAGTCAAAGGTCCTTCGCCCTTTAGCCTTTCAACGACCTAGGCCGCCCTGTTGGCCCAGAATCTCACAAATTCGGCCACGGAGTAATTAACATTGGTCATCGTCGGAGCAATCCCGGCAGTCATGCGATTAGTATCGTGCTCGGCCGGCCGTTCGCATAATCGGAAGGCGTCGAATGTCGCTAAAGGACGGCCATCTTCGGCTCGAAATCGCGGACACTCGGTCGGGACGTCGTTCTTGGCATTTTATTGCTAATAATTCGTGAAATCACAGACAACTTATGCTACGTTGCAACAAGAATAATGTCTGACAATGTAGAAATAGATGTTCTAACAATTATAATATAATAGAATGAAAATCGTTTGTCGACAATAAAATAGCGAAAAAAGTTTAAGTATAATCAGTAGACGAAGAATTTTTATGCAAAATAAAAATTGTTTGCATAAATTCCAAGCTACACGAGCCACATAGACGGTCATTTCGTTTCTTGATGATTATGATAAGTTGGAAACAATACATTGAAGCTCGTAAATTCTTTTAATCTGTCTACCGCGTTAGATCGCACCTATTCATTTTGATCATAATAATAAATATGTCAGAACTTTCGCAAACAACTTGAACAAATCGAGTTGCTTCGCAGAGAGATTATTGTTAATAATTATACTGCGGATTTTAGGAATTTATAACAAAAACATAACTAGCTACGATTTAAGACTGTAATAAAATTGAACGAACTTAAGAGTATCCATTCATTATTTACAAGTTATTCGAAAGATTGAAGAACAAAATTTTTATTAGGTTCCCGTCTCTTGCAATCGATGCTGAACATTTTTATTTTGCATAATGATCTATCGATAATCAACTAGGGCATCCGGAATTTTAAATAAACAATCAGAGTGGAGAATTCCCATTCCTAAAACATACTTACGCTTGTACTCGCCGTGTAACGCAATTCCAAAAAGGCGTCCAGCAACACCGGGAATAAATCTCGTCGGACCATAAAGGGGAACTACTACTTCCTGGAAGCCCGGGAAAGTTTGTCTAAGGATTCTAGCCATTACGTATTCCTCGCAGATGTGATTGTTCCCCGGCCCATCAATCTTCCTAGCATAATAAACCTCGGCGTCTGACCATAAAGGGGAGCCACTACTGTAAACTTCTAGCTCGCCGCGAGTTGAACGTTCCGAAGGCATACTCCGAGGCACACCGTGCTCAATCTTCTCTTAACACTCGTAGAGGAGCGGTTCTCTCTCGCAAAAATCCGGGCGCAGCTCATCCTTGCGAGATGCCCCAGAAACAAATAAAGCACTCCATAAACTTCCACGAACATAATATAAACTATCGAAGTTCTATCTTTTCAGCGGCACTAGCTCTTCGCGATTTGTCTCTCTCTTTCTCTCCCGCTCGCTCTAAAATAAGAAGAAACATTCCGGAAGTGGACTCGCAGCGGGAGATCCGCAAACGGAACGCGCGGACGTCCAGGTGGAAACGCAACGGCGCGGCGGAAAGAAAGATAACAAACTCCCGTCGGCGGAAACACAATTATCATAATAAGTTCGCAGACGGGAGACGCGGAGAAGACAAAGAGAAAAAACGGAAACAGAAGTCTTGTAAGGGTTTCTAACGAGGAAAATAACAGCGGAGTCGCCCGAGGCCGGACGTTCGAGGGGTCTCGCGTTAATTGCTCGTTAATTCGCGCGAGGAGAACACCCGGCAACCAGACTAATTGTCGAACGCAAGAGATGATCGCCCCCCGGGGAATTAGCGGTCGCTGGATAATTCATCGTCGTCACTCGCTCTCTCTCTCTCTCTCTCTCTCTCTCTCTCTGTCTCTCTCTACCTCTCTCTTTCACTCTCTTGTTGCGAAAAACGAGATAGGAACGCCGGTCCAGGCAGACGAAATTCATTTGCACTTGGCAGATTGCTTTCCTCGGATATTAACTTCCAATTCTCCGGCGACCAACCGTCTCCAAGGAGACCGAGGAAAATCCAGCAAGTCGCGAGACCTAATCGACCGTGAGCTTATCGGCGATTCTGCCAAGGAAACACACGCACACACGATCACTTTGGAGATTCTATGGGATTTTCAGCGGGGTACCCCTCCACCATCGATAAATAATGTTCTTTCATTGGTACGGTAGGAAAATGTTGGAGATTTTTGGCGAATAGCTAACGCGAGTTTGGCTTGGATTTTTTGAAATGGAATTGTAGAGGTCGCATTTCTACCTTTGTTCATTTATTATGCTTCAGCTGTTGGAGGTATATCATTTTTACTTGTACCGGATGATTCTGTCGACCAGGCATGTCAAACACACGGCCTGACCAAAAGGGTAACCTTTATGATTTTTAACCTTTGAAACAAAAATATATGGATGCGATTCCACATTTCTACTATTATTTATCTGTCCACCGATTTCCCTATGTATTATGTGCAATTAGGCGTATTTTAGCTATGTTCGGTAGCACATATATGTGCGAACAACTATTTTCAACGTTAAAAAATAATAAAAATGAGGAAATTTTGGAAATTTGGTTACTGAGAAACGTTGCCAAGTTTGTTCAAAACGAAATTGAAAAAGTTTTGTTCAAATAATGTAAACTTAAAAAAAAAACAACTTTTGTACTTCCTATGTATTTTTGTAATATTATTGTGTTTTGTACGTATGTTATTTTGTATGTGTAACTGCAATGTTAACAAAAAACATGTGTTTCTTCTTTAATTCCAGTCTTTTCTTTATTGCGGCCCCCGAATTAATATATAATACTTAATAAGGCTCTTGATGGTAAACGAGTTTGACATGCCTGCTGTAGTTTAGACTCTCCTGAATAAAATGATGTATAACTTTGTGACTGTATGTTCGTTTCCAACGAACAAATAAATTAAATTACTGTACAGTTTTTTTTGCCAAGAAAGGATTGTTCATTTCCTTTAATTCTTTTTTAATATAGAATTCATACGACTTGCTTTTATGAATGTGAACGGCGGAACCCGGGTCTATTTTGACCCGGATTATCGAAATTGTCATTTAATTAAGTACTTAATCTCTACCTATTGAATTGAATCAATAATATTTGATTGATCAAAATATCTTCAATGAAGGTTTAAAAAAATGAAATATTACTGCTGTGAATGGTCTTTAGCAACATCAATTTGTGAGAAAGGTCCACTGCCTGAGGGTTAAACGATCAAGCAATGAAAATGAATTTTCTGGGCTTCGTTCAACTAAAAATTGATTAGAAATTAGGGGGACGATTTAAGAGGGATAATGCGAGTGATCTTTAAAACCTGAAAGTAGATTTTCATCAAATCCTCAGCAGTCTATTAATTATTACACTCGATGAGCCGTCTACAAAATCAAAGCAGTGTGACAATTTCGAAAAGCTCTCGTATTTGCATCGAAATAGTGTTCGCGCAGAGCTGGTCTGGTTCTCATAACGAATTCCCCGAGCGCTGAGTGAAACTTCTAAAGGGAAGGAAATAGTAGAAAAGAGAAGACTATGCTTTTCACTTTCATTAACCGCGCGAGTCCGAATCCGGAGTTCCGGGGCCGCGGAGCGTGTGCACACGGAGCTCACGCGGAAACGAGCAGCAGACTTTAAATATTAAATGAACCGTAATATCCTGGGATTCGATTGCACGGAAGATAGGAAACGTTCCAACGTCGTCGTCGTCGTCGACGTCGTCGTCGGTGCGCGGCTACAATTTCCCTTGGAATACTCGTGTCCTGTCCCTCCACATCCGAGGATTTGATTAAGAAGTTACGAGAACTTAGGCTTTCCCGAACGAACCAACGGATCGAAAATGCTACGGGGACAAATTTCCTCGGTGGATATCGATGGAAAGGAAACGAGATGGGACACGTCAAGACGCTCCTGGATCGGATCGCTTCTTGAGACTGGGAAAAACGTTCACCGGCGGATAATCGGCCGATAAGCCGATTATAGTCGTAGACACTGGCCGGTGAATAATCGACGGAACTATTAGGCGGCCCGGAGATTCGACGGCGAATTAATTCTAGAAGGCGATTCAATTACACTTTAATTGGCCGACTCTCCGCTTTAAAGTTCCCGGAATTCGGATGAAGATTTTCGCCGAGATAGTTCTTCTCCTCTTCATTTTCATCTACCTTTTTCTTCCTGTTTACTGAAAGACCTTCGTTCTGAGCGCAACACGAGTTTACTGTTTCTTTTAATAGAATTTTAAATTGATGCACCGTTCGCAAATTTTTGAAAGAATTTGTGTCAAGACTCCTAGTGGAATCAGGAGAATATATACTATTTCGTACCTCTACAATATGCACGACACAAATTTTTCAAATAATTTCACATCTGCTAGAAGAATAATTGGACTTCTTTCTCATTTACACTGTTACAACGTACCTAGCAGAAATTTTGGAAAAAATTAATATCTACACACCTAATTGAATTATTTGGAATTTTTAGAATTTCAATCTACAAGTTCGAAAATAAATTAATGTCAGAACATATAATAGGACAGACAGATTTCTTTCTACTTTGTTAACCACTAGAGCAATATAATTGTTTATATTACGAGACAATACAGAATTAAATCTCTTCTTCCTTAAAAAATGAATTTCTACTCACTTTAATTGGCAGGTACTATGCAATTAAATTTCCTCTCACTTAAGGGACCAAATTCTATTTCATTCCCTCAGAAACAGCAGAAGAACAATTCTCTAACCCTCGATTTTCGTGGATCCTGGTTAAAATGAATCATCAATGACTCGAATCGTTGCAATCCCCACCGAAGTTAATCGCCTATCGTCGCAGGAAGTCGTCGAGCGATTACCGTTGCAATTCGCCGATCAGAAATGCGTCGGCATACCGTAGGATCGACGTGTGCAACGTGTTGCACAACCGCCTGGATATATTTGATCTCGAATGCGTTCAATCACAATAATAGAACTGCGGCGGAAACGCGGGGTTTGCGGAGGAGGTTTGCCCGACTGCGGGGGTGGTTTTAGAGGGTGTTGGACCCCAACGGAGATTGGGAACACAGGAAGCGCCGAAGGGTTGTTCGAGGTGTCGGACTCCTGGCCGGAGACGTTGCCGATTTCACCACAGAAAGAGAATGAGAGAGCGAGAGAGAGAGAGAGAGAGAGAGGGAGAGGACTTTGAGGAATTTGGTTGCCGTCTGAAATGATGTTTGCTGAGCAGGGTTGGAGATTCTTCGGGGTGAGCAGGGTGGGATAGAGATTCGGCGACTCGCGGACCATCGGGAGGAAGAAGGTCCAGGGATTGGGGAGCAAAAGAGAGTAGAAAGAGGGGAATGATCAAAGGAGACGCCGCTTGGCATTCCCGAAAGGTAAGTAGAAAATTAAAAGTATGGGAGTGGTCCAGGACAAGGGGACCACCTGAATTATTGTTTTTCTTGCATCGAATCATTCGATGTTTCACAGACGTTATTTAATAATCTTTTTGTTAGGGTTGTATAATATCAGAATAGTTAATACCTGTCAAAGTAAGGGATCTTTATAAATTTTTTTAGAGGAAATTTTGAATGATCATTAACCAAAGTACACCCTTATATCTCACCCCGAAAATTCCAAAAGATGTCAATCAGATGGAAAATCACTGTTCCTAAATCGATGCTGAACAGTATTATTAGCTCCCCATCGAAAATTATTCCAAAGCAGTCGAAGGGTAAAACAAACATCCGGCGACTTCCAAAGGGGTAGTTGAAGTGCCAGCGTAAACAGGACTCGCCCCCTGATCATGGATCCATCGGATAATTTCCAAGTTCCGCTTGTCTCAAGCAACCTCGATAAATCATGCCTCTCTGCACCGCGTTCTCCCTGGGAAAAAAGCAACCCTGCCACCCCCGTTCGGCCAAGGTACACAAGCTGGCGTGGTTCAAAGAGCCCTGCGGATGACCCACGCACCGGTCCTCGATCCACGGTCAGAGTTTACTTAGCATTGCTGATGCACTATCCACTTGGCAGGGTCCTTGGTCTGTGGATAACGCTAGAGAAAGACCTAAACGGGGGTGGTTTCCGAACGGGGGTTGCTGTTCGGATCGGAGCTTTACCTAGCCTGGCCAAGGCTAATGGGCGCACGGCGAAGATCGTGAACGAGAACCGGTCTGTTTGAGAACGGATAGCGGATCGCTTTCTAATTAATAGCGAGCCATCGGAGGGCTGCGAAAGTGCACCTGTTCCCATCCCTCTTTCCTGAACACCGTCTCGATATTTCATCCCCTTCGCTCTTGCCCAAAGAAAAACGCCAGCCAGGCGATTAATCGTCCCATCCGACGGCCCATTGATATGATCCCGGCCGCATAATTGATTCCACCACGTCGAACCACCTGGATCTCAAGGCCGTCTAACCCCTCTGTCAGCCTAGTCGCGGTTTCTTTCATACGCCGCATTGTGGATCACAAACGGGACTGATCAATCCATGAATCGTTTGGTTTCTTAGCACACCCCTGGCTCGGTGATTTATTTCTCGACTAGACTTTTGTAACATTATTTTATCCCCGATTGAAATTGTTGATTTACATCGAATGCGTAAAGTGGTTCTTTCTTTGCGCACCCTCTAGTCTTGTGATTTATCTTGTGGCTGGATTTTTTGATCGACTCTTGTCAGACGATTTTATTCTCGATCATCCCTTACTGAGAAAAGAAGTGGCTGGATTTTTTGATCGACTCTTGTCAAACGATTTTATTCTCGATCATCCCTTACTGAGAAAAGAAAGTGTAGATTTGTTTTAAATTTATACCAGCTGTAGCAAATTTAATACTTGTGATTGTAGAACGGTTTTTTCTTTTCTCATCCCCTTGCGTTGTCATTTGCTTCGTGACTGTACTTGCGGGTATTACTTTACTCTTGATCACCCCCCAATAGGAAAAGAAATTGTAGATTTATTTTCAAATGTGTGCCATCTGTAAAAATTGAATACTTGCGAGGGCAGAATTTGTAATGTTTCTATCTATCTAATGTTTGACTACTGTCATTGTTAAATATTTGCAATGGTGAAATAGTACATCTGTTGAATTTATGTACCGTGAGGACTTTCTGTAATTTACTAAATTCAATTCTAAGTCATCGAAACTTGCCTGATTTATTCCTAAATAAATAATAAGGGATTCAGTGAGAAATATTGAAATTTTCTTTTGTGAATATTTTAT
The DNA here is from genome assembly GCA_916610255.1 of Lasioglossum lativentre. Lineage (NCBI taxonomy): Eukaryota > Metazoa > Arthropoda > Insecta > Hymenoptera > Halictidae > Lasioglossum > Lasioglossum lativentre. The sequence continues at coordinate 15,359,414 of OU744363.1, read as the reverse complement.
TAAGATATTTAAAGTCACCTGAACCCCTATACACTGTATAATTAATCGTTCGCGATTGTACTAACAATTTATGGAACACAGATATTTAAAAATATTCTATACGATTGCTTAATTAGTACTCCGCTGCGAACCACGAGGAGAATTGAAGAGGAAGTGGTCCGTATTAATCGTAACAGAATGAAAATCGACGTTTCCGCGTGGAAAGTTGAATCGGGAGCGTAGCACAAATTTTTACCGGTGCAAGCCTGTATTTTTTTTGAAAGGGTTCGGCTTTCGGAAATTCGTCGGATACGCGTGCAGCCGCGCAGCGTGTCTATAACAAGCAGAAACGGCAGCGTTAATGAATAGACATGTTAGCCGAGTTACATTCAATAGCACGTGAACTCGTCAGAAATTCGAACTGAAATTTTTTGCATACGAACCGACCCGACGGCCACGGCGCAGAGATCGCCGATACAGTTTCAACTATTTTATGCCGTATAGAATCACCGCTGGTTACGACAATCCGTTCATAGTCGGTATTGTGCGCGCTCCTCTTTGAAGATAAAAACGGAAACGCTTTGGCGAAATGAAAAATAGGAGCAATCTGCTGGCAATTAGAATACCTTTCAGCGTGCCCTTTAAACGCGAATTTCCATGGCATTTGTACGAACCGTTAATCAACCGTATTTCTCTTTATCCGGGAAATCAAGCAATCTGTTACAAGAAATCGTTTTATCAATCGCAATCTCTTCAGTTGATACACAATATTTTATTCGGGATAAAAATTTTGTCTAGTTCTTCAAGGGTTAATTTTCTATTTCTAGTCGATTCGAACTCTCAATAAAGAGTTACTGTTGGTTTTGGGAAGCAAAGGTAACTATGAAATAAAAAATGCAAATATACTTTTTAACGGAAATTATATGATGTTCTCTCTACTGATGATGTTAACGCTACTGAAGCTATTAAACAGTTGAAACTGAGTCGCTCATGTCGGCATGGGAACTCAAAGGGCCGCGGCTCTATCTTTGATTCTATATATAAAAAGGTACAGCGAGATACAATGAAACGGTCCCACAGATACAGGACCGTGAACGTATATACAGTTTTCGGAACAATATTAATTTATGTAAAAATAAATACATATATCAATAGTTACATATTCCAGTAACTTTTGGTGGTAGGTGCCATCTAAGAAATACCCGCCAAGCATGATGATAACAATATCCTCTCACGTCGCTGTTTTGTATTGTTAAATGATTAAAAAAATATTAATTTTAAACTTACATAGTGGTGTACCCCCTTAAGTGGGGATTCTGGTGAAACAGGGTCAACGAACCTTCGCACAAGATTCTAAAGTATATTTCGAAAATGTGTTCAGAAAATTTAGTAAAGCCGGAGTCACGGTACAACCTGCAGTGAAAACTGCGAACTCTAATCAGACCCCAAAAATCCAGGACCAAATCTCGATGTGGTAGTTGGGGGATGGTAAGACGGTTTCAATTGGCTTCGTTGCGAACAAATCCCGATGGCGTTCCTCGTTATCAAACGAAGGTGAGGCGAAAAGGGCCGAAAAAGAATGGGCGGAAGAGGAGCCTCGTCGATTCCTCTTCGTCCCCTGATAACCTCGAGGGTGTCGCGGATGCCGTTAAACTCTCGTTCCGTTCGTCCTAGGGAGAGGGGGTTGGTTTAATATATTTCTCTCTCCTCTCGCTTGATTCCACTTTGCCTACCCCCTCGACTGTAGATTGCAACACGAGGGGGTGGAAAGGGGGGGTTGAACTTCCCTTTCGCTCGATTTCACCAACGCCCCGCGACACGGACCCTGGGAAATCCGCGTCGACAGCGTCGCGACGCTGCGACGACTGTCGCAGATAAGACGTCGCGACTCGGATGTCAACTGTTCTATGGATGTCACGGGGGTGGATGCACACACCTTCAGGGGTGGAGACCGACTCGCGAGCTGGTAACGTCCCTCACGATATTGGGAAAGAATTTACGTACGGGAGGACCATTATTTTTGCTGGTGCGCGAGTGACTGATATTGTTTGACGACTGGGAGAACAGATAATGGGGTATTTTGGTTAACAGTAAAACGAGTGACTGGTATTCATTGCTTTATGTAAATGACACGATTCAGTTCATATAGATTTTTGCTATGTTTACGAAAGTATATATTTGGTTTAAGGAATTTATTTAATCATTTACCTGATTGAGAGCTACGACTGCATTATACCAAGATTGCCTTTTGTTTCGACTCGACTGGCTTTGTCGGCCGTCACTTCCATCAATAAAAATTGCAATAAATATTTCCCTGATGCCATCGAATTATATTTTCCGCGACGATACACAATGGAACCGATACAAAGAGAAACTTCCTTTCTCTCTCGGTTTCTTCCATTTCTAAAGTGTTTACAGCGCCTGTTACGTATTCACTGTTCGATAGAAATCATTTTGATTGACATTTAGTCTCGTTCGAGGTAGAATAGCAGCTCTCGATACTTCTCCGGTTGCATTAGCACACCAGGAAAGTATCGCAGGAGCCAGATAAATTGCATCGACTTGCAGCCAGCCAAGCCTTCGCATAATTCCTGGAACGTGGCATTCCTTTCTATCGGACACATTGTTCATTCGAGCCCGCGGATAAATATATAAATCGTTCGTAATGCGAACGTGTCGGATTTCACGGCGATTTTTATCGATGCGCACGCATAGCCAATCCCTTTCATGCCGGATAAACGTCATCCGGATAATGCGCGTGCGAGGATGCATAATTTTCGTTCGCTGGGAAAATATTAGCGATTTTTATTACAATCGATCCCGCGTCGTCGCGTCGCGCCGAACGAACGCAAATACAGCCGCTGTTGCGGAAATCCCGGTGGTGTAAAAACATCAACAATTCCGTTTATTGCTCCCGGCGAGCTGGTCCGTCTTTGTTGTCGCGGTAACGACGCCTCTGATTATGCGAATGCATTCCAACATCGTGATGACACATTCCACAATTAAAACTTGCACCCACCGAAAAATTTCTATTTGTTTGCTAAAATCATAACACATTTGAATAGGTAAAATGATTAGAAGTGTTCTATAGATTGCAGGTGAATTTTCAATAATTATTAAATGGATGATAAAAATTGTTTTTCTTCTTCACTATATAATAATTCATTGTCCATTGACTAAATAATTTTTAAGTAGATTGGGGTGCCTCCAATACATCAATTTTCAGAGACGTTTAAAATCGAGGGTCTAGCGCTCTTCAAAAACTGTTCAAACATGTTTAAACGCCCATAATCTTATTAAAAAATATACCCTTGTACTGGGAACGGTCTACAAAATCATTCCACACAAGAATCACTCCTGCAACTTCAACTGTTGGAACAGAAATAATTCTCAAATTCAAATACTGGGTGGAATTCAGAAAACGACTTTCAGATTCGTGTCTTCCACATTGAAATCTACAACTATCGCCCATTAGTCGTCAAAGCGCATCAGAAATAAAAAATTTTTCAGGCAGTATACTTCATCTTTCATCGATAAAAATTGTGTTATTACTTGCGCACAATTGCAGTGGACGTGTCAACAACGAAAGCCTTCGATTGCGACCCTCTAAACCGATTTCTAGGGCAACCGATGTCAAAAGCGTCGCTAGGACGGTGCCCGGATTAAAAGATCCGTGGGACGATTCTGAAGGGCTTTTTCCAAGGGAAAAAGGGAGAAATATTCCGTCGTTTCATCCCGGCCGCTGATAAATTACCCGAACGTCAAGCGAATAAGTGGAACCAGGAGACAGGGTCCAAGGAAGAAAGACTCCCGGGTCCACGGTGTGGAAGGTTTCTCGTTGAAAGGGAATCGAAATCTTCGGGGAACGGAGAGGATGGTGGCTCTCTCCTCGGAGCCCATTAAAAAATAATTAGATTCCCTGCATTAACTTGGCAAATATTTTTCGATACAATCCGCGGTGGGGCCTGTTCAATTAAAACCGAGTAAAACGGTTCTCGGGGCTGGTTTTGCCGCGGCGGGCCGGGGCCGTCTCTTGAATTTAATTGAGAAACTTCATCAGGGGCTCGGCTCTCTCGCTACATCTCGCATCCCCACTCCCATCCTCCGGTAAATATTTACCAATTAGGAAATTAAATATCGGCGGATGGTTTCCGTCTCCATGAATGCGTAAAAGGCGCCGGGTACTCGTCCGCTGCGGCGCGCGAATGTTTCGCCGCCCAAATCTGCATAATTAAAGCGTTTTAACGGAAACTTGTGTTCCGACGAACAAAAAAAGCCGTGGAGAGAGAGAGAGAGAGAGCGAGCGAGAGGCAGAGACCGAATCGCATTTCAGTCTTCTTGTTTCGCAATTTCCACCGCCGGAAATTATTCAATAAATTCGCTAGGCTATTTGCATACCGAAACGAACACCGCGAAAAATGTGCTTTCGTATTTTTTCTGTGAAACGTAATCGCGGATGCCTTTAAAAGAAATAGTTGGAAACAGGCTGTTAAGAATTTGTTGGTAGTTGTGGGCATTGTAGATAGATTCTGTATTTTTTTCAAAATTCTACAACTCTCCAAAATTGTCTTTGGACAGAATTTTCGTGTCACGTGTTCTTATTTCTGCGTCGCATTTTACACTGTTTTATTAATTATTATTTTATTGTCTATCGAAAACGAAATCACTGTCCGAACCCTTTTTGATGGTTTCTACGGGAGAAAGATCTGCTCTGTCATGTGGTGCAGTAACATTTTGCCACAGTCGCTATTAAAATTTTAATTGTAACGGCAATGAATGAAAAAGTAACCAAAACATGAAGCTTCATTTTTAATATAATCAAAGAATTCCAAAAGAACATTTTCTTTCTACTAATTCCAACTCGCTTTACTCTGCAAGAGTGAATACCCAAAGATCCCCGACCTAATTACAAGGATCGCCGTGCCCTAAACGATTTCTGAAAGGCATCAGCCCGGCTAATGCAAAACACCTTGCCTAAAAATTCTCCGGGCGGAAAATACGCTGGCCAGTTAGCCGGTGAAACTGACGGGGAACGTTCTACTCGAGCTTCAAAGTGTCCTGGAATAGTCGATTAGCGAACAGAAGCGGCAGGTAGACTCCGGTGTGTCTCCGGCTAAGTAGACTCGCGGAGTTTTTTCCTGGGTTAACTTTCTTTAAGCGAGAGCAAACGAAGTTTTCGAAGGGAAACTCTTGGGTGTCCTGCAACTGTGCATCGGTGCAACGGCGCGGCGCGGCGTCGTCAGCTTGCTGCACCTGTCTAACGGGCAAAGGGCAAACTAGCCCCTCCGAGTTCTCCCGGAGGTATGCATATTACTTTGGAAATTCAGTTAATTTTTCGAAGTGCATCAGTCACGCCGTCGCGACGCTGAAAAACAGGAGACGTACAGGACGAGACCTTTTCAGCTTGGCGTTCACTTATCTGCATACTTATCGCCAGGGCCCTTATGAATTTTAAAAAACATTTTTATCGGTCGAACAGCCGCGTTAATGGCCGCTCTGCGAGCACGTTAGTCTCTGTATGCTAATCGGCGAGAACGTTCTTCAGATTCTAGTGAAGCCACCGTAGATTTTCCGGCACAACAGGATATTTTGTTCTCCTTATCGAGGCAGTTTCCGAGGGCCTGACTCCTCATTTATTTCGAATAAAATGATCGTATCCGGGGTTCGTTAACGTTAACTAAATAAATCTCTGATACATCGCTCGGACAATGTGTGCGACGCACGCGACAATTTCCACTGGTCGAGTTGCTGGAGGATGAAAAAATCAAGATTCTTTTTCCTCACGATTTTCTAGGATTTTGTGGTCTTCAATAAATTCCCAAAGTAGGTCTTGATCGGTGGGCATGGAGCCTGCTCAAAAAATAAATTGAAGGAAGCGATTGAAGCAGTATAACTTTGGACAGAGTCCAATTACTGTATTTACATATAAGAAATTGTATTATTATTAGTAATAATTTATTACACTTTACTTGAATATATGTATTTATTAATAGTATAGAGATACGCGTGTGTTTCGCATGACTGCGTGGAGAAGACATTTTGTTCTCAAAGGTATAAACAAAACACACTGCGCTTCTAACATAAAACAATCGTTCAGGGAATATCGGTAATATAGAGCCCGTGTATAGCACTAATCGATTTATTCTCCAACAGAAATTTTCTTATATTCTGTGAATAGCTTGTGCAACATACCTATAAAATATGAAATTGATATCTTAATTAGACTTGTCTTAGAAAGTCAACAAAAGGTTACGTCATTTTTTGTCGCTCGGCATGAGACACGGTTACAAAGTAAAATGGAGGAAATGATTTAACCACTACAACTTCAAATAAAATCACTATTATATTCCGGTTATATTCTCTAAAGTTTGCGTAACATTCGAAAAAAATAAAAAATTGATACTTCCATCGGATCCGCTTCAAAAACTTCCGAAGAATAGTAGTTTTCGTCGGTCGCCGCAGAGGTGTCATCAAGAAATAAAAGAAATCAACGGGAATTGATGGAACCGAGGAACAGCGATGCAACAAATCCGAAAACCGGCCGAAGAAAATTCGCGTGCCCGTAGCCGATCGATTCGACGTCGAACAATCCGCGATAATTCCCGTCACCGTTCGGAATTCAATTTGGATTTCCGGTGAAGCACGGGACACGGGCCGAGGAGGAAACAAAATGAGGATCCGAAGGATCGACGGTGCTCCCGCGACCGGCCTTGATTCGAACGAATTTCCCGGGAATTTTCCGGCCAGCACAGGGCCCTCGGAAATCCCCCGCGACCCTTCCCGCCCCCTTATCCATATCGCGGGAAACCTTTTTCCCGCCTCGCGTCTGCGGTTTCCTCGATCGAGCCATTGTGCTCTCGTTGTATCGCGAGTTTTCCAACCCCCCGCGCCGCCACCACCCCCTTTCTTCGCGTTGCCCCGTATTCACCAGACCCCTAACCGTCGAACATTCTCAATTCGAGCTGATTGAATCGACCGATCGACTACACGCTCCACTCCGCGCCCAACGAACCATATTCATCGCGATCCACTCCCGCTTTTCAGCGAGTGCTACCCCTTGCTCCTTTCAGATTATTGCACCCCTCGCAGCACGCTGAAACGTTACAAAATGGAGATACGTTGCCATCGGTGGCCGTGGAATTGTTAAAATTCGAGTTTCTGTTGTTTGATACTGCTCTCAGTGTGATAAGATTAATGCACAAATAGAAGAGGGAAAAGAATGAATTTTGGCCGGGATCTACCAATGGGTTAGACTATTTGGGGAAGATCAAAACCATTTCATCACTGTTCCTTTTAAAAGCAAATCAATGGTCTTCAAATCTTGATAACTGTGACCTTTAAAAAATTCTTTCCCAGCATGATATTTCCCCTCTCGATAATAATCAAGATTTTTAAGGGAAAAGTTGATTAGGATCGAGAAGAAAAATAAAAGCTTTTTCCTCACATTTTTCCCGATTACCAATAACAAGCTTAAAAAGACGATAACTTTTTAAATATTCGACCATAGAACTTGAATTTTTTTGAAAAGTAAAAACAATCGGTTTTGTTACGTAACATCGGTTTTGTTACGTAAATTGCAGAGAAAATACTAAAAGTTATAATTTACAAGTTTTTTTATGTGGGCTTATAAGGACAATGTAGAAAACACGTTTCGTAGATCTGTATCAATTAAACATATTCTGAAAATTTCATTAAAATCGGTAAACGTTGCAATGAGCTACAAACGTTTAAAGATGGTAGAAATTGCAATTTTTCACGATTTTCTGCAATAAATCCAAGGATTCATATATCTTTCAATGCCTGTCGTTTTTTCCCACATCAACCGATTTCGATGAAACTTTTACAATGCATATAATTGACACAGATCTACAAAACATTTTTTTTAAATTTTCAATATAGACTCACATAGAAAAGTTGTAAAATGCAACTTTTAGTATTTTCTCTACAATTCCGACTAATTGCAATTTTTGATAAAATTTCTTTTCACATCATGTAGTAACTTAATTGCTCTAACTTCTCAAAAAAAAGTTATCGTTTTTTTAAGAGCGTCCGAATATTAATGGGAGTCACTGTATCTGACAACCACAATTTTGAAATATAAACAAAGAAAATCAAATTAATTTTGCGCGTGTTATTTAAAATTATAACTGGTAGCAGTCAAGATAAATATTTCCACATGAACACAATTCTTTAAACTGTTGATCGCAGTAATTTTATAATCGCTAATGAAGCTACGTCTTAAATCATTTAACTCATTGCAACGTTCACCGATTTTTATGAAATTTTCAGAATATGTTTAATTGATACGGATCTACGAAACGTGTTCTCTAAATATTCAATATCAGCCGACATAAAAGAGTTGTAAAATGTAACTTTTAGTATTTTCTCTAGAATTCGTATGGTCCAATATTAAAAAAGTTATCGTTTTTTTAAGAGCGTCCGAAATGGGAGTCACTGTAGGTGGTTATTTGATAGAACACCTTGTGTACCGAGTTTGTTCATCGAGCGGAGTAGAATCGAAGAAGAGTGGAGAGTAGAATGGAAGAGGAGAGAAGAGCGAAGTGTTAAAAAATAGAGGACAGTGTTTGTTCGAGACGCTTTGGCCGCAGTTACCTCGTAAACGATTGTCCCCGGCGAAAAGTTGTGCCGCATTGTTGAAAGTTTCATTGGTTGCGCGCCGCCTTCCGAAAGTCAGTACATTTTCCGGAAACGCGGACTGTTGGACGGCTGCCAGGCACGAAGGAAAATCTCGAGCGCGAGGGGTTAATTGGCTTAATTTCCTTCGAGCTCGAGCGAACGCCCGGAGAAGTGAAACACGTTTCCTGCCTACTTCTTCTCGCGAAACAAAAATGTTGCCTCTTTCTACCTGAAATTGTTTCTTCTCCCTAGAACTTGCCTTCGTGCAACAAATTCTCCCTACGTCCCTTCCTTCGATTTCAGCGGCCCCTTGAACGAAACCAAAACATGTGTTCCAAATATTTCTATCTTCATAGTTCTTTACGTAAAAGCCTTTCAAATATATTTATTGTGTATGTTATTGGAGGTCCACGATGTTGTGGATAAACAAGCTTCAGTTGTGTGTATTTGTATCAAATATGATGGAGAGCTTGTGGATTTTTGTACAAAATAAAAATTGTCTGCAGCGATTGCAAGATATAGGAGAATGGCTATTTAGACATTTATTTCTTGAACAGCTTTTTACAAATCGTTGCACACACAGTGAATAAAAAATAATATTGGCACAGTATTTAAAGGACTATAGCTTTTTAATATTGGACTGTAAGACTTTTTTTTAGATCTTAGAGCAATTAGTTTACTATATGATGATGAAAAAAGTTTTGAAATAATTTACGATTGGTCGGAATTACAGAGAGAATAATAAAAGTTGTTGTTTACAACTTTTTCATTATATATTCTGAAAATTTCATCAAAATCGTGACAAAAGTCCCTCGTCAACAAAAAGTGTGTTCAGATACCCCCAGCAGTAAAATATGCGCAGTTCACCCACGTATTACAAATATTAATCAAATTTCACGAAAATTATTGTTTTGCAATTTCGCGCACATTTTCGGGGCAACGGTCCAGCCAGCGGATCAAAAATCGGCGGACATCGAGCGTCCCTTTTTATTTCAATGCGATCAAAGGAATCGTTTGCACTCAAAGAGGAACAATGGACAGAGAAACGAGCCGCGCGTCCCGCCGAAACGGTTTCCACGGTTTATTGGACGTCGACGCGACTAATTGCCGCTGTTTCGACAGCACGTCGATTTTTCTCGGGGACGGAAGGGACGCGTGTGTGTCCTACGGACACAGCCCTTTGTCCCTGCACCCGCGGATATCATGGCAGACAGTGCCTTTGCCTCGACTAATGGAAGAATGTCCGACCCGTCGTCCGTTGGGACACCGAAATATAAAAACCGAAACGTAGACTGGCAACCGCAGACTCGAAAACGGTGATTACACGGTCTGGACCCTGGTCGACGACAATTGAACATATCGGACCGATATCCACGTGGACATCGAAGGGAACAGACCATAATAAAGCGCAAAGACCGCTAGCATTTATGCAATTTTCTACTCGATGGATACAGTTATCCCGATGCGTAACGTTTAACTATTACTCAAACGAGGAACTAGGTTTTGTTGAAAGAGGAGAGTGGATCTTAGTAAACTGAATCTTCTGTGAATTATTCAACCGACAGATTTTATAATTGAAAGATATAGTACAGTAGAATCTCGATTATCCGAACCTTTGATACACGAGTTTATTTATTTATGTAAAATAATCCTAGATATCCATGTACGAGTATTTTCTTACTAATTTGAATCTGTTGAAAATAATGCATCAGCAGTTTTTAATTCTTTCATTGCTTCTACTGTTTTGAATTCGTGGTACACGTTATTGCCATAAATACATAAAATCTGCAATCTAGTTAGTAGCTATCTCAGACTTGTACATACTTTCTTTCAATGCTAAGATATTTTTAAGTCTTGAACATACTATAAAATTATACGTTTCACGTAGCACGTAACGTATTCAGAAAGATTTCATTTACTCTAATTAGAAATAAAATTGTACCGAGTCTACCCGAACAATTGCCTAGTTCCTGTAACAAATTCTCAAAAGCTGTAGCTCTGGATCGCGTGGCAAATAAACAGGCGTTTTCGGAGAATAATGGAGAGTGGACCCAAGGGTTGAAAAGTTGTCCAGAGAAAGTCATGGGGTTGTCGGAACGGGTCCGATGGTGGAGAGACGTCGGACACGGAACGTGATGTAACCATCACGACGTAAACACGCACGGTTTTCAACGGAATGTCAATATTCGACAGTTCAATTAATCCCCGATGTATCATCCCCCGCGGGGGGGAGAGGGGTGTCGGCGTATGGGGAGGTCTATGGGGCTGGTTCGATGGAGGGAGGGCATTGTGTCCTCGCATTCCGTTCCGTAGCGAAAACCACGAACGCCGATGGCACACAGTCGCAGGAACGGCCGGACCCTCGCTCGATATTGTCTCCTCGTAAGTGCCACGAGAAAATGCGGCTGACACTTATGAGGCTACATTTCTCGTAGCTACCGCTTCTTCTTGCAGTTTTCTCCGGCGCTCTCTTTCATTTCTCTTTCTCTCGCTTACCGGTCGTCTCCTTTCGCTGTCTCTTTCCCGTTTTATCCAGCCTCCGGTTCCGAAGAAGGCGTTCTTGCCTGCGCTCGACGCATGTCTGGAATGCAATGGGAACCGGAGAAACTGCCGATGCGTCTACTGTTTTCCACGTCGATAACAATGGAAAGCTCCCACCCCTTTCTTCTCCACGCTCCTTCCCACCTTTTACTCCGGCGCTTCTGGATGCCCAACGAAAGCGTCTACTTTGGTGGCCAAAGTGCGGCTGTTTTTGGTACTTGTCGTGGTGAAGCTGATTTTGTGCACTTTTTTGTTAAGTACTACGCCTGTTGTACAGCTGTGTCTATGTACATTTTCGGTATTTAGTTTCCAGAATGAGGTACGATCAATATAGTACGAATTTATCGATGTGGCTGACAATTGGCCGATTTTTCTACTTGCTAAAAATTATAATGGTTTAAATAGTTGGTACACATTTATTTCCTATGATTGTATATCAACTACATACATATATTCTTCTTTTTGTGAACATGCTGTTGTATACCATGTCGTATACCTTTTCCATAGTTGTGTGCCGTACACGCACATTGTAAATTGCAGTACCAATATTTGACTCCTACCGTGGCAAGTCGTGTTTAGCCACTATCGTTTTAAAGAGTCGTGTCCACAAATGTTGGCACGTAGTTTCTCCTCATGACTGCAGTCTACCAACTACCTGTTTGTCTTTCTTCTTGAGAATAGTGTACTATTTCCATTGTTGTCTGAACATACCCGCATAGTGTTATTAATCATAGGACGAACATTTTCCTCGTTGACACATTATTTGTCCGCCAATAACCCACCAATAACCCCGACACATTGACAATACCAGGAAATATCGGCGTGATCGACGTTGACCTTCATTAGTCGATTGTTTCCCCACCCCACAAGACTCATAACGACGCCATAAATCCCGAATGAGGAACGCAGAGGGGGGAAGGACAGAGAATGTTAATACGACCTGAAACTTATGGAAAACCATTCTTCGCCCGACTTACAAGGCTCCCCTTTATCTTCTTCCAAATGGGACGGCGTTGCATAGCTGTATAATGACCTTGGATGACCAGCATTTTCCACATTCCAGCCCTTCTCATTCCGTGTGTTGTCCGGCCGCAGAATGTTCTCTCCAGCCGGAATGCGGTCGTTGCAGTTTTCATTCACACTTTCACGGACCCGCGAAATCGCGAATTCCGTGTGCCGGGCGTGTTATCGCGCTCGTCCACGTGTCGCGCATAATTTCATCGCCCACGCGAATCGTTTCTACACGCAGAGAAGAACAACGACACAGTCACAAACATACCATACTATACATACACATCCGTACCTTACACGCATACTTTCACAGCTGTGTCCTCGAAAGAAACATTTCCGGGACGAGGGAATCGTGCCGGATCGCGATTTCCGGAGACGATCTAGCTTAACGAAGATTTACGAGTTACATGCGCGCGATTTTCTCTCTGTCTAGAATGGACGCGCCAGTAGCGAGAGCAGCGAGGACGGCGCTGGAAGCAGCGCAAGCACTTCTAGAGGCGCTGGAAGCGGATTCGGACTCGGGGGTGGATGCACCGGGGGATGGCGCAGCGTTTTTGGGGCGGTTTCGGGACGGGAGCTCAGGCTCTACGAGTGTGCCCCATGGAGTCCCGAAGCTTGGGCCTCACCGAGCATCACGTGCCCTTTAATTGCTACCAGGTCGGTGAATGCATTTTTTTAAACATTTTTTTTTAGTTACTTTTTATTATAGAATGAAGAGGTAGACATTTCTTGAACATATTCTTTCGAGGATTCTCAGTTACTTTTTATTTTATAGTGAAAGGATTTTGAGTCCATGTACTTTTGAGTACATATATTGAGGATTTTTAGTTACTTTTTATTTTGTAGTGAAAGGGTTTTGAGGCCATGTACTTTCGAGTACATATATTCAGGATTTTTAGATACTTTTTATTATAGAAATAAGATGTAGACATTTCTTGAGCATATTGTTTCGAGGATTCTTAGTTACTTTTTATTTTGTAGTGGAAGTAAAGTGTAGTTAAGTAAATTATCTTGAGGATTTTTAATTACTTTTTATTATAAAATGGTGTGTTTTAACCAGGATGATGGAATAATTGTCTGGGGATTAGAAAAACATTGCTTTTGGAGTGAGGAGGATTCGAACCTTGGTCATTCCCGTGGTAGTCGACTACTCTACTCACTGCTCTGTTACCACCTTCGAATATTGAAACGTTTGTTTATTCAGGCAACTTGGAAATTCTGATTGGATATCTTTGGTTCCTTCTTTTGGCGATTGTATATAAAACATCACAATTTAAAGTTCAGAGTTTATAAAACAGGCTCGATATGTACGATGGGCAAGTAGTGTAGATCCACTTTGATCTGACAGTCTAATGGAAAATCATATTTTAAGATTGAGAGACTACGAATCAAATAAAATTCATTGTAGAACAGTAGTGTGGATTGATTTTGATCAGACAGGTTCATAAAAAATCATAATTACAGTGCAAGAGCCTAGAAAACAGATTGAAATCATCATGGCCCCAACGTCACAGCCTCTCTCCACAGCCAACCAGATCTTAAATAATTACCTACAGCAGCATTAGCACAAGTAATTTAGCTCAGCCAGGTTCTCGAACGTGCAAGTTCTTCGCGAGCACACGGTGGCCATCGCCTGGTGCCATAAATCATCGGAATTCTCAAACACATTAGGACACCTTAACCCGAGTACAGGGAGCTTGGTGTAAGATAGATTCTCCATCCTGTATGCATAGAGGAGAGCAAGTATTACGGATGAGACACGCTGATCATCCTCATGATACTGTGCAGACAGGCGTGTTAGGCGGACAGGTAGGCGAGAAGGTGTCACGTCGTGGCTCATGCGTCTAGCTGATATTGCAGCAACGTTGCTGGAAGCTGCTGGCTACATTGCTAGGGATCTAGTAGATGGTGCCAGACCATGGCCAGACACCATGAGGCCAGACCATGGGGCTACACCATGGGACCAACGTAACGCATTCGTGTTCACCGGCACGGTCGTGGGATTACCAATGAGGCACGTCGGATTACCGCAGTTAGCGGTGTTCGTTAGACCACTATTTTAATTAAGACTATTATACGTGCGCTGGAGTGTTCGTATCGGCGCGGGGGAGGACCGGGGGTGTTACGTGCACGGACCACTAACACGCGGCGCGGATCCGAGCGGAGCGAAGCGTAGGGAAGCGGAGAGAAGCGGTGTGGAGCGGAGAGAAGCGGCCAGGCCGAGCTCCCGATTCGTTTCGCGACCTATCGATTGTAATTATCGACGCGGTAGCGCCGGGGTCTGCGTTAAACGGGAACCAGCGACGCCGACGACTCCGAGGATAGAATTTAGAAGCTGCGGCAGGGGCAGAACTTTCCCCCGGCTGCGAACGTGGAAATTGGCTTCACCTATTGCGGCCGGAACTGATTCGACTCGATTTAACCCAGAACGAATGAATTAGAAAGGTGGGATCGTCCGGAGAATTAATATGAACCGTGGGGAGCCTGTAGATGGTGGTGGAGGAGACATTTGGGAGGGTGGTTTAATAAAAAGTTAAGTTTTAGATGGGGTGGAGGGTGTGCAGGTTATATAGTATATTAATCAGTAGTGTGAATCGGGTTTGATCAGCCGGTCTAAGGGAAGATCATGTTTCAGGGTTTAGAGTTTATAAAACACATTCAATTCATTGTGAACTAGTTATGCGAACGTTATCTGATCTGACAGTGTACTGAACACTCATATTTTTAGATTGATAGTTTCTAAAACAGATTAAATAATTCATAGGCTAGTAGTGTTGGTCTTTTCTAGTCAAACAGTGACTATGAGTATGAGATCATATCTTAGCGTTGGAATCGCGTACCCATACACTTCTATAGAAGTATTCACAGCATCCTCGTTCCAATGCAATCTCGAAAAACAGAATTCCTGAAGCCTGACGTCGATTAGAACCGGTCGAAGACACGCGACCGACCCCCACGTTGTCCAAGGGGTTCGACTTTATCGTTACAAGCGTTTACCGAAAAATTCCCCCTGACTATTCCGGCAATGCTGGGCCGTCGGCAAGGGAGACGAGTCCATTTGTTCGATTCGAGGAGCGTGTAACCGTGGCCTCGAGCTTAGAAAAGCTAGGCGATATAAGACGGGCGGGTGCGCGGTGGGAAAAGAGACGCGAGAATGACCGCATTCCCTGGAATTGGATTCTCTCGCAGGGGGTGCTCGCGATCCGGAAAGTTAATGCAGCCTGGGCCGAGGGAGCTTCTAGACAGCTCGAGGGTGTGGTTAATTCTACGCCGGGAAACAAGGATGCAGCAAGGACTCGCTCCCGGTACCAGCTCTGGCTTCCTCGAAATCCGATGCACCAGCATTTTTGCGGCTCTAAGCGACCCGTACCCACGACTTTTAATTCTTCTGTTCATACTTGACACTGCAGCCGGAAAATTACTCTTGTATCTTTCATTTAAGCTGAGGTTTGTTGCATTATTAATTGCATTGGCCAAGCGGTTTCTTACTCGTCTACACTTTACTCGAGTCTCGAACCTTAATGTGAATTTATTTGTAATTCACCGTCATTTAGCTTCCTTAAATTGTATATTGTACTTTTATATATTTTTGGCTTTATTCGGTATCGTTAGATTTTATATCGCACCTCCGTGTACTTACTATTTTCACTCTATTTTAAGTATTACATTTTCCCTTCCGGTATGCTCCCTCATATTATTTTATTTCCCTTTGTACGTGCTGCAATTTTTACTTTACGTATCATATTGTTTCTCCCGCTGTGTACCCTTATTTATGTCTTTATTTTCTTCATACGTACCACAATTTTTCCCGGTACGTATTATATTGTTTTTCCTGTTATATGCCTTTATTTATATCTTTATTCCCTTCGTACGCGTAGCGGCTACAATTTTTACTTTTTATTTAACGTATTGTACCTCCTGTTCTCTCCCTCTCCCTCTACCTTTGTTTAGACCTTTATTTTCACTACACGCGCCGCAACGTTCTCATTATTTTCTGTTAATTACTTTTTCTTACACATCAAAGAACCAACAGTCAAATGAATAATTATTATTGTTGTTAACGTTATTCCACCGGGCGCAATGAATGTTGGAAAACAACAATGGCTAACGAATCGAATGTAAAATGATTTTTTTATTGGATCCCGATAATACAACCGGAACATCAAACGAAAATAAAGGAATATATTACATCGACGCACGACCGGGACAAGTAATTCGCTTTGTAACAATAATCTGCCGATCTTTGTACAGAATCGTCGTTTTTCAGAAAGGTTTCCACCGATACACAAATTTTGAAAAAAGAAGACTTTCTACATTTAAATAATTCTCTTGCTGTAACTACAAAAGTTAGACGAATCATTCTTACGCAGAACGATTTTGTAGATCCTCCCAAATACAATCGTGTAAATTTTGCATAACGTTATAAACGCTTAAATGTGGGCAAATGATGTTTAAGGACACCGAAGCACTTCTAACGCAAGCATTTTCTCAAACGCTTATCTATTTATTTTAAAAATTAAGGGTCTGAGGCAAAATCAGCAAAATTCGGAGATTCTAATCATAGAAGAGATACGAAAGGCCAAACACAGTTTTAGTTTGTCCCACTAGTATGATTATAGCGAGTTGAAAATAATTTATAAACAATCCTACTTTTTACTGTTTTTCAAATTCACCAGCTCATTTTTATCATAAATTCATTAAATCCGCTAACAAATGAACGGTTCAGGATTCATCGAGGACGCGTTTGCTCCGGAAAGAAAAGTTTGAATATTTTTATTAAATAATATTTGCGTTCAATGTGCAAATACTTGTCGGCGAGCACAATCAACGATCGCCGAGGAAGCCTTCGCGGCAGTCGATGATTAAAATGATTAATATAATATCACGACGCGGATGAGAAATTAAACGGTGGACACCGTTCCGTCCGCGTGAATCATTTTCACGATGGTAGAGGAGCATGACCGCGATATAGCCGGGCGCCGTCAATTACCTCCACGATTACCGATTATATTTGAAACTCAAACGGTATTTCTATGAATCCGCTCGATCCCCGGGTCGCCGAGCCACCCGAACGCTGGAAATTCATCCCCTGCTAATGAAAATAAGTCGGCTGCGAGGGAATGATCAGGGCGCGACGATAAATCACCATTGATGACGATTTTTTAAGTTGCACGGGCCAATTAGTTCTGTTGCCATGTACGAAAATTGGAACCGATGGGAATTCCGCTAAATTATACCTTGCTCTAAGATGCTCTAGTACAGGGATGCACAGACTTGTTAAGATCAAGGGCCACATTGATTCATTGTGACTTATAGGACGGCTGCCAACAAAAAGACATGAAAGTTATTTATCATGTATTATTTAGTTTGTTTATATTTATCACATATTGTTACAAAGGAAGATAATAAAAAGTAAATAAATAATTATAAAATTAAGAGGGCCGGGGTTTGTGCATCCCTGCTCTAGTAATTAGAACCACCGGAAATTGATATTGAAGTGGGACATTTCTATTTAATTCACTGTTGAGTGCATAGTTTTTTGGAAGTTAGTGTCACCAAAAATGGAGTTTAAAGTCTAAATTTTTTGAGAAATTTTCGTTAGGTCCAATGAGCTTAGAGTATTTGTCATTATAAAAATAAAATAAAAGAATACAAAAATTGTGTTCATTTCAAGATACAGGAGCAACACAGACATGTATTCCTTTTATTAGCAATTTTAATGAGTTGGAAATTGGCAAGATTGTTCTTAAATTCTTTAAATATTTTTGCTGGTTAGCATTTCTTTTACTCGTTTTTTTCACAGATGTATAAAATCCGCAGTCTAGACCTCCACATATAACAATTTCTTTCAAATGAACGACTCGATACAAATTTGTGGAAAATTTATCACGTTTGAACAATGTTGCAGGGAACCCACAGACAAATCCCCAATTAAAAATTATTATTTTTTAATACAAATATAACAATTACTTTCACCTCATACAAGCAAACGCTGTCAGATCACTTAACGTTTCCGATCCATTCATCCCCAAGAACAATTGAAATTAAAGCCCCTGGTCCAGGGTAGCAACCCCCAAAAGTGCTTCTATTTTTCAAGCACTATATCTCCGAGGGGGTGATTTCTCACGGAGCGGATCCGCCGGTGAAATAGCGCGAGAATCATCGCGAGTAGACGTCGCGTGAACCAGCCACCCCCTAATGCCGCGAAATTCCCATATCTACGTCTGACGGTACGTCACTCGTTCTTCTCACCCCCTCCCAACCTCCTTCCAACCCCCTCGCAACCCCTTGAGCTGTCTCTCTTTCGAGCGCGACCGAGCTTCTTACATAAATCACGAGCGTTTAACCTCGTTCGGAAGGAACTGACGCTTTGGAACCGACTTCCGGCGAGCAGAGGGTGGAGAGATAGCGGGTGGTAGGATGTGCCAACGCGGCTATATTTTAAGGGATGAAACCATACGCGGATCGTGCGGCGTTTTATCGACCGCGTGTTTTGCGTGGCGAGCCGGAAATCTTGCTCGACAGCGAATACCGGGCCAGAAAACGCCGCTCGGATCGACGAGGATTAATAAACGGCGAAGGAAAGGGGGTGGAAAACGGGTGGAAAGGGTTCCGAACGGATCGGGGACCAAGATTCGCGCGATAAGCGATTTCGGAGTTCGAAAAACTGGTTCGACTCCGTAAATCTCGGCGTCCGAAGACAAAAGCGCGTCACGAGGATCAGAATTACCCCGTCGTCCCCCAACAACCCCTTATTTTCGATCCAGAGGCAGAACAAACCGTCAGACGCTTGTTTGACGAGGGTAGCCAGTCCTCGGACGATTAATCACTTCGCTATTAATTAACCGAGCAGTCGTTCTCTCTCGCGTTTCGAAATCGAAGCCACCCCTGTTTCGTACAAGGGATGAAGCTCGCCACCCCTCCACCCACCCCTGATGGTGGTTTGCTCGAAGATCACGGTCCTTAAGTTTTATAAGCCTAGCGAGCCCCCGGTTAATTACGATCAACCCCTCGATTTATCGTCCCGGCGACGTTTAAAGCGAGAATCAGAATTGCGGGGGTGGTTGCTGCGACTTCGAACCAGCTTGATAGTCGACGATCGATGCACTGTGATTTATCACGCTGTCAGCGGCAACGACCCGGCGACGACACCCCCGATGGGATCTCTTTGAGGAGACTCGAGTTGTACGAATTTGTTCCGCGATGTTTTGCTCCACCGCACCGTACAGAATCTTAAGGGTGGATTTACATTCTTCTGTATTTGTTTCGACGGTGCTTTAAATTTCTAGGCCAGTCGTTCTTGTGACGAGTCTGTTGATAGGGTGCTAATGAACTATCATACAATAGTAAATTAATTAAAAAAATTTTTCTCATAAATTTGTACTTCTTTCGAATTTGATAAATTAATTGCCATAAATTTCAATGCCACGACAAAAAAAAATATAACGAACGAATGCGTTTGACGTTTTTTATGTTTATCGATTTTTATTGATATATCGAAATAGCGTCCGATTTATTTTTAGACTCAAGTACATACAGTTATTATAAAGTGCCATGTTCTACATTTATTTGAGCCCTCAGATATTAAAAAATTGCTACAGGAATGTATTATAAATTTGACATATTTAATATACGCCCAAATACTTCTGCAATCACATTCACAATTTTGGTCGAATATTTTCTGCAGGGATAGCAGTTTATAAACGAACCTTTTTACATAACCTGAAGCCAAAGACGAAGAAATAGCCAATTCTGCGAATTTGTCACACGCGATATTTCGCCTTGGTAATTAATAACCGAACAAGTTGTTCGAGCTTCGGGGGGTAATTTCGGTGATTACTTTAGCAGCGATCACTGTCGAGGGGGCCAGGCACCCGCGCGAACGTGATCCTGAAGTTTCCGTGAGCACCGGCGCTAAATCGTTAATTACGATCGGCGCGATTAATCACCCCATTGGCGATGACGGCAATTTAAACGACAACGGGGGTAACGCACGAGATGTAAACAAGATTCAGAACCTGGCTATCGATGGTTTTGTCAACCGCCTTTTGACATGTGACCCTATTAATTTATTAGGTTGCTCCAAAAGTTTCTTCCGCAATGTTAAATAACACGAGCATGTACTAACAAAGCGATAATCTGTTCGCAAATATTTTACTATTTTCTAAGCTTCCTTTCACGTAGCCACGCAAATTTTCTTTCTTAAGAAACCAGATTCCATTTGTATTATGTATATCGAGCAGATGAACTAAAAAACATTTCCAGAGTGGTTCTAAACAGTTCATCCAACGATTTAATTAACGCAAGATTGGTACACGTATTGCTGTTTCCACAATGCGTATTAGACTGTCTGACATTTCATGCGTTTATAACAAAAATTGATAGCTGCAATTTAAAATAACAAAAAGATTACAATAATTCAGGAATGTCGATACACGATTCTCAACATATTAAAATTATTAATGAGGAAAATAAATTCTTGCTTAGCTCCTGTAGCTTGCAGTTGGTGCATACAAATTTAAATTTTCATAAATATCCACAGGCCACTTATGACTTTCCTTCAGAATCTAGTTTCTTACCATTTAAAAAAATCCTCGTCCTCCGAACATTAATAGACACGGTTGCATCCCAGTAGACATCAACTGAAACCTCAACTCAACTCACCCTCAAAATTCTCTATTAACCCACTCACCACGAACTGCACACCTTCGAGCAAGTAGAATAGGTCATCGTCTAGTCAGACATGGTATAAAATTGCGTTCCGTCGTCTCTGTAGGAAAACTAGCTTCACAAAGGTCGTCAGCTTAGTAGAATATAACAGTGCCTGTCCGACGGCTTTTAAAACCTTGGACAGATCTCAGTGGAAAGGGATCATATTGGGTCAGACGCGTTCCCAAAACGCGCATCTGATCCAGAAAGTAGAATACAGCATACCCGATGGAACAAGGGACATAGGCCGGCGGCTAATCCTTGAGAAGGGGTACGAGGACTGTCTCAGGGGCACAAAGGGACAGCAGGATGTGAATCAATCCGCAGAAAACGGAATCGTGAGTTTCGAACCTATATTCGTTTGGTGGCCCGGCGAAATCCTTTCGCGAAAGTGGCTGAAGCAAGGAGCTTTCCGACCGCGAACCTCATCTCCCTTGCGTCCCACCCACACCTTTACACCCCCGCCCCTATAGAGGGGGTGAGTCCGATACGGAAGTTGTTTCCACGGGGAATAAAGTTTCAGGGATAAGCGGCAGTGTCCCGGGGAATGCGGGGGTGGACCGGGAACCAGGGTCGTTTAAGTGGCTGTTTTTCATGCGGCCTCGTTGAATATGTATTCCGGTTTTGTTCCGCTCACAGGTGCGTGTCCTTCCGCGAAAGAGTGGTGATTAAGGGGATGAAAGTTCAAAGTTCGCCGTCGCGTGGGGGTTCCGATGAAAAACGTGTTGCGGGGCGAGGCTGCGCCTATCGTATTCCTATTTTTCCGCGGAAAACCGGCTGTCACGAAAGTAGACAAAATGAATGCACAAAACAAGTAGAACACGTGCAAAAATTTTCTGATTAAAAAATTAATTTCTTAATGAGATACCATAATTGATATTAAAATCACATTAATGTGAATAACTTTTTCACAAGTAGGTGTTTCTACTTAAAAAGAATACTGTACATTCTCAAAATATAGACTGTTAAATCAGTAAAATTTAAAATCCATTCGTCCAATAGTTCTACTTTAAACAATTCCGAAATATGACATAGTGGCTAGGTAATAACTAGACTCCGGATCTTTATGCAAAATAAAAAGTTTGTGCATCAATTGCTAGACACAGAAGCTAAATATAAATTTATATTTTGTACTAATAATTTTAATATAGTGAAAATAATATATATTAATACATACTCATTTTAATAAACTGCACGTACTCATTTTTTCCATAAATGCACAAAATCCGGAGTCTAGTAATAACTAATCTGCTTCGCAGCATTTACTCACAGTGAATAAAATTCTTTTAAAAATCCCAAAAGGATTAACTCGATATAGAGGATTATTGTTTCACTCTGTTCTCAATCTAACTTTGCTAAAAATCCATTTCACGCAATTTTACACATTTTAAGCATTTCAATCCTAGCTTCTTTGACCGCGCTTAAAAGAACGAGATTCAATTTGAGGGTTAGGAGCTTTTCGACGGTTCCAGCTGCAAGTGGACAGTTTTGGGGGTGCGACCCATATTTAAAATCGAGTCCGCCTATCGACCGAGGGTAGCCACCCCCTGGCAGGCCCATCGGGACAGACATTTATTTCACGGGCTTTTCGGATTTGACGGATTAGACCGGAGCTTCTCGTGTGCCGCGAGGATATTAATGCGCGTCTGGCGTGAAGCACGAAGTGCGCGACGGGGTGAGACTGGAAGGGGGTTGCTTTCGGGTGGAAAAAACCGTACTGGAAACGGAGGGGGTTGCTTTCGGAAAAAAGAGGTTGGCAGGCGTGGCCGAGGCGAAGTCGAAGGTAAAAATTGCGGGCAGATAAAGGTGTTAAGGACGCCATTCGTCTACCTCGTGGCTGACAGCCGCGATAAAGTTTCTTTTACGCCGAACTGCCGCGGACTGGTTTAAAACTGTTTCCTCGAGGACGATGCACGGGGATCGTGCGTCAAGAAGACGGATACCACGAAAAACTTGGATTCCGAGGATTTACGAGGTGCGTGGGAATCGGCGCTGATAAGGGTTGCTTAATTGCTCTCGTTTCGTGTGACGGATTTTTCAATCTGGACGGTGAGACGTAAACTGAGGGCTCGAGAAGGGAGCTTTGGGTCTGGGAGGATTCAATTCGCCCCTATCGATAATCTCAGAAGCTCTTATTAACACATCACTTACTGTAAACCTATTAGTATCATTATAGTATTTGTTAATCCCGAAAGAAGTAATTGGATTACGTTCCAGAGGATGTTGTGTTGGTTCAAAAATTGTCGTTGAATAACTTGTTAAAAAATATTCAGCTGTGAATCATAAATGTTTAAGTATAGTTTACGTGCTGATACGTTTTTCCCATTAGCAATTGTTTTGAGCAGCATTATGTGACCATTGCTGTGTTTTGGGGGGTTTAAGGGTTGAAAAGCAGTATCAGGGAGGTAACCCTTCATAGATCAATTGTGTATGTACTGTATTAAAAACATGGAAAAATTGTTATACAAAAATTTATCGTTTCCACTTCATACAGCTCAGATTTGCCAAAAAAGGGTTAACTTTGTCACTACATTTCTCAGAGTATTTTTAACAATGTCAGTGAAAGAAAAATCTGTCTTAAAGCTGATTCCCAAATATCACGCAACAAGCTCCATTCGGAAATCATGTAGTTGTTTTCATGTAACATCGATTGCGTGGAGTTGTTGATAGAGAGCATAAGAATGATTTTTGCGAAGACCCGGTCGGCGTTGTCGCGCGGATTTGCCGTTTGCGAGGTGTTATCGCTCGCACGCTGACAAAACGGGCAAATTGTTCTGTATGGAGAGGCGAAAAAGGGGGATCGGGTTGTTGATTTGATTAGCGGCGGGAAGCCTCCGGGAATCGGGGGCGCGGGAATATGATCCGGATCGGGCGGGCGCTCGTTCGCGATTCACAGTCTCGCAAATCCATATTCACCGTCGACCGGGTAACAACAGCACCGACAACGGTAACGAGAAAAGTGACAGTGGTCCGAAAGCTCCTGTTGAGCTGGCTCCTCCTCCCCCCACCCGAGTCCTCGTTTCTCTGCCCTTGTGCACACACGCGCGAAAACATACACACACACACATCCCTGTCTCCACTTGGCAACCAACCCCTTCCTCCCCCCTCTGCTAATCCGGATTGATGGCAACGGCCCGCTTCCAGCCGGCTGATAATAAATAAAGGTGAGTGACGTGGAAAAAAAAATTCTTTTTTTTCTCGCAAAACCCCGGCAACGATATTACCAACCTGTGGATACGGGGCTCGACGAGCTCGGCAGAGTGCTGCATTCCGGCGCCGAAACGCGCGATGAATCTCTTAAAAGCGATAGTCCGCTCGAATCTCGAGCCCGCTTCGTCCGACGGATTGACGGGAACGAGGATTCGTTTACGGGAACCCGGAGACCCGCGAAATTCAATTTATCTCGGTGTCTTGGAGCCTCGATTCACACCGAAACGATTTTTTCCAGCGATAACCGGCGACGAGAGTATCGTGACGAATTTCGGACTGATGGATCTCGCCTGGTACGTTGCTTTTATTAATTATTCGGGGTTCGGGAGAAATTTGGACGGTGTGAAATTTTTTTCGATTAGGTGGTACATGGAAGATTTTATAGGAATTTTTAAGGTAGGTTCTAGGATCGTTTGGACAGCGTTTTAATTACATATCCGATTCTTGATAGGTTATATCAAGTTGGAGCTAGGAATTAAATTAATGTGAAGGTACATTTAGATATACAGGGTCTGACTAGAAAGTAATGCGACCACATTTTTTAAAACAAATCTATTGAACATACGAGTACAAATCTTTAAAATTCTTCAAAGTAGGACCCTTGGGCGTCGACATATTTTTTCTAGCGCGATTTCCATGCTGTTTATGCTCAATGGAAGGTGTTTTCTGGAACCTCTCGTAGTACCCTCGTCACAGCCTCTTTGCCGCGTTCCACGCTTTCAAAATGGCATCCTTTTAGCACATTTTTTATTTTCGGGAACAAGAAGAAGTCGGCGGGAGACAAGTCAGGACTGTACGGATGTTCAAAAAGTGTTGTTATGTTATTTTTTGCCAGATATTCGCGGACTCGTAGGCAGGTGTGGCTGGGCGCGTTGTCGAGATGAAGCACTCAGTTGGCGACGATCTCTTTTCCGACGCGTTGGACCCTTCGTATCGATCTTTTGAGCACTTCCAAGTAGAAAGTATCATGCGAACACTTAATCGACGGTCCGAATTTAAAATTTTCCGCACACGGATCACATTTCCCTCGGTTCTGCTCGTTGACGGGCGCCCAGAGGACGTACATTTTCCACCGCCTCCCGACCTTCCTTAAACATTTTGTGCCATTGCAAAACCTGAGATTTAGACAGGCACTCATCCCCAAAGGCCTGTTGCAACATGGAAAATGCCTCAGTCCCAGATTTGCCAAGTTGCAAACAAAATTTGATCGCGTAACGTTGTTCAATAGAACTCTCCATGTCAAGCTTGTACCGCGTACCGAAAACACGACTCAGTTTATTTACTATTTTGACCGAACGATAGCGCGGAAACGTACGAGTTTTTTCATGTTTACAGCTGAGACCCCACGCACCGATTACCCCAGGCGTGCGCGCCCAGCGGTCAATAGGAGAGCCAAAAAAAATTCGGTCGCATTACTTTCCGGACAGACCCTGTAGATAGCACGAATCCCTCTGGCGTTCATGAACTTGGTGAGTTGATGAACTTTTGAGGGCTTAAAGGGAAGCTGGAAGGTGTGTTGATGATAGGATAATTTAGGTTTAAAAGAATATTCGAAATCATGTCGAAAAATCATGAATCTCATTCGGTAGATCGAACAAAATTACATGGATTTTAAGGGCTACTTTAAGTTAATTTTAGAATGTGTTCCCGTAGGAATTTTTGAACGTTTGAAGGCTCAAATTAAAGGTGAAAGATCACACTTTATCATAGAGATTTTCCTGTTACTTTCCACCTTCAGAATAAATCGCCCACAAAGATAGTAGTTATCCCAAACCTTCCCAATCACTCACAAACCCACTTCCCCATAGAATTTCCCACCAAGTGTCCTTCACCAGATAGAGACACGCGTGAAACAAGCGGACACCTTACGGTTAGCCATGAGATCGTCTCTGACACACGGCTGCTCTCCGTTTCCCTCGATAAAGCGGAGTAACCGTCGAAGTTTGCCGAGAGGGAAAAAGACGTTCTATTTCCGGATTTTCTATTCTATCCTCAATCGAGCTTTCATCCTCTTTTTTTCCCGGCGAGCCTCATTCGAGCGGAAGAGAGAGCCCGCCCTGCGAGACAAACGCGGGCGCAACGGTGACCGTCGAAGAAATATTTCCCTGAACGCGAAGATTTATAGAATCGTTGCAGAAACGGTGAATCCGTCGACGGAACAGCTGAGAATCCGGTCTTCCGTAATTGGACGTAGCTACCGCGTAACCTTTCACGTAATTGTGCCCCGTGAATCTTTCATCCCTCGACCTCGAGGAACCTTGACGTTCCGCAGCGCTGACGACGGCTTGATATCCCGCGCCGCTTCTACTTCCAGTTTTACGCTCCTCTGCCACCCTCTGCTACCCCGTGATAGCCTTATTTCCCCTCCCCGTGGCCCCCGGTCTCATTAAAACTGGATTTGCTGGCCCGGTTCGATCATAACACCCCCCCCCCCCCCCCGTTCTACTCGCAGAGACAAATGGCAGCAGTCTGTTGCACCGTTCTCCTCGTCGGACTCGGCTGGGCCTGTTGTCTGACCAAACACCGCCCTATTCTACTTACAGCACGATACGTTTGTGTAATTGCTTCAGGCAAGACCGCCTGTTAGGCGTTGTTGCCATAGAGGGAGATCTCGTTCTACTTTGGTGGAGGTTTAATGCTGGGATGAGTGGTGGCTGACCTGTTATACTTGCGGCGTTTTAACGTCCTTTTATACATACGTTCGAGATGCTTGGAACAAAGGCACAGCGTGTCGTCAGCTACCAGAACCCGAGGGGTTCCCAGAACCGTTTACTCTCCCCTACACCCCTGGAGATGCCTATGCCAGAGACTGCCAGGTTCCTGGCAAATATTCTGGACGACTATATTCTGTCCGGCAACTGGCGTGACGGCACGAAGGCAGAATAACATGCTGTATTATTTAAAAAGCTATTAACTAGAACTTTTCAGAGTTCGTCGTGGTAGTAGTTGGGGAATACGTTGTTAAGAATTTTATACGTTATAACAATCAAAATAACAATTTATTACTATGGTAACAAAAAGAAATGAATATCATCTGACAATCTGTACGGTGAAATTGTTTGAGAAGAATTATATGTATAATTTAATTATATAAATTGTATGTATAATTTAATTATATAAATTGTATGTATAATTTAATTATATAAATTATATGTATAATTTATAAGGATGTGTGATGCTGTGTTTTCCTATCTCCATGATGTTGTAGAGGAGAGATACCGATAGTTTACCTAAGAAACTGTGAAGCCCACAAAAATATTTCTTTTTTGTACCGTGTACAGCAGGGAACTGTCGACGCGCTCTCGAAGGCCATGTGGAAATGCTCAGACGTTCGAGCTAAATTGCCTGACAGTACCGAAAAGAAATATCGGAACAACCATATTCTGCCCGAAGGCCTGAACACTAGATGAGTATAAATGGGCCTTTAATGATTGGTGCACGTCGGTTGTGAATGGGATTTTAGAAACTTTTTGACTTGATAGAACGAATGATTCTTCTACTTTATCGGGTCATGGTATCCATATTTGTACAATACGTATTGTATGCATTTATACCAAAAATTAGTAGGTGCATTTTAAAACGATTCGTAGATGAAAATGATTTAAAGCACCTGACACTAATAGATCATTTTTAACTTGTTAAAATTATTAAAGTAAGAATCAAATCTCTGGCACCTGTCTGTTGCAATAGAGGCAGACAATTTTCTATAAAAATCCACAGTCTACTTATTTGCAACATACAGGAGCTACGTAGACATTTCTTTATTTTCTCAATAATTTTACTCGGTTGGAACTATTGCAGCAGAATTCGTAAATTTTTTAAATATTTTCACTGTCTTGTATTTGTATAGAACTGTATTGCAGTTACCTTTGTTGTGAACAAATTGTTATTTCAATGTACCCAATTTTATTCTTCTCTAATAATTGAATCACTGTAAATGAAAGTCCAAACGAAAAATAGACCCAACCAACACCTTTATTAAATTCCTTTCGAAAGCTTTTTCTCGACGAGCTTGACCCAAGGTCGCAGAGCAAAGGGTTGAGACCGTGGACAAATAATATTGTGATTCTGTTCCGTCGAAGGAAACGCAAGAACCGTAGCAGCATAAACAAGATATGTAAAGTTAATTGTAATAAGAGGCTCCGGCGCACCGTGCCCCATTACAAACTCTCTCGTCCCTGTCGGCGAGATGTACGCGTCTCGGCCCCCGTTCATTTTACACGTTTCACGGGATATTTAAATTCCGTTTAAATTCTACCGTTCCTTGTTTCCGGTTTCATATCTACTCGCAGATTCTACCTTCCGTCGCTCTTTCCCCGCGCAATTTCCACGCGGTATTCGCGTTTTATTTAAATTCTGCTCCCACCTGTTCCCCACGCTATTTCCCCATACCCCTTAACGCTTCTTTCTTTCACCATTTATACGGGGTGATCCACCTGAAAGTAGCCGACTGAACACCTCAATGGGTTTCTATGATGCGAAAACATTTTCTCTGCAATTTGATGCAAATGAATTTCACCTCTCATTCGATTTTGCAAATAGAGAACAAAGATACCGAAGATGCCCGCGATTTAGAAACTATATGTATCTTCTGTGGCAATAAATGTACAGTATATATTCAAAAAATTGTCTTACATGTCACCTAAAATGATAAAATTGTTTTCCACATAAAATATATACATATACATGTATACATAATTTTTTTTAAACAGCTTTTTAATCACTGTATATCGTGGTTCACTAAATACACTTAAAATAAGTAATCACATTATTAAAGCCACAGGGTGTCCCGCGACTCATGGTTAACTGATTATAGTAAAAATGAGTCAAAAAGAGAATAAAAAGAATAAAAATTTTTCCTCCGTGTCTTCGTTTTCGAGAAAATCAAACTCGAAAATTTACTCGGTACTTGTCGACTTCGTTTTTTTATACATAATCCACTGCCTTACCTTATACCAACAATAAGTCTTTGATTTTCTCGAAAACGAAGACACGGAGAAAAAAATTGTATTCTTACTTTTCGACTCATTTTTCACCTCCTAAACGGTTGACCATCCACGGGACAAATAATATTGCATACGGTGCGGTGTTACCACGTGCATATTTTTAATTCTGAAACACCAATAATATTTTAATGAAACAAAAAATTCTTATGTCTCTCCTTTCCATATTAGAAAATTCGTCCCTTGAAAAAAAAAAGACTATTGACGTTATGAGCCCCGGGAAAAATTATCCTGCCACATAAATATTTTTTTTAACGTGATTAATACTATTGAAACCGTATGTATGTATGCACAAGGCTTTGTATATTAAAATTGATTTCTGTACTGATTAAAATTGAACGGGATTCTTCGGTGGCTGGTTTTGGTCACCCTGTATGTTTCTGGCGGATCCTTTCTCGCGTCCATTCGAATCCTATTTTCCACTTAATTTCTATCCGAACCCGGTCTTATTTATATTCCGCTCGGTTCCTATTTCTATCCGCTCGCTGGGGTGCGTGGGTGGGGAACGGGTTGCGGCCGCAGCTACTTAACGAGATTATATCTACGGGGTCCCTTAAACCGTCGAAATTGTTTTCCGATCGGCCGATTAAACCGGCCCTGTTAGCGGCAAGTTCCTCGGAGGGGTCTCGATCCTTCTCTCGATCGTTCCAATCAACGATCTTCGAGTGAGGCCAGCCGGAAGAATTAAGCCTGCCCCTCGGATCGCCATGATGGCTTAAATGCTCCGTCTAATTCGCGAATCGATGCGAATATTTCTACTTCGGATCCCGATTCGTTCGAAATTAATACCGATCACGATGGAACTTATCATTCCTGAAATAGCGTTTTTCTATTTCGATCTCGAAGGTCCTGGATCAAAATAATATATTAATGCTGTATCTATGAGGAATATCCCATATTTCATACCTTATTAACAGGTTCACTGCCAAACGACACCTTGAACAATTCTATAATATAAGAGAAATTTATGTAACTGTACAATGCACGAGTTGGGTCAGTGAGATCCATGAATTTGTACTGTTTTTATTTCCTTTGAATCATCTTGGAATTCTACAATGAACATATAACAACAATCGCAATATATACGAAAAGCTTCGACTTTTTAAAATAAATGGGTACCTCCGCAGAGTAAAAGTTTATCACCTGTAATATAATTTTATATAATAATGACAACGTTCACTCAATGAAAAAAAGTGAAACGCAAAGAATGAATACAAAGACATATAAAATGAAACATACTCCTCACATTTTCCTTTCTTCATAAGTTCCAAGAGTCAGGACTGAAGCATGAACAAAAATGTCCCTGCGGACAACTGATATTCTGAAGAGGATTAGACCATCGCGGATGAATGCAAGCATTCATAAAAACCATGAGGAAACAATTGGAGCAGTATTTCGAATAATATCCTGCGGAATCACATTTTTCTATTCGCTGGACCTTCCACAAGGGAAATTCAATTTTCCTCGAGCCCTTTAAATTTCTCGATGAAAATGTACATTTCCATGAAATTCTATAGTTTAATTGTCGATATGTTCCTCGCCGTAACACGACAGAAAGATAGGTATATCTGTCGGCAGTATTTTACCAAGTAATATTTAACTAAATTTTCGATGATCGTTTCTAGAACACGAGTGTCCCGGCGAATTGAAATTATCGTAATCAATATTTTCGCCGGACGAAGGGAAATATTAAATCTCGGTATTCAGTATTATTAAAATTTCTGCGATGATGAATTTTATTCAGCAATGCTATTCAATACTATTTCATGATATTTCAAAGGACTTCGTACGAGTATCCTGGTGTGTAGATTTTCCCTCAAACCCATCGGGGATCTATTAGCACAGTTTTCATTAAAACATCGAACTGGAATACCATCTCAACGAATAATCCTAAACTTTGCAAGTGGCAGGGTGACTTTAAAAGCTTTGAAGATCGCCTCGGATTTCATAAGGCTGGGAGCAATCGCGAAACAATGGATCGAATAGAAATGTTCTTGAATACGCACGAATTAATCCACTCGGCTTTCCGTCTGCCTCTCTTTGCAAGCTTTCGCTTTTTCGTCTGTTATTAAACTTTTTTTTACCCCCTGCTGGAGGAAAATCATAATTAAGTTTATTAAATAAACACGGATCTCATAAACTTCTCGGTTGCAGCGTTGCGCCGCGCCGCCGATGGAATTGAATTTCTGCTGTTCTCTGAATTTTTTGTGTAACAGATTCAAAACTCAATTTTATCCGCTGCATAAATCAAAAGTAGAACATTTCCGAAATGTGCTAGCAAAATTTTGCCGAACGGTTTCGCAAAAATAACAAAGTTAAAGACCATTTAGTGCGATGTAGTTCGAAGCAAAAGCTCCATCTCGTTTTCTGAATCTGTGTGACGGCTAACTCGGAAACTAATTAACCAATTCATAGCGAACGAAGCTCATTCGATTCGTTATAAGTTTGTCCGGTACTGTATCAACAGTATTAACATTATTCATTATTTATAATACTCTTTTTTAATAACATAAACCTGGCACGGCTGAACCGAGGTTGGCACGATTATATGTTGTCCAATAAATGAACAAATGGACCAATGCAAGTATAAAAAATATTTTCTCACAGTCTAAGGGTCTATCTGTTCAACCCAATAAACTTTACTTCCACATCGCCAACAGTTTTCCAGGAAAAAATTCGTAAAGATCACTTACGTTTATCGCTGTCACGCGAGAATCCTCCCTTAATTCGTTCGTTTCTTTGTCCCGATTCTCCAGTTCCGGGAAACTGGATGTTACGGTAGAGGAACGTGGCGGGAAAGAAAGAGAGGATAATCTGGATTCCCGTGGGAACAGAAGACAGAAGTCGCCGGGTTTCTGGCTCATTAATCTTCGCGCGAACGTCTGGAACAATAGCTGGCCGTTAAGTGTTTCCATTGAACCGCGGGAAACCGCTCGTGCAAAATTCTTCGAGGAACTACGATCTGCCACGGGGATAGGGCTTTTTTAAATATCGCTCTCGAAGTGTCGAGGCTGGACACCTGCGAGTCCCGCGAACTTTTAATGAAAGCGTTCCCGGGTCGCTCGTGGAACGGGATTTCTGCTTAATAAAACGTACTCGCAGGGTTTCTGCAACTTCGGGTTCCGTTGCGCGCCGAATCGCTTAATATCGGGAGTAAAAGACAGTTTTCTCACCCCTAGTGGTAAGTATTCTTCAATTTTTCTAAACGCCTCAAGGTCTTCTCGTTTTTGCAAACAATTGAGTGATGCAAGTCTCTGTAAACTTTGGTGGCATTGAGTCTTATGAAACTTGAAATTTTTCAATTCAATCGTACCTCTAAATCTTCGTCGTTCTTGTAAATTTAATTCGAGCAGTTAAATGGTGCTTTAAGTCTCGCGGAACTTGGAATTTTTCATTTCTATCGAACTCTCGAATTTTTTAATCCAATCGAATATGTGAATTTTTCAGGTCTTCTAAACCTGTGAATTTTTTACTGTTTTTGTAAATTCTGTTATTGTGTACTTGTTTCTAAATTCCTGCATTTTTTAGCTCGCGACCTTTGAATTGTGTGATTGAAAACTCTGAATTTTTTAATTCTTGACCTTTGCACTGGTTATATTATTCACTGGAATGTCGGTGATGGACGAAAATATTAAATGTTGTAAAGCACACATTTTTCACGGAAAATTTATACAGAAAAATATATCTTGGCTTTTTCCAGCTTAGTATCATGGAAGATGAAGAAAATTGGTTATTTTAATTCACACGAAAGATTCCAAGAATCACAGAAAATTATTTATGAAAGTATTAAGACTACTTAGAATGGTACCACCAAATAGCAAGTGAAAGAAGTGAATAAAACAAATGTTTATCTTGAAAAATGTAGAATAAATTTGTTTTTCCTGGATAGCTATTAGAGGGTATAGAAAAGTTTGTCGAAGCAATTCTTCGTCCACCGGTCGGTCCCGTACATCGAAAACTTCACACGCGAGGATGCCGAGCAAGAGCGGAGCACACACCACAACGAAATTTATTGTTGAAGAGGACCGGGTTCAGGCCTGAGCCGGGTCCTCTTTCTTCCATTTCGGGTTCTTTCGAAGCGGTCGAAAGCAAAAGGAAGAGCTCGACCGACAGCTACAAAGGAACCGAGCACAGAAAAAGAGATATATTCTCTGGGTTAGGTAATTTATCGCATCGCCCTCGGCCACGGTGATTCGAGATTCGCTGGACCGATCGAATCGCCTCTGTGCCGATCCGGCCCGGGAATGCAAAACAACGAAACTCGGCTCTATCGTGATCTATGTCTGGGGGGGACGTTGCTTTTGTACGAGATTTAACACTTTAGTGTTCGAAACAATACCTAGATAAAAGAACCTCGGGGAGATTACGATTTCCGTGGCCCCTTGTTTAGAGGTTAAATTTGTGTTCTTAGGGTTATTTTAAGAAAAAAATGTATATGTTTTTTTATAAATCTGCAAATATCTCAGTAACTATGCGAAATATGACAAAATATCAAGAGACCTTTTTTGTAGATAATTTAATTTCCAACAATTTATGTCGTATGAAATTTTTTTACCAGCTGCGCAATTTCCGAGTATATTTATATTTCGGTGAAGTTGCAGAACAACTGCCTCCCCCCCGTAATGATGGTCGGGGGAACGTAAAGGCTCAGTTCACAACTGCTTATACGAGACTCAAGAAATGTCTATGTATTAAAACTCAATTAGCTGTTAATATTATTGATGTATTAGATTAGGTTGGGTATAGGTTAGGTCTGGTTAGGTCTCCAGTGAATATTTTTCGTGAAAATCGGAATTTTAACATCAATTGAATGTTTCTTATAGGAAATTCAATTTCCTACAAAAAAGGTTTATATATATTTTGCCATATCTGGCATTGTTTCAGAGATATTCGCAGGTTTATAAAAAAACAGGAAATCTACTTTACCGGCTAAACCAGGCCGATTTGGTACCTATAACATATACAGTTTTTTTCTTAAAATGATCCCAAGAACACAAATTTAACCTTCAAAGTAGGGGCCACGGAAATCGTAATCGTGCCAGAACCTCAATACTGTCTTTTAAAACGGCCTGAAGCAATAATTATAACTAGACTGATTTAATTCAAAATAAAATTATTAATTGCACGATATAGGAGCCGCGTAGATATTGATTTCTTTTTTAAATAATTAGAGAGACTCGTGTTGCGAAAAACACTGAATTTATCTTCGAATTAGGGAATTCACGGTGCCAAACGTTGAACGAAAGAAAGCGAGAATGGCGCGGAAGAAATGGGAGAACAGAGAGAAACGGAGAGAATGGAGAGAAAGGAATGTAACCGAGCGGAAAGCGAGCGGAGCTGAGCGAAATACAAGTGAGTTACCGGTCAGATGCGAGCACGGAGTGTGAAAGATGGGGTTTCGATAATCGAACGGTGAACCGGATCAATTAAACCCCCCGGGGTGGGCATTAATTATTGAAGGTGTCGTCGACAGTTTCCTATCGCACGTGCGATCGAAGCGCAATATTCGGGACGAGTTCAGGATTTTCGCCTGCGGACTAGACGACCTCCACCCGCTCGTTCCGTTCTTCCTCCTCGTCTTTCCACTATTTTCTCCTCTGTGCCGACCCGATATCTCACCGCCTCCAAACCCCGTTTCGAACCGATTTTCGTTATCCCATCGAGCGGCGAGTAGAACCCCACGAATCCGCCTCCGTCTAAACATAGAGTGTAATTTGTCGCCTAATCGACTGAAACGAGGTTCCACGCGACATCAACGGCACTATTATCCGCCTGCGGCGATACTAAATACAACCCGAGAATATTGATAAAATTACGCACATTGGAAAATATAGGGTGTCCTTGCTGAAGAAAACCACCTAAATCCTTCGTTTCTCTAAAAAATAGTTTTATGAATTCTAATAGTTTCAATGAACGAATATATCCCACTGAAATGAAATTTTTCTTGTCATGACATATTTTCTTCGACTCTTCGTGTGTTTTGGTATTTTTTATGTGAGTATGTATACGTTTTTAGTGTGGCTTGTAACGGTTGAAAAAATTAATTTATATCTTAATTGAGGGAAACGTCACAATTTATAACTATTTGCATCCGAAAGTGTGTAGTTGCTATTGGACATTACTTTCAATATTTGATCGTATAATTGAAAAAAAATTAAACCATTTTGTGTCACAAATATGGTTAACATGATAAAAAACGAAGGAAGTAATCGAGAACGTTCAGTATACATGTATCAGGTTGACGTATTTAGTTCTATTGCCATATTCGGCAAATTCTAGATAATTCACCGGCTGGTCGTCAGTCGCGATATGATTTCGCGTTATCGAATCGTTTAAATAGCAAGCGTAATTAAATATGATATAGTATTCGTTGATCAAATTACCGAAGGAAATTGTTCCGTTGCCGGAATAGCGTTTCGAATTTGCGAGTTAATGCGCACAGCCGGTCGCTAAACTCGTATTAAACATTATTAATAACGCATATTGCGCGAAGACGTGTAATTAACAGGGAATTTTGTTGCTAATAATCGGCCGTCATTAATTCCCGTACAAATTTACAGAAATACCAACAGAGGCGAATGGTGTTCGCTACGCGCACCGTGGCGACATCATCGCGTTCATACACGCTGTTAAAAGCGTGTGTGCGTTCTTTTCATTCGGAAAGTTGCCGCGCCCGTGCATTATACAACGCACAATTTTATTTCACGCTTATTACTGTCAAACAACTTGTTATCACGCGGCCGAGAGAGCCTCGGCAAACCGCAGCCTCACCCAATTATAACATTAACAACGAACTTCAAAACAAGCTAACACGGTTTAACGGTGGTTCCCCATTTTTCGCACCGATTATTCACCGACGGCATACATCCCCGACCACGCACATATATACATATTGTATACATACATACATACACATGTTCGTGTAGAATCCTCTCTTTGGAAATTGTGTTTGCCGAGTTTGGTCGAGGGTTCATTATGCTGTAGAATTTTCCGGGAACAACGATCGCGATTACAGCTGGCACATGCACGATTGATAATTCAGTGACCCGCTTCTTAATTAACAAGTCGATTCTTTCGCGTTTTCGAACTTTTAACGAGGTTCGAGGTTTGTACTGAAGAACCTGTGAACCGTTTAGGTATCTAGGAGAATCCATTCCATTCACCTTTTTGAACACTTCACCCTGGAGAACCTTTGAAGAACCCTGTTGCATTATTTCAAGAAAGTTTCCATAGCTAACATTGGCAGAACCTTTTTTGTTTTATTGGATATAATTTTTTAAGACAACCTTGAACCCATTAGAAGGGTTCCTGAATTTCCACTTTAACCCTTTTAGAAAACCCAGTCTAGTTTCTATAATTATATGATATTATATGGTCATAATTCATATGATGGCTTCCTTTTTCTTAGGGAAGTACAATTATCATGCACACCAGGAAACCAATGAGAGCAGTGTCATTTATCATTTTCTTGAAACCCTCGAAATTGTTTTCCAATTTTCCCCAGAAACCTTCGAACCCATCCACAACATAGGAAAATTCGTAGATCCTATCTTGACCTTGGCAATACCTTGGAGAAACCCACTTTTTTATGGAAATACACCACACCCTGTCACTATCAACACATAAAATTTTTTACCCAACATACTTTCCTTCTTCTCGTATCACAACAATTTTCTTCAATGTCGATATTGTTGCAATTTTTTACTATACAATCATGATAACACGATAACATGGAAAAATCGTCAGAAAAATAGGATAACGGTACCTGTATTCGAACGCTGATCACCCGGACGACAGTCAACCACTCTAGTCACCGATCTATTGGACACTGATACTTTTATTTCTCTCAATCGAACCCTTCATTCAAATTTACCGGCTCTCAACCCCTGCCTCGAACTTCCCGAACAAATAAATTCCTTCCTTTGTCTATCTCCACGAAGGTACGACCCCAACGATTCTTATCACAGCCGTAAAAGAGGTTTTAGCCCTTGACCACCGTCAAGACGTACAATTGTCCGACGAATAACGTTTTCCTGGGACAAATTGGATTCTCTGTAAACCGATTATCTAGCCATTATTCGAGCACCGAGTTGGGAAAGGGTGACAACGTCTGGGCAGCCTGACTTTACAAAAAGTTTATTGGTGGTGACAAAGGAGAATACTCTGAAAGCGCTAAAACATTATCAACAACTTGAAACCTACCTCAATATAGTGAACAAAAATTATTCGTGAAATTGTTCAATGCATTCAAACCTAAAATTTGTCAATACAATGTGGTCGATCCAAATGTTTAAACTGTGATTCGTGTTGGAACTTCAGAGCAGCATCAAAACGAAAACGATTTTATTTTGTCAATTGGAAATGGCGTCTGTGTTTAACTATGTAACTTTTGTTTACGGCTTCAAGAGGAAGTATCACTGCACTATCATATGGTATACATATGTAGTACAATTTTGCCTAAGCAAATTCAGCATAAAAATTTTGCCAGTACTTTTTAAAATAAATTAACAAATGTCCGGAAATGATTGATGCGTTAGAGGTGCCGCGTTCTCTTCAAACATTTTTTAAACAAGTTTAAATGTTCATACTGTTACAAAAAAATAAAAAATGTATTTGAGAGTGTCTAAAGAGTCGTTCTACAGAAAAAAGTCTTAAAATTGAAGCATTTAACTATTCTCTTTTTAAACCATATTTCTGAAAAAATGATGGTCGAGCGAAAAGAATTAATCGAATAATTGGCTACGAAAGTAGAGGCTTCAGGTTATGAAATGAGAAACATCGTGGCACGATTCCTTTTACCAAAATTAAAGAATTCAAATATCCCCAATTTCTCAAAATCGTAAATTTAATACTCAGAAAATTTCTGGACCCACTGTACTATTAGAAACGCATTCAATCTCTCTGGAATCCCAACAAAGAAAACTGCTTTCTCCATCGAAAAAGTCAGTGCTCTAGCCATTTCTCCGGCGATTAGCGAGGAATCAAGAAAACCGTATGCTCCGAAAGGAATCGGCTAGCTATGTAAACGATGATCGAGGAAAGGTCGGCGGGTAAAGACCCTCCGGAGATCCAAATCGGGGATTCCCGTGGATCCACAATTTGCCGGCGTTGTCCATCGATAATAGAACGTCGACACTCCACTTCGAGTTACCCGTGGGGGGAAAAGAATCAACGGAGAAAAAGGGGAAAATCGGTCGAAGGAATGGTCGCGGACGAAAAGCCACGGGGGGTGGAGGAGGAGGCGAAAGAGAAATATACAACTGCAGGTGAGGTTTGCGCAGGGGGTTTCGGGAAGGCAGCCCGTCGGTAAATAAAGGCGTTAAACGAGAATGGATGTTCGTCCGAGACCCCGTAATCCCGGCGAAAAGGAACGAAGCGGAAGCCGAAGGGAGCAAACTTTCCTGCCCCCTGCGCCCACCGGGAAAGAAGTGTTTCGGTCGTTGCCGAATCACTTCCGGTTTGTCTCGCAGTAAAACTTCCTTAAGTCGACCATTTCGTGGCTCCTTCGGGCCCCGATACCGGACCCCTTCGACCGGAAATAGCTTTTCGTGGCTGGCGTTTTACAGACGCCGTTCTACCGCACCGCCATTAACCACCCTCCTATCTTTTTCTATGGTTTTTCGCAGGTTTTCTGGCTCGTTTTAACGACTATCGGGGCTGCGATCGATTGTGCGTGAACCTGACTGTTGCATTGTGGTCCCAAACTGTTGGACTGAAGACACATTTTATTTACGAACGTCTCTGAAAATGTTGAACAATTTTTTCCTGACTCATCAAAACTGAAGAGACGTTTCGAAATGGTACAAATTCAAACGTCTCTGTAGACTAGCAATTAATTCGAAGATTCAAAATCTCCACTTTACAACCACACCTTGAAATGTGGTGTGCGATTTTTTTAAAACTGTGGGAACTGCTACCTGCTCGAACGTGTATGTGCAATATTGAAGAATTATTTAAGGGGTCATCCTATGTCAGAGCTACTTTTTCTTGCTTTTTTTGGAATTTTTTTTATGGACCCTTAAAACATACAATCTTGAAATGTTTATCACACATTTACTGACATTTTAACAGTCTCTCAGAATTTCTTCAAACCAAAATAACGAGTTGGATCGACTTTACACCGTT
Source organism: Lasioglossum lativentre (assembly GCA_916610255.1). Taxonomy (NCBI): domain Eukaryota; kingdom Metazoa; phylum Arthropoda; class Insecta; order Hymenoptera; family Halictidae; genus Lasioglossum; species Lasioglossum lativentre. The sequence goes on along the minus strand of OU744363.1, from coordinate 15,320,199 downwards.
CGGAAGACACTCATGTGTTAAATAATTAGGTTGATGGCGACCATGATTCCGAAGGTTTCGATCATCTGATATCAAAAAATCAAACGGCATTTTAATTTGTAGAGCTGCGGCTATCGCCGGTACTAAAATAATAAAAAAATATCGAAAATTGAATTTTTGGCAAGGTTTTAAACGTTAAGTTTCAAGTTTCGTCATTTTTTTTCGTCGTTTTCAGTTTAAAAAAAACTATAGCAGATATCAAAAATATTTTCGTACGGGCGAGAATTGTAGATGTGCTGACTATACCATAACAATTTCATGGTCGCGAATATGAAAAACGCGTTTAAAGATTCAAGTACGATTTACACAAAGAAAATGTAAACTCATCATTAGTCTGCTATGTGTTGAGAAATTGTCTTGGCTCAATGCTCCGAAGTGCACGTTGATTCGAATGCACTGTTTTCCAGCACAAATTAATGTCCAGCTGATTGATATTTCACTGGTTATTTATTAATACTTTAATCGTAATGAGGCAAACAGCTGCTCCGTTCTACATTTATACCAGTCGAACGACTTCGAATATTGAAATATTCTTTTACCTGCATATTCTGGGAATGTTACAGAAGCAATTTGTGCAAAAAAAATTTTTCGATTTTTTGGATCTGCCACATGGGATGACCCCCTTAACAGTGCTGAGTCACTTCTGACTCACACCAGATTCTTTATCGTGTACGTATTCTTTGACAAATGCTATTGACAAATAGGGCAAATGAATTTGTATGTGCTCGTTCCGTAAAATGAATCCTCAATAATGAATCGTAAGAGGATTGCGAGTTTCTCAAAAAAATTACGTGGAGCCGGGTTTTTTTCTCCCTCAGAGCAGGTTTCAGAGAGGAAGATCTGGTCCAGGCAGGGTGCACAATCGTCGGATCATTACTATTCCCAGCCCGTTGGATCCATCGCTCGGCGCGAGCCTTAATGCATTCGCTTCTCCCGTAATTCCCTCACGAAGTCCGCGCGCAATCGGCGTGTCCCCGCTCCGTGCCGCGTCGCGGAAACTTTCCCGTTTCGAGACATCGACTATCAGAAGTGGAAAACGTTCCCAGCACCGGAGAATCCGTCGAAGGGGATCCATGGGGAACGCTCGAGAACCCGGATTGCACCCGCAGGAGCTCATACGTTATTCGTCGCGCGCGACGGTGGACCATTCTAACGGGTGGACTCGAAACACCTGTCAATCTTTATGAAAAATGCTCACATTCTAAAAATACCACTTTGAAAATTCTTGATTAACATATAGAGTGGTCCACGTAAAAAATTATTAATTTTCAATATGGTCGTTTTCTTAGAAATTATAAGAAATATTAGGTATATTGTACATACTTGTGACGGCTAGCTCCTACGCTTGCCATAAGATGGACAAACAGTCATGACCTTTCCCGCTACTATCTATCTATCTATCACCGATGAGTTCTCTAGCGGGCCTAGGACAAAAAGCTCCCTTTGCTTTTCCTCCACTTTCACAATTCTCAGTCGCCGTCAAACATTGATACCTTGACCGCCCTAAAACTGGGTAAAATCAAAGCAATTTATTTTATAAAGTTACTTGCCTTTTTTATCTGCATTTTGATGTTTTGTTATCATAATTTGGTAATGCTTCATCATTTATTTGATCAATTGTATACACTTAATACTTTTCATGGTGAACACCTAATTTTTCTTCAACCCCTGATGGTGTTCTTCATAAAACAGAAACTGAGAACGTAAGATTTATGATGTGAATTAGTTCTTCAATCCTCTTATATTTCATAGATGATAATAAAGTTTAGCACTGTCTTTCTCTCACGCCAGAATTTTTCAACGTGTTAATCTTTTGTTCAGATAGGGTCTATGAAAATGAACAGCAGTTAATTGAAACATTTTTTTCTTATTCTTTATAGAATAGAAAATGTAATGCCAAGATTTCCACGAGCTTCGTAACAAGTATCTTTTAATTACTTTTCTCCAGAAAGAATTTTGCATGAGCATTCGTCAAAAGAATCGCATTTTCGTGAATCATTCCACGGAAAGCAGAATAAAGACAATTTATTTAGTTCACTAACAGACACTTTATAGGGAGAATAAAGTATAATAGAACCGTCGTCGGTCCTTGTTAACATAGACTTGGTTAATGAAGTGAAACTTGAATGTACACTGTGACTGTCATGTTTGCTGTGTATATGCGTGACATAGTTTTTCGGTGGTAAACATTAACTTTCGTAGAACAGTGTTACATAAAATACGTTTAGCTTGCGGTGCAGGGGAAAAATGAGAGACTCCCGGAGAATGAAGATTATAGCGAATGGATTGTGGAAGTTTCATCTCGTTAAAAAGTGGTTTTTAAGTAAGAATTATTTCGAGCAATTCTGTTAAATTGGGGAATTAAGTGACGAGTGTATTCAAAATGAAAATTAAAATGAGAATTACCTTTGGGATTATAGTCGGGGAAAAATTATTTCGGACGTTCCTATAGAATAAATGAACAAAGTTACTATTGAATTACATAATAAAGGCGCATTTGGTACGAAATTTTAATTTAGTATAATATAAATTTCCATTTGGAAATTTAACTCGGTAAAAACGTTGGGCGTTCCCGTTGAATTGAAGAATTGAGCGATAGCTCTGCTGAATTCTAATTTGAATTTAGCAACTCTCTGTTGCATTGAAGAAATAAGAGATACGTGCGTTCAGATCCAAATTTAATTTCTCAGTACACTAATCGAGTATAATATGTTACGGTCTCAAAGAAGGAGACTGTACCCAATTAGAAATGTAAATCTGCCAGAACACTGACTCTTTAAATATTAATTAAAATCGCTGCAAAATCGAAGGAGACTGAGCAATCACCAACCGCGATTAACAGTCACCTCTCCGTTCCCATTCCACCAAACAAAGAACTAGTTCAGCGCGCCAAGGAACCCTGCCAGCAGTCAACGTGTTCAAGATCGAGCCGCGAAACACAAGGCTCGTCTCGCAGGCGAAGCGCTGTCGTGAAACGTCGAAAGCCGCGAGCGAATCCCACAGAGACGAATCCCACGAGGTTGTATGTGTGCGAAAGAGAGAGAGAGAGAGTGAGAGAGAGAGAGAGAGAGAGAGGAGAGAGAGAGAGAGAGAGTATGCACGGGTGGATGATGAGAAGTCGTGGGTCTCGTATCGAGGGGGTTGAAGTGGGTCGGCTCGACACGTATCCACCGCGTCAGCGTGCCGAGAATTCTCTTCGAAGGCAAATTACCTCGTCATCCGATCCGGCCTCGATCGTAAAAATCGCTCGCGGCTTTATTGCAAGGTAGGACCGAGCCGACCATGGCCGTACAAAAAGGATTGCAAGAAGGTTTGCGTGCAAATTTAGAAATTGTGTCCAAAAATCGATAAATTCTGATCTATAAAAAATCCTATATAAAAATCCAAATTTTATGAGGATCTATACAAAAGGATTACAGTAGGACCCATTATGATAAATCTGAATTATCTAGTGTCAGTTCCATTATGTGATTAACGAATAACACTTTGACTATTACGTCGATCACTTATTGATGATACTGTTCGTTGATCTAGCTTAGGAATTGATTTTTTAAACTCTAGCTTTTCACCTTACAACGAACAGAAAAATCCAGTAAAAGTGTTTTAGCTATCATCGAGGGTGGAGCAGAAACATATCGAAATTGAAATATAAGTCTGGATGACTCTTCTCGATCAAATTCATCACGGAACTAGATACAGCCGAATCCAGTCGCTCTCTGCCAAACGAATCATCAATTACCGAAGCCTCTATCGGTCCTCTGGCTCGAAATTTCCCGCAAAAATCCCATGATCCCGCGGATCATCAAGAGGACCGGTGGTCCCACCGTCGGTGCCGATGGAGCTCGCCATTTTTCCCGTCGCTCCTCCCGCCATTATGCTAGTCCGGTTTCGTCCTGTTTGTTTTTTCGCCTTTGCGTCGCGGCGTCGCGTCGTCGGCCGGCATTTTTTCAGTGTCTCCCCGAAAAAATCTATAAATCTCGCGCGTGAGCCCCGCGCGTACGTCAGGACCATTCGTCAGTGGGCAGATTGCAGCCGGGGCTGGATTTCGCGCTAGGGGCGGGGGGGGGGTGAAAAAGTCCAGCCTCGTTGCGACCCCTCTGTGTTCCAACACCCCTTTGGAGCCGGTCACGGTCGGCTTCGTTCCAGCGCGCAATAAAGCCGCGAGCGATTTTTACGATCGAGGATCCCCTGACGAGGTAATTTACCTTCGGAGTGACGCGTCGATTTGATATATTCTTCGTTGATTCTTAAAGCGCGGTCTTCTAGCTTTTATTCGAGCCTCCCGAAACACGAAAATTCCCACTGGAAGACATTTTAATCAGCCCTTTGAAAACCATTGATTTTTCTTCGTGGTATTATTTATTTATTAATGCCCTAAACCGTGTATGGTTTATATAGCATATGTACATTAGTATAACACTTTACAATTGACAATGAGGTGTATATCGTTATACTAAGCTAAATTAACATAAACGGTAAACGCTAAATGCGAATCTTACATTTTTTGAGAAAGTTAAAAATAAAAATTAACGCTGTAATGTCTCGCACGCTTAGAAAGAAATTAATAATGTAGGGAGGGTAGTATTTTCGATTGACGAGCAGTTCAATTAAATGCCCTCGTTCTGAATCATATTCTCGACATTGCCAAATAATATGGTTAAGGTGCGTGGTATTATTGATATATGTATGATATAAAAATTAATACTGTTTCGAGAACTGTATATACGTTCCAGATCCCGTATTTGCGGGATCGTTACATTGTATTTCGCGGTACCTTTTTGTTTGGAATCAAAGATAGAGCCGCGGCCCTTTGAGTCCGCATACCGACATGAGCGACCCGGCTTAAAATGTTTCGATGAACTACCGGGCTCAGTTGAAACCTAGCTTTAGAAAAGAGAGCATCTTATAAATACCGTTTAAAAGATATCTGCCTTTTTATTTCAAAGTTACCTTGCTTCCCAAAAACCAACAGGTATCCATCAGGATTTATCAATACTGCAACATGATTTAGAATTTTCTTTCCGACCTAAATTAACCTATCAAAAAGTACGTTCTTTCAGCTTTAATTTAAGACCTCGCGCCAGGCCTCGGAATTATGTGCTTGCGACGGCCCGTTTTCGAAGGCAACGCCTCCTCGACCCGGCCGCGCGTCACGCTCCCCGTAGCAGCCCTAGTTCTCGAGGCAGCTCAGGCGCGTACCATAGAATGTTACAATATAAGTGTCGGCGATGCGAACAGCTACGTCCAAACTTCCCGTAGATCTTACCAATTTGCCAAGCACGTCTCAACGTGCGCGAAAATCAAGTTATCCCACATGTTAATACAATTTGGACAATACAATTAAAAACTATTTTTAAAATTTATTTTCGAAATTTATTTTCTGCAGCTGCTGTCTGAAATGATCGTGATACATAATGGAATAGGCCAACAGTGGGTACCTGTTGAATTTTTGAGGTTATATTAGAAATAACTGCGTGGACGTTGGTGGAGATTAAAATATAAAACCATATTTATTTCAAATAACAAAAATAACTCCTTACCTTTAGTGCCATAGGTGCATGGCTTTTTAATATAGAACAAAAATATAATACTTTATATTAATTATAATTAACACCTTGAACGCGTGCTTCTCATTGCACAGATCATGACGAGAGTGTCTCACACAAAAGAAAAAAGAAGATAACGACGCGACGCTACGCGACTTACAACGGTCCACGCGTAACATTAGCGACGAGACGCGACAACTCCCGACAGATGACGATTCGTCTAAGCAGAACGCGCGCTACACATGATGCAGCAAAAGAATGCAACCTCATAATACCACTGACAAAAAAAAAGCGCATTGACAATAGTACCTCGACGGTAATATGGAAACCTATTGATACGGGTGTCGCCCTAATGCGCCACGAATATCTTTTATGGTACGCGCCTGAGGAGTTCCGAACACTGTGGGCCGCCACGGGGAGCGAGACGCTCGCCAGGGTCAAGAGGGCGTAGCCTTTGAAAATCGGCCGTCGCGAGCACATAATTCCGAGGCCTGCCTCACACGACCGAAAATTTCCACTGGAATACATTTTAAAAATCCGTTAGAAGTCATCGACATTGTAGAGACATTAAGGGAAAGCAATGTCATTGCCACAGGGCAATAGCCTCACTGAAAGACCTTTTCTTTTGTGATGAGATAGGAAGGATGTCTACTAACAATTTGTTTTTTTGTCTGTTTTCAGACTGGTTTCATCGCCACCGAGGCAAAACGAGGCAGGCAGTAGCAGTAGCGGCGCGACGCAGCACGCAGCGACGTTCGCAGTGCGTGTGGGCACGATCGACGGAGTGGTCACGCATCATCTGCGTGCCGAGACGCGAAGGGACTTGGCTGCGTGGGCAAGGGCGATCGTTCAGGGCTGTCACGCGGCCGCCCACTCGTTACGCGAGTACACCGTTCGTGAGTACACTCATTTGACCCTCGTTTCTGCCACCAGTCCCTTCGGCGATCGCCCAACGAATCGACATTTCTACCAGAATAAAGAATGGCAATCAACCTGATGGAACAGAGGGGGAAGGGAAGGGAAGGGAAAGGCGGGGCGGCAGAAACCTAAAAACGCATGACAAATATACACGCCCGTTCGCTGTTCCGTGACAGTTGTTTTGCCGTTTCTATTCGACCGGATCTAACTGCGCGGAAATCCAATTCATTGTCACTCGGAAATTCACTGAAATTCATTCCGGGAACTTTTTTCACCAAACTGTGAAACTACATTTTGTGCATTAATGGATCATTGGAGATTCTGATTTACTGTCGCCGAAAGAAGTGCTTTGGATTAAACTTCACTTTGGGTGACCAAAAATTTTCAACTTAAAAAAATTTTTTTTTCGTATTGTTTCTAAAAACGGTCTAGGTATATCTTCGTTGTACTTGAATTAAATTCATTCGCGATCGTTTTCATTGTTTCCGACGCGCCGCAATATTTCTTGCCGCAGTTTTTCGCGTCTTCCGAAAAAAGAAAGGTGGAGAAAGGGGTCCACGGGAGATCCAGGTCGATGATCGATGCGATCGACGGACGGGGAAGGCGGAAGTCGGCCCCGAGGCTAGCATTAATCTCGATTTATTATTGCCGGCGTTCGTCCGCGATGAAAAGAAATTAAAATTCATCGAGGCGAGCGTGCGCAACTGCCGCAAAAGAACAGCAGGGGGCGAGTGCGTACGCTCCTGGCCCCCACTTTCCTGCAACCGGAAGATCTATGCGAGCCCCGTCGTTTTTCCTCTCGCGCTTTATTTCACGTTCGACCGTGTACGCGAGTCGACGAACGATTACGGTCCAAAACAAAATAGGAAAATATTTGTTTGACCCCCTCCTTGCACACCTCCCTCATGCTGCAACCAACCCCCGTTGTCCAGAGGGAACAGGGACAGTTTGATCGATGCCCGGAATTTTGGAACGCGATTAATTTGACGCTTTATTTGGCACAGTTCTCTCTGACCCGCTAACGGAGTAATGAAAGTAATGGAAATCTGCGGCTTTCAAGGTGGCGCGAGATTTTTTCAATTTCAGGTTCGTTTGCCCCGTCCAATTTGCTTCGGGGAGGAATTTAAATAGAGCCGGATTGGTTTTTCGAACTTTCGGTGAAAAGTTTCTGTATTTTGTTTGACCGTAGTGTGATTAGATTTTGGAAATTTTAGTAGCGTTAACCCCTGGTGATCGAGCAATTAAAAAATTTAATTAAAATCATGAGAACGATCATAAATTTATTGTATAAGCTCCAAGGAAACCTTTTCAGATTTCTCAATTTTACATTCGTTCTAGTTCATTTGGCTGTGAGGAGGAATTTAAATTGAAGAAGGTAGATTGTTTGGTAGAATTTTGTGTCTGTGATAAAAAGTTTATGCATTTTTTATATGGTCAGATTCGATTTTGGAAGATCTGTTTGGTAGAATTTTGTGTCTGTGATAAAAAGTTTATGCATTTTTTATATGGTCAGATTCGATTTTGGAAGATCTAGTAATATTAACATTTCGAAGTCAGATAGAGGCAGACAAGTCAATGATGACGATCATAGTTTCATATAGACTTCTTCAATAAAAAATTATCTGATCTGATACTTCTAGATAGAAGATCTAGAGACAAACAATTGTTAACAAATTCTGTGTAACTTTTAACGTGAATTTCTAGGCTGCACGTGGCAAGGGAAGGCCTGCCAGTTGGTAGTAAATCACGAGGACGGTTTCGCGTTGTATGCAGCGGGGACCAGGGGCGTAGGTGGTAACGGGGTGAGTCCAGGTTCACCCCCAACCCCATTATGGAGAAGATCTTTCGACAAATTGAGAATGTCCGCCGACGACGGGGCGCGTCTCTTGTGGCTCGATTTTGGCGGCGACGATGGCGAAATTGTAAGTACCAATCAGCAACCGACTTCTTGGTAACGTGCATGAACACTACAGCCAGTAATTTACGAGAATTTTTGCAATGACCATTCTCGAGTCACGTACAAGGACATTTGAGGGTGAGAAGTAGAATTCACGAACAGAATAAAACAATTCTAATTTTAGCTTTAAACATTAATTTTCTTCATAATACAGTCGCTTAAGCCGAATTTCATTGGGATTTGCACAATCTGAAAGAGTTCAAGAAATAACACGGTCCAACCAACTTTTTTTGGGGGTTGCGATTCTCACTATGCAATTCTTATAGAGTTTTTTTGCGCTGATTCCGAATTTGACCTTAATTTTTCTCCTAGACGCTCAGTTTTTGAGAAATTTGAGTTTGAAAAAAAGACATCTTTTTAGACTTTAAACAAATATTGTGATGTTATTATAAAAGATATTGAATTGATCTTTACAGCAAAAGATTCCTTAGACTTTCCCGAATGCAGTGATATCTAATATTAATACATTACGATTGTTTAAACATGTTTAAACGATCATTAAAGACGGAGAAACACCACTTTTGCACCAATTTTTGACGATATTTTTGAATTTATCTCAAAAAATAATTGTCCAGTGGAAAATCGAACTATACCACGCGATAGAGCAGACTTTTATCTTGAGAAACCACCCATTCAAGTTTGCAACATCAACGTTTTTTTCGAACCAGAAAGCAAAATATCTTCGTCCGACATGAGTTGCCGCCAGTGGCGCTGGAGATAGGATACGGCGCGGCGCGTTCACGAGCTAAAAAATCAAAGTCCTCATATCGATTTTTAACGAATGTACATTGTTTCTCAAATGTCCATTACGTTCGAAAACGATAATATTAATTAAAAATATTAAAAACTCTCGTCACAATAAGCGTTCAAAGATCAAACTTTTTCAGATGCCGTTTTTCATCGAAAAAATTCCTTTTCTTTGCAAAGCTGTCCTGGAAAACCTAGTGAACATTATGAGTCCTATTTTTTTTTATGGATAGTATATGCGTCTATATTTACGACCCACTTGGAATTAAAAATGTTTGTTGATTACTTTTTTTTTTTTTAAATACTCTGTGAACTGAACAAATCCGTCAAAGTTTTTCATCTTTGACAAGGAATAAGTTAAAAAGTTTTAAAAAGTTCAAGATCTAACCAAGTGGATCATTTTCAGCAACATCTCCTCTAAAAGGTCCCACAAAATTCACGTCCCAACTCAAACCAACTTTTTTGTTATGATAGTTTAAAGTGTCGCGTGACACGCAATTCCGCAGCGAGTCGCGGCGCACGAGCCGCCTTGACGACCACACAGCGGCTCTTAAGAGTGGAAAGACCTAACCCAGACCTATCTTATGAATTATTTTATACTATACAACCATTGATAAACAATTGAACTTCTTTCTAGCTCAGTTGAATCATTTGTATTTGAGAGAGCATAGCATCACAGCTGTTTTCCCATATTGGAAACCTGTATTTTATCTTTGTTAAATAGAATTATTGTATAGATTTTTGTTTATTAATAGGTAAATATAATTATAAACCGGAAATCCGTATGATTAATTGATTATAGTCGGTAACTGTCTAAAATATAATACTTATTTTTGTTTAAATATTTGTAATATTTTAAATAAGACAGTAATAACACGTTTTTGTTATTTCATTAATTGTAATAAAATTCCTCGATTCAAAAATTAGAGATTACTTTTGTATGAAAGCCTGAACAGCCAGTTTTCAATTAATTCATTATTCACACGATTTTCTAGACATTTCCGGTGGTGTGACAAAAAAATGTTTCCTACAAAAATTAATCAGTAGTTAGTGTTCTACAAATTTCAATATCAAAAATAAAAAAAAAAATTTTTTTTTAATAAAAAATTGAGATGACCTTGATTATTTATTTATCACTATATATTTTTTATTTAATAATATTATAGCTGACGTCAAGACGAATCCAACGACCTCCTTACTGTGGTTTTTAAGTTTTAAAATAACGCTAAAATAGGCATGAACAGCTAAATCGTCATTCTGGCCCACTGTGCGGCGCGGCGCAGTGACGGAATACGGAGCGGCGGACGAAGATACTTTGCTTTCTGGTTCGGTAAAAACGTTGATGTTCCAAACTTCAAAGGGGGGTTTCTCAAGATAAAAGTCTGCTCTATCGCGTGGTATAGTTCGATTTTCCACTGGACCCTTATTTTTTGAGATAAATTCAAAAATATCGTCAAAAATTGGTGCAAAAGTGGTGTTTCTCCGTCTTTAATGATCGTTTAAGCATGTTTAAACAATCGTAATGTATTAATATTGGATATCACTGCATTCTGGAAAGTCTAAGGAATCTTTTGCTGTAAAGATCAATTCAATATCTTTTATAATAACATCACAATATTTGTTTAAAGTGTAAAAAGTTGTCTTTTTTTCAAACTCAATTTTCTCAAAAACTGTGCCTCTAGGAGAAAAATTAAAGACAGATTCGGAATCAGCGCACAAAACTCTATAAGAATTGCATAGTAAGAATCGAAACCCTTTTTGGCTGTTGGACAATAATCAATGCGATATGTACACTGCGGATTTCATGCATTTATGAGAAAACTAATTGTAAGTAGATCGAATGGAAAATAGTAAAAACATTTAAAGAATTGAAAGATAGTGTCCCATTATACCCTACTTATTCGAATGGTTAATAAAACAAATAAATGTGAATTTAGCTCCTGTATCTGCAAACGAATGCAGACAAAGTTTATTTTGCATAAAAATCCGCAGTCTAGTGATAATCTATAACTCTACAATTTTGATAATATTGACTCCTTCGATTTTGTGGAATTCTTGGAAAGTGTTTGCTCGTCAGTAAACGTGTCAATAACAACGTAGACGTGACATTTGCCAAAGAACAACTTCCGCTCACAAATTACCGCTGCGTCTGAACAGCATCAATATTTACAGACAACTGTGTCCACTTCCGCAAAAAACTGTCTCAAGGTAACTATCCAGTGGACACACGGTTCGGCGCTAGCAATTTCCCCTGGTGAAAAATCCATCGCTGAAAGTGACGCGCTTGATAATTGTTCGATAAATTAAAATCTCGATCGAAGGCACGGCCGTAGCCGAGAAGAGAAAAGACGCCGTCCCTTTTATCGGGCGGAGGGCATTCAGAATTTTATTACAATCGACTCGAAGCATCGAGATTATTATCGTGAAAACGACGGCTGTGCGCCGGGTAATCCCATTGTGCCCGTCACTGTCAAAGGACCGCCGCGATACTACCCGGGGAAAATACGTATTTTACATCTTCCTTCCCCACTCTTTTCACCGCTCCCCCCTCCGTCATTTTTTCCCAACCCCTTCGAACACTGTCGTCCGGTTCCGTTCAATAGCCATTCACGGACGAACGGTGGCGGGTGGGGAACACCGTTCGAGGGGAATCATCGACGGAGAAATCCGCACCCGCGACAGACGTCTCGATGGAAAAATTATTCCGGCTCTCGAGCAGCCTGAAACGAACCTGCAAATGGGGAATCCTCGGCGCACGGTATTCCTTGGAATTTTTATTAAACACGGCGACGGACTGCGAAATGGAACCGGGCTCGATACCGCGCCCTGCGAAAACAATAAGCGCAAGGGGCGGCCCCGGAACGGGAATACGTTGCTTGGGGGTTGCTAAATCTGGTTGCGAATTTGATTAGCTTTGCAAATACAGTGGACAAAATTTCTGTAAGAATACTACTAGTATTCTTCTATTCTAACACTAAACCTACCACCACCGGTCGAATGACCGGTTCTAGATTTTTTATTTTACAATTATCTATATTATAAAGATGCTTACGCGAGGAATGATTTAATAAATATCTTCATCAGAGCACATATACAAGAAGAGCCGTGCAAGGTCTAAATAAATTCAATCTTGTCATTTTTATAAGGCAACATGTACCTGCTACATTTATAGCTCGGTACGTTTAGTGCTAATCATAGAATTGTCACTTGCTGGTCGAAGTGAACACGAGATTTCATTGCGAAAACGTATATAGAAATATCGTTCAATGTATTTGCGAAGCTAAATAAATTTGCAACCAGGTTTAGCAACCCCCAAGCAACATGTTCCCATTTCCGGGTTGTTCCTGGCGTTTGTTCAAATTATTTTGATATTTCCTGTTGATTTCGACATGGAAGTAACAATGATCAGTATAGAACAGTAGTGTTCACATAGAAATTTCGTCTACTGTACGTTGTTGGGGCTGCTAATTCTGACGTGTCGCGAATTTGGTTATCTTTGGAAATATGCACGAGGTTTGGACTTCCTAAAAATAATTTTTGAGGATGAATTTATTGAGATTGGCAGACATAGGTAGCAACAAATAATTTTTTTTAGGTGTTATTCACGAGAGAATGTCGTTTTTGATACGATTTTAATGAGGTTGAGAAATTCACCCCCTAATCATTCTATTTTTGTTTCATTTTTTTTTGGATGATGAATGGATTGAGACAAACAAAATATTGTTTTCAAATGAACTATAATTTAAACGATCGGCTATTTGTACTATGCTCAATAAGGTGAACGTTGATCTCAATGAAGTAGGCTTAAAAATGTATAAAAGAAAATTGCTGGCATCTAGCCACGAACTAGTCAAATAATGTCACATCTGCTCTCGTAAAATTTGAACGATAATTACTTAAAATGGATAGCAAATCGCAAAGGGTCGTCTAAAAGATCGTTTAAAAATTGCAGGAGTTGGACCTCGAGAGCTGTCCGAAGCCGATCGTGTTCGTGCTGCACAACTTCCTATCTGCGAAGATCCACCGCCTCGGTCTGAGTGCATAGGGGTACGAGGGGGCCCCGACGGAGGCCCCCGACCTGCCGCCCCACACCACCAGGTCCGTGACCAGCGTCTTCCTCCACTGATACCCAGAGATCGGTACAACAAAGGAAGCAGCAGAAGCAGAAAAATCAGCAGAATCAGCAGGCAAAGCAGCGGACGAAGAAGCGGAACAGTGGGCGTACAGGAAACAGTCGAGCATAAGGGAAACGGATTAAAAGAGAGAGAAAGACACAAAACAGGGACTCTAACGGACCAGGAAGAGCCCGTTGAATTTTAGTCGGAGGTTCCCCGGCAGATCGGCACTCTTCCTCTGGTCCTCTAGACCTCCAGAGGACCTTCTGCAGGTTCTAAAGACCTTCTTCGAGGCTGTTGGTGAAGTGGGGCGATTGGGGCGGTGTTTGCGCGACCATAGAGCCGACAGAGAGACATAGAGACTCTTTCCAATCGCGTCGCGAGATCAAAATGATTCGTGAAGCTAATCGTTAACAAACAAAAAATATTAAAAACGATTCTTATCGAAAGAAAGTATACCCCGGGCGACGATCAACGTCGACGCGATCACGCCGTCGACTCGAAGCCATCCAACTTCGCGCGCGCGATTATCGAGAGCTGAAACAGAACCCGGCTGGCTCTCCTCTGTTCCAGACACAGAGGGGGCAGGAGTCGTACACTAATCAACGCGCCTAAGTAACCAATTAAAACTATACTACCTAACGCTAAGTATGAGTAACAGGGGGTGGGGGGAGACCGAGAAGCCGGGGGAAGATTGACCCGGTGATGATCGGTCGGAGGGCGGCTAGACGAAGCTAATCAGTTACTGTCCAAGCGTGCGCTGCCCGTTCGCTCTTCCAGGCCGCTCCGCAACCCTTGCGAGGCCTAAACTACCCTTATGTTCGTCGGCAACCCCCTTTTCTTGGGGAAAAAGAGGAATGAACTGTGAGTTGATTGTGAAGGGAAACGATAGGGTAGGTTCGGAGAAATGTTTGGGAATGGGTAGGTGGATGAGGGTTGATCCACACCCCTTGTGACACTACACTCACCCCTATGTCCATCTACTACCCCTTCCCTCAGCGAAAAAGAGGAATGAACTTGGAGCTGATTATTAAGGGTGGTTAAGTTAGCTATCGTGGAATTTGGGGGGATAATGAGGTTAGTGGTTTTTGACACCCCTTGCTGGCACCTATACCTATGTCTCTCTGCCCATCAGCTACCTTTCGTAGGTGAAGAACAGAAATAAGCTTCGAGCCGATTATAAAGAGAAAAGAGAGGGATCGGTTAGCTATCGTGAAATTATGGGGGATGATAAAGTAGTTGGAGATTATTTGGCACCCCTTGGGACACCTATACAACCCCTCTATCAGTCAACATCTCCTTTTCTTGTACCAAGAACAAACATAACTTTCGAGCTCACTGTAAAGCGAGAAGTGGGGATTCGGTTAGCTATCAAGGAATTTTGGGGGATCATGAGGAGAATAGGGGTTGTTCAGCACGTCCCATAATACTTAACTCATCCCTCTGTCCATCAATAAAGCCCTTTCCTAGACGAAGAAATTAAATAAACCAGACTCAAGCTGAGTAGAAAGGGAAAAGTGGGGATGGGTGTTATTAAGCACTCTCTAAGGCATTCAACACACCCTTAGCTGTATCAGCAAATCCCTTATCGATGATGGAAAAGAGAAATACGTTAGACTCAAACTAACTTAACCCTCGTTCAATCAACAATCTTGTTTCCTAAATAAAGAAAAAATATAATCCAGCGTTGAGAGAATTATACAGATGAAAGAGGGGGTTCAGTCAGCTCCTACATTCATGGAGAACCACAAAAGGTGTAGAGGTAGTTCCACACCCTCTGACATAAAACTCACCTCTCATCCACCGCCAACCCAGCTCCCTATTCGAAGAAAC
The DNA here is from genome assembly GCA_916610255.1 of Lasioglossum lativentre. Lineage (NCBI taxonomy): Eukaryota > Metazoa > Arthropoda > Insecta > Hymenoptera > Halictidae > Lasioglossum > Lasioglossum lativentre. The sequence goes on along the minus strand of OU744363.1, from coordinate 15,305,044 downwards.
GAGATAAGTCAGCTCCGAGCCACCCATAAATAGAAAAGATGAGCCCCGGGTTGGCTACATCATGGAGTCTGGTGTTTCGCAAGGGGGATGGGGGTTGTTCCGCGAGGCCTGCGAAGAAGTTTCCGATCGGTGGGGTCTCCTGGCGAAACTCCAGGTCCAGGATCACGCGTTTCTCGTCGGTGTTTACGCCGTCGGGGATCAGAACGTCGTGAATTATTTCCGATCCGATCGCTATCGATGATCCCTGGCGAAGTGATTACGTCGTCGCGAGCTCTCCAGGATCCTCGAGTTTTAACGGGTCCTCGGTGGGGTCGAGGATCAGGCTGAATCGCACGCGAGGAAAAGTTCCCCGGACCGAACTCGATCGGACCGATAATGATCGTTGGAGTTTTCGTATCGAGACGTTCTCCGGGCTCGTCCATCCGCGGAGCGGTTCCAAGATGCTGGAAAGGGGGTCGAAACCTCCTTACGGATTTCTCTGTACCCCCCTAAAGAGGAAGAGCGACGGGCGGACGTTCATAGTTGTTTTATACGATTCGTATTCTTAACGCGAGTAAGTGTAAGATGCCAAGAAACGTCGATGTGTATACTGGTAGCTGGCTACGACTCGGCTACCGTTTTCTCTTGCGATAACTCGCGGCGAGAGGATGATTCTGGGTGATCAGCTTCCGTGCCTAACTTCCATTATGCTCGGGACTTTGTCCCGAGTCCCTTAATCCAGTTCGTTTTTAGTGTTGCTCCCTTTTAAAAAGAAAGTTCCTGTGTCTGATCAAAATTAAAAGGGAAAATCGTTTTATTTTGGATTGTGGAGTGGTAGATAGGTACAGAGCGTAGCTGGGTCTTGACTGACCCCTTGGTAAATTTTATGGTGTGTGTACACTAAAAGCTATTGAATGTATTTTATCGATTCGTTTTATTTGATTGTGGTAGCCAGAAATTTTTTGTTTGTGTAGTAATTAGGAATTAATTTTTGGATTGGATTTTTTAAAAATGTGAAAATTGACTAGCTCTGTTGTTAGAGTGTATCATTGTATGGTATTGTGTGTTAGAATGTACCACGTTTGTCATTTAATTTTATATTGTTCATGTTTCTTTATGAAATACTGTAGGGTAAGGAAATGAGTCAGCCTTTTGTCAGACGTTCCAGTGAACCTGTATTTCCGTCGTCTGTCTATTTAATTTATGAATCTTAATGTGCTTATTTAATTTTCTTTTTCATTGTCATGTTTCGGAAATATATGTTTAACTCGAGCATTAGAATAGCAGATTTAATACAAATGCATTTTTTCACGATCATTCTTCCATTAATTCTGTCTCAATTTATAGAGAATGAGTAATTCTCTTCCTCGAGAGAACCAGTTCGAGGAAACAGATTTTACTATCGAAGGATTGAGCCATTTCACTCATGACATACTTGTAAATAAAACATAATCTTCCTCCAGTTTCACTGTAATAACACTCATTCCAGAGGTGGGCAACATTGCTAAATAATAATTCGTAAGTTTTCATGTGAGACGAGACAATATTACACTTTGTTGTGAACGAAATGTTAACGTACAGACGGTTGCAGTAATCTCCACAAAAGAGCTATTTAAAAAACAAAATCTGAAAATCTGTGGCTCTTCCGTGAAGAAAAGGAGAGTTGCTCTTTTGTGGAGAAAAGAAACGTATCTTTTTCTTGGAGAAAAATGAAGTTGCTCATTCTTGAAGGTAACGAGCGTAGCTCTTATTCCAGAGAAAAACTAGTGTGGCTCTTTCATAGTAAACAAATAGAGTTGCTCTTTCCTAGGAAAAAGAGAGCGTTGGTTTTTCTCCTGGGAGAAATAAGTTGGCTTTAGAAAAATAGATTGATTCATAAGGAAAAATAAATTGGTTTTATTCGAGGACAGAAAGAGTAGCTCTCTCATGGAGAATGGAGTCGCTCTTTCGTGGAGAGAAGAAGACCAACTCTCTCACACATAAAAGAACATCTTCCTCACTTGACAAAAAAGAGAACAACCCTCTCACTGAACCAAAAAAGAGCAACCCTGTCTAACAGCAAACTGCCAAACCACCCCCACAAATCTCTGTTGCTCCATCCCCTCCATCTTCCCCTTAGGCGAACCGACCGCCTGTCATACGTAAAGCTCGCGAAAAGGAAATCGAGAATCCAATCTCGCCGCGAGTTAGCTTAGCAAATAGAGAGAGACAGGGAGCTAAAGAGAGAGAGAGAGAAAGAGAGAGAGAAACGAGAGCAAGAGAGAAGGGGGACAAGTCGAGTCGAGCCGAAGATTTATTCGCATTACGAGGCTACTCGCTGCAGCCCGGAGCCACGAAGAAGTTATATCAAAGCGATGATTGTCCGTGTAAGAATGGGAATTTCCTTTCATCATCTGTATAAATCCGACGAGAGGAGAGGGGGCAGAGGGGAATCATCCTCTAGATTCCTCGAAAACCCCTCGGCGAATTGTTGAGTGTTACCAGAGCGGCCGTACAATAATAAGATTTCGACATTAAGTAGAACATATCAACGAAGCCACGTGTACCATGTTCAGTGTGTCCATCGGTCGCCTCTCGACCCCATTCCTTTCGCGGGGGTGCGTGAGTGCATCAACGAGCCTCGATTTCGTCGAATTTTACAGGGTGTTTCCAGATAGAAAAATTACTAAAAATATCTGGATGCACAAATCAGTCGAGAACGTGCAACAAAATCTCGTTGTCAGACGGCTTGTTTTCGAGAAAATTAAATTTGAAAATTCCTCAAGTAACCGTGCTGTTCAATAGAAATCATTTGATGCGTCTGATCATGAGTGGCTGATCTACTTCTTGTAAATATTACACAACGCACGATAGCATGATGAATTCTCGTACTCAATTTTCTCGAAAGCGAAGTTTTGCTCGACAACAAATTTTGTTGTACATTTTAGTGTGAAATCCAGGAATTGAAACAGTTATAACATTTTTTAATAATTCCTCAAGTTAACTTCTTAAAGAAAACATAAATTGAACAGGATCTTTTTTCAGAACGAAGGTTAATCATTTATTTCGATTCCTGGTAGAATCACCAACTTTCTGACAGAACCACCACCAGGACACCCTGTATTTCTGTACATAGATCGTTCAGCTCTCAGAAATTCTGCGAACAAGCTCAGGATTGTTCCGATTGTTCGACAACGGCGAAACGACTCTCCTCGATGCCACCGATGTGCTCGCGCGAGCCCTCTCCAGGATCCTTCAGGGCTCAACGAGACTCCTTCGAGTTGACTTCTACAGGATTTTTTCGGAGATCCGATTCACCGATCCGTGGCCGGATTAAAACGACGAACTTCCTTCTCCGAGTCGAATCGAGATTTCCGAGGCCGTCGGGAAAACTAGAAGTACTGGAAATATTTAACGAAGTGTCGGTATCGGTTGCGGATTATCGATTGTGCTGGCCAATCAGTAATGTCGTGATTTTCTATTGGAGGTTGTTTGTAATGGTTCCAAAATGAAAAATTATTTAGAGTACTAAAATACGTGCTTGAAGCCTTGGAAGAACAAATTGTTATTGAATTCATTCAATCATTTGTTGGCGATTTGTTTAGGTTTTTAAGTCAGCTCAAATATGTCAACAATTGAAAGGGTGTACTATTTGTTCCAATAATTTTTGGAACACTCTTTAAATATTTGTAATATAGTTTTTAACTATACCGTCGTGTTCAGGGGAATTTACAGTATAATTGCATAAGTACATCAGACAAATTTTTTAATATAATGAATTAGTTATTATTATTCTAACACAAGGTAACGTGTCTTCGAAATTGAATATTGACAGGTTTCGATAGTCTCCTATTCACTTTGCCAATTTTCTATCTACATTTACACATTGATAATGCAATATTTAAGTACACTGCCTTGTTCAGAAGAGTATGTAAAATAATTTCATAAAGCCAGGAATTAATCCTAACATCACAAACATATTCAGATATGAACAAATAATTCTGTCTGCCTTTCAACTATATCAGCAATTAACGCAGAGAATATTCATTAAGCACAAAAATCCACGGTGCAGAAATGTTCACCAGGTTCCTACCGAAAATTCGGACAATACTGATTGGCCGAAAAGTTGATTGCAATGCGAAAATCTTCGGAAGTACATATCGCGAAAACGATGAACCGCGGATCGAGGATCGGTTTCGCTCGCGAGTCGAATTTTCGCCAAAGGAAATAATGAATGAAGGTGGGTCGAGGGAAATTGGCAGGGGTTGGTTGACGCGTTAATCGAAAATTAAACCAACAGCGAGCGGTGGTGTGTGCGAGAGTGTGAGAATGAAAGAAAAAGAGAGATAGACGAGGCAAGCATGAAACAGAAAAAAAGGAGAAAGAGTGAGAGAGAGAGAGAGAGAGAGAGATGTCCATCCAAAGCTAACCGAGAGTGGAAGCTCGATTCGGGGCAAAGCTTTCGGGTCGGCGTTTTCGGCGCTGAAATCGCAAAGTAGAAAAACCTGTAAATGAGCGAACACGTCGGGACGAATTAATTTAACGCTTCCGCACGATTTAATCGACAGAGAGCGGCCGCGAAAGGAACGCGGTGCCGAGCGTCACGCGCATTTCACGCACACATACTCTGACACACATATACACAGATATACACCGGATATGTACATGCATCACATATATATATATATATACAGATAAAGAGATACACATTGACAAATTATACAGACAGACAGATACACACACATGCCTAGGGGAACGAAGAGCAACGTCATTAAGCGCGAGATAAGTTCGGAACATCGACGATTCAGTTGAAAGGATTTGCGCGTAAGCTGTGTATTTTTCTAATGATTTAGGACGTTCGCGGCTCGGCGAACGCGCCCGTTTTTTGCCCGGGTTTACGGGACACGCAGTCCTCTTACGTTTCCATTTTCTCTAGGTTTAAGAGACGTTAACGTGTATATCTATGAGTTACCAAATAAATGAGAGCGGTTAGAAAATGTTTTTCGACTCATTACTACATCCCCTTCCTTCAATTTCTTTTGCTGCAGATTTTTCGAAACTTCGAAGTTTTCCAAACCAGGTTTGTAGACAAAGAAAATGGAGAAATTGTTTCGATATCCTATTGAATGATTAAAATAAGGATTTTTGTTGCAATTTTTTAAGCATGTTTCTACATTCATTCCCAAAAGGTGAAATATTCTCTAAATATTAGTACCATTTAGTCCTGTACTCATATCAATTATATACAGTGGATTCTCGAAAAATTGTTCAAATTCAATCTGTGATCATTTCATAAAAAAACCTGAAGTCATTTTAAAGCTTCAAGCCTCTACTTTCACATCCCATGATGAATTTTTCTTCGACGATATTTTTGCACGCCATAGCAGATGAAAAACTGAGTTTTCCCTAAAAAAAATGCTCCTACTTCAAACGTCTGTAGAAACATTAAACAATTTTTCCGTAAATAAATCTACCACAGATTGGAATATTAAAGCGTCCCTTTATAATGATCCCCTAAAATTTGATGTACAATTTGTTTGGCTATTTTATAGAGCCAAAATGAGATGTGAGTTTGAATGTGTAAAGCGTGAACGGTATACACTAATATTATTGTGAAGTTGGCAGTACAACTTTTATTCAAAGCTTAATAACTTGACCGGAAAAAGCTCGTACGTTCAGTTTTAGATCCCGTTATCACATTATTTAATCTTTTTCAGTTCACGGGTTCGTTCCACTGCAGATATTCCACCAAACCTATGGAATGTAAAAATAGTTCTGTACCGTCCAAGTAAAGAACTGAATTAGAAGAAAGCAAAACAAAGTGTAATTAAAGGAAATAGAATGAAAACGCCAATGAAAATTAAACAAACTTTTTCTACCTTATTTTTAGTCGGACTAAATTGCTTCGATACTGCAACGAAGCCTGCAGAGATCGAAATTGTAACAATCCGCACGGGTGTACCAAGCTTTTTATCCTTCTTTTTTTTCTAAAATTTTTGAAAACAAAGAAAAAACAGTAAAAATGTTCACCGGTTTGACTAGAAAAATTTCTCTCTGGAAAATACTTCACTTTGGAAGTTCTAAATAAAACTGAAATAAACAAGAAATATTCTCCACCAAAAGGATTAAACTGGAAAATGGTAAGTACTCGTCTAGAATTGATTTCTAGTACACATTAACAAAATCAATGTTTTATATTATTCCGAGATTTTTCTAGTTACTAAAGATTATGCTAATACACTGGTCGAAAAAAGTGTTAGCACGATTGGGTCGCTTGCAATAAATGTCCACAGTGTAATGGACAATGTACAATGGCAGAAAATATATTATTCGCCAGCAGCTTATCATTAAGCAATAGAAATTTTTATATCATAATCTGGCAGTCTATAAAATCGTATATTTTTACAAAGTGGATCGCGTGCGAATAGTTTCTTTAGCCAGTATACGAGGAGAAGGAAAAATAATCCACAGTGATCTCGACAAATGAGAGTTTTATGAAAATGTCAACAGAATTTAGATGATTTTGCGCGTCGATACCTTTGTACTAAATTGCCATTTTCTTTATAACCAACATATAACTCACTTGGTTAAACATTTCAGCAGTTTAGTTTCGATTTAACTCCAAAGAATTCCACCATAGTCTTTAATCTCTAAATAAATAGTCTAAAATCTCTACAGGAACCAAAAATATACTAAACTTTCCTCTAGAATTTTAAATCGAAACAATTCGGAGAATTCGAAAATCCACAAATCCCAGAATGCACCATTCCGTTCTATTTTCACCGACCATCTTTATTCCAGAATCCCGTGGCACATGTGCAAGGTATAAATAAAGTACTTTTCACGAGCATCGGCGCGCGAGCGTATACACTTTCAATTAAGTCGAATGAAATTAAAAATCTAACCGTGTTTGGTTCGCAGCGGCGTTTTAATGAAAGCGCCGCTAAAGGGTGGAAAGGGTCTGATTTTTCAAAGATATTAAAAGTACACACACCGCACCGTCCCGAACAAACGAAGAAAGCGATAGTTCTAACGGGTGTCCCGAAGCAGATCTCTTGATTTAGATGCAACGAGAAAAAAAGGGGGTGAAAGAGGGTGAACAGGGTGGGGGTGGAACGGTTCCGAAGGCAGACGGAAGACAGATCAGAAAAGTTTCGCGAGCCAATCACCAGACGTGGATATCGGGTCTGCCGATAAAAATGACAAAGTCTCCGAAGTTTTCTGTTCTGATCCCATCCCCTTTCCTTCGATTCCACCCCCACGTTCGCAGATTCCTTTTGAATTCGCAGACGTATTTCTAGCCGAGCGATCGCGAATTTATCGATTGCCGGGTCAACACACGGACGGGCAACTTTCCGCGAGTCCACCCGATACCGTCGATGAATATTCGATGGACGGTTATTTGAGTTGGACACCCGCTGTATTAGCCCCGCAGGGGGTGGGAAATTAGTCAGCCGGTGTGTGTGTATCTTTCATGAGACGCCGATGAACCCAGCCCGCTCCCCGGTCCGCGCATAACTCGACTGCGAAACGGTACCCGAATTTCTAGCACACCCCCATGCTAATTTTCTGAGGGATGCTCCTGCAGTTGATACATTTTTAGTTAAACTTCGTGGAACAAAAGTGTATTTCGGTGAATTTTTCTGGAAGCATCGATAAAGACTGTTGTGCGATTCTGGGGCTACTCACTTCCAAATTGCAATTTTTTAATATAATTTTTGGAGGAATTTTATTTCAAGCTTCTAGGGTGAGGATTTATTTAGGAGAATTTTTTCTGATTTGGGTAGTGAAGGATTTTTAATTTTTCTGTATTGAAATCATTAATAGGGAGAAGGGGTGTTGTGCGGTTTTAAGGTTAGTCGCCCAAAGGTGCAATTTTTAAAAATAATTTTTGGGGTTTTTATATTGGTGATTTTATGCATTTATGGTAAAAATGAGTAGATCAATCTGAATAAATATTTAAAGAAGAGGTGGTTGTCTGTATAATCGCTGTATCTTACAACTGGACAATTTGTGTTTTCCATAAAAGTCTAGTGAAGATAATAATAGGAATCTTTCTGTATCGAAAACATTCATAGAAAATAGGGATGTCGTGTGATTTTAGAAACACACTGAGAGTATTGATTTTCTGAAGAAAAATTTTGTATTGAAACGAGTGTTCTCAATTCTCGAGTAGGAAACAAAGTTGCAGTTGGATATTGAATTGAAGGATGTGTACGGAGGGCGATAATGGGTTTTCACGGGTGCACGGATTTCAGGCGACGCATATTGTCCTTCACGCGACGAAACGAGCCGAAAGCCAGAAGCACACTCGGAATTTTTGTTTGCAGATGCAGTCGGCGCACGTGCATGTGCATCGGCAGAGGAACAGGGTCAACGGGGTGCATTGTTCCTCCGGGAACTCCATTATCCGTCATTAAACTCGTTCACCTGTGTTCGTTATTTTACTCTCGATCGTGCACGCCTCTGTTCACCGAGTTGTATATCTATAGTATCCTTGTAACGAGCAGCACACCGCCACGGTCTGTGTGGAATATTTTCGGTAGCAAATTGGAGCATTGCGCGCGGCCACGAATTTCAAATAAAATTGAGTAGCCGACTCGTTGAAATTAGCGGGTCATTTTCGCGGTCGAATTAAATGGGCTCCAGAAATTTTCGGGTTCGAATCGTTCGAACTTTCACGGTCTATCTTTTGCCACCAGGCAAGTGACAAATCATTGCCTCGAATGCTTATCGATGAGAGAATAATTTTTTTGTTCATTCAAGAGAGTACAAAAATTATAAAACAGTTTTTACGTCTATCAAAAATAGCAGGAAAATAAGACAATAATTTTTATGTCTGTCTCAAAGGATAGGAGAAAAGAGAACAATTTTTCTGTCCATTAAAAATAGTAAGGAAACAAGAGAATAATTTTTACGTTTAGCTAAAAGGGTAGGGAAATACGAGAATAATTTTTACGTTTGTCTAAAAGGCTACGGAAATAAGAGAACAATTTTTTGTCCATTAGAAGAAATGAATAAATTAAGGAACAATTTTTATGCTCACTGAAAAGGTAGAAGAATAAGAGAATCATTTTTATGCTCATTAAAGAGGTAGGAAAATGAAAGCATAATTTTTTTATATCACTAAAGTGGTAGGCAAACTATGAACCAATTTTTATGATCATTAAGGAGGAAAAAAAGGAAAAAAAACTTTTTTTATCGCTAAAGAGGTAGAAAAACAATTGTCCAATTTGGGGAAATAGAAAAGTAGGAGAACATTTTTAATGCTTGCCTAAAAGAATAAAATACGTGTAGTAGGGGACCAATTTCCATGTTTATTAAAATAATACGAGAATAATTTCTACGTTTTATAAAGAAATCAAAAAATGGCGGAACTATTTTTGTGCTTATTAAAAAGAATAGAATGGTAGAGGACCAACTTTTATGCTTATTAAAGAGGCAGAAAAATGGCAGAACAGTTTCAGTGCTTATATCCGAATAAAATGGTATGAATAAAGGAGAATACAGTGCATTTTAATACCATCGTGTGTTAATACAGGCCAGAAAATTCCCAATGACATATCACACCGATGATGTGACCATCGATACACTCTTTCACAATCATCCGATCGATCAAAATCGAAACGATCCAAGCCCGCGTGACAGGAGATATGGAATTCGCAGCGGGAGATTGAAGACTGCTCGACGTTTAATACTAATTCGGGGGCTGAAATTAATTAGCCGTGGCCTAATTTATCGTAACGCGCGATTTCGAGCAATTTACGCGACAGTTAATGCGAAACCTGGCACAGGTGAGAATTTGTAATTTCATGTTAATGTAATTTCAATAAGAGGGATTATCGGGTTTTGCGATTGTGTCATCGCGAATTGTCGGCTTGAATTAAATGATCCGTGAACATATTGATATAATCGAGAACGAGGGCTCTGGTATAGCGTAATCTTAAGCAACACGGTTTGTCACTCGCGTTCGCCCTGCAGCCGTGCTACAAGCTGCAAGCAGCAAGAGCGCAACACGTTGCATGGCAATTATCAGTTCGTTTAAGGAGTCACGTGACAATTTTCTTGCGCGGGTCTCGTATGCGGCCTCGATTAAAATTTCGCTTTCGTTGCTATTAATTTATTGGATTCTGACACGGAACCTCGCATGCGGTATCTTCGTATCTTTAGAGATTAACTAATGACTTTCATAATTTCGGGACCAAGAAATTCAAAGCTGCTTGCAGTTTCTGAGGAGTTCTTCTTTATTTTCCCCGTGCCGACAGCACTTGAAATTGCACTAAATTTGCACGCAAGGTCCTTTTAATAGGAGTTACTATTAGGTGTACAAATTAATTTGCAGCTCTCACAGTTAGTCAAATGTAATTTTACTTTGAATTCAAATCGTTCAGGCACCATATTCATTACTTGATTGAGATTATTTTGAAGAGGATATAATGTATTTTAGTTGTTTGTACAAATCAAGATATTCATAAAGGAAGGGCTACGAATTTATTTGTACACCTAATAATATTCATTCATCTGTCGATGTATTGCCGAAAATTTGTTTAATAAATAGCGAATAAAACAAGAACGTTCTTAAGTTCGTGTAATATAGTTCGCAAGCTTTGTAAGCTGATTAGGCCTGCGGATCAGCGTCGATTTCGAAGTTAAAGTGCACGGGTGTGTTCGCGCAGCCCGAGGCAATAGATCAGCTTCGATAAAGAGGAATTTCGTAAAATCAAAATTACGTGCGGCCCGGCCGAGATATCCGGTCGAATTTGCATTCCGATAGAGGAGGTTTCTTGCCGGGCTTCGTGCAACTGACCGGCAAAAAGCGCGGAATTATCGCGACGGCGCGGCGCGACGTGGCGCGTCGTATTGTGCGGCAATCGAGCTTTAAGCTACCGTCGCGTCGCGTCGATCGATCACCTCCTCTGAAAATTCTTCTTCCTCTCCTCGTTTTCGGACCCCATCCACGGGTCTAATTGGACAGGTTAGCCGCCCGTTAATTTTCCACCTTTTTCCCCGGGATGAATCGATCAAATCAGGAATGAATACCGCTCCATAGATTCGCAATTCTTCCAATTTTATACCCCCTGCACCCGTCGAGTTTGAAATGTTTGAAGTAGATCTGCGTTAGGCCGACTGCCTCATCGAGTCTTCGTTACCCCGAAATTTCGGTCGTTCCAATTACCGATTAATTCTCGTTTGAAATTAATTACCAATTATACACTCGGATCAATCCATCTATGATTTTAGCGAATCTTAAGCAAGTTTAATTCTGCGTTATATTCCGCTGTAATTAACCGAAGTAGATTCGATTTTGGAGATTGAATTGTGAGTCTCTGTTGAGGAACTGCATGAATTTAAAACTTCATCAATTTGTGATTGTATTGAATAGTTATAGGGATTATGCCCTTTTTGAAAATCAATGAGATTGTTATCCACTTTATTACATTTTCCTGATCTCGTGCAATAATTTAGAGAAACCTTTCTGGTGAGTTGTATTCATTGAAATTATTCATAATAAAATTGCGTAGCCTTTCGTCTTCAATTGTGTGAAATGATTGTTGATCAAGTTTAGGGTCTGATCGTTTTTTACAGAATTGAAATTTTAAGAAACTCAACAGACTTTCTTTTAAATTTTAGTAAATCTTTAATAATTCCAATGATCTTATATTCCGTATTAATGTATGATAAAGCTCCCAAAAAAAAAGAGTCAAATTTTTTCCACTTCTTTTTCCATAAATCTGCTCGCAAAAATTTATATTCGCCCACAAACTTGCACTTCAATAACGAATTCAATAAAAGAGTAACAACCATAGTAGACTCGTTTTGCATATCAATTAAAAATATCAATAAAGCGCACCACGCCGATAAAAATGTTACAAAACTGTAACTGCTTTTCTAGGAACACCACTAAATCCCTCAAAATAGTGAAAGATACAATGTGCATTCCAAATTTTGCAAAATTGGAACCGCTGAAACTGCTCGTCATTAATTGCACAAAATCCCAGTGTCAAATTTCGCCATTGCCAGCTCTCGCAACCTCCTTTACTAATTCACCGTTCCAGTGGCTCAAACCGCGTTGCTAATCGGGGGTGGTTTTGCCAGCGAAATTCTATAGACTGAACGTATCGTTACGAGTTTCCGTGATGCGGGATAACAAACGTGAGTTATACGCGGCTCTCTCTCCCTTTCTCCATGCGCGCGCGCGCGCGTGTGTGTGTCGGTTCCGCTTTTATAATCTTTGAAACATTCCCAGAGAACGATTCAGGGGTGGAAAGGGGAGTAAATAGAGCGGGGTAAACACAACTATGAAACGAAAGGGATAATGTTATCGCGGGCGGCACGTTGTAAACATCCAGGCACGCGTAAACTTCGCCAAGTTATCGTCCAATAGGAAGGAGCTCGATGAACCGAGCTCGATTTTCAATTAAAGTCGAGAGATTTCCGCGGACACGCCCGTGGAGAACGAGGGCTGGGTGTGCTGCCTTTAATCAACCACCTGGAACCCCTTTCTTTACACCTGGAAACGTATTATAATAAAGAATCTATTTTATTTGCGAAGCTCAACGAAGCAACACCTCACGATAAGTAAAAGTAGAGAGCGTCGATACATCCTTGAATGAAATTAGAAGTATGCTATACCTCTCGATGGCTCGCAAATAAAAGCTATTTTATGTCAAGTTTCATCCCCTCACCACAACCAGGCAGGTAGCTACAATAAAAATTCAAATTATCAATTTTTTCTCGACTTTCACGATCTCCTAACTTCCAAAAATTCTGAAAAAAATCATAATTACTATAGCACTCGAAGAAGAATTGTTATCCACCATTTCAAGCGTAAAAAATAAAAAAACCAAGAGTGATTTTATAATTTTTTCACAAACGAAGTTTTTTAGCAAACGCTCCACTTCATCGCGAGTATTCTCGAACCTAATGAAGAAGGTAATGTTCATATGAGGAAATTGGAGGGGATAATTATGAGCTACAGTACACAGCCGCAATTTTTCCGAGAGGGTGGGGATCAAGCGAAACGATCGAGCGGCCGATGGAAATGCAAATCGAAACGGCCGAAGGTTATTTCGTTGTACACGGGGCCGTGACGCAGCTCCAAATTCTCTCTCTCTCTCTCTCTCTCTCTCTCTCTCTCTCTCTCTCTCTCTCTCACTCTCTCTCTCTCACTCTCTCTCCCGTGGGTGTCCCGTGCCGCAAACAACCGAACTCGTTGGGGGAAAAAATCTCGCTGTCAAACCGGCCACCGTCGACGTCCACGTCGCGGCAACTGGGCCGACACGTTTGCGGTCGCTGTGCGAGCCACGTCTATGCCGGTACCCTGATTTGCGGCCGATTCTTCCGAGAATTTATGACGCCTAGTCCGCCGTTGAACCTTTGCGGTGAACTGCGACGATGATTGTCTTCGGATCAGAGAGTTTATTCGCGCTGCAGTTGCGTTACCAGCCATGGTGGCGCCATTTAACGTCCGCCGTTTGATCTCTGACGCTCTAATTTCACTTCAAAGCCCGTCACGCCTGAATTTCTGACGATTTTGCGCAGCCTTCCGGTCCTGAGTCGATTTACGAAGTGGTGCAAAGTGACAGAAAGTGTTTTGTAGCAAGTCCAACAGTTTTGAAACAGAGGACCATTGACAAATTGGCCAGCACTTGGCGAATTTTTCATTTCGTCTCAGCAAAGTAGGTCATCTTTGGGAATTTATTGTAGTCGAACTAGTTGGCGTAGGACTAAAAATCTTCTTGCAGTTTGTTCGAACATGATTCAGTATCGTAGACAAATTTTTGTCGCATGATGCCTTTAATGGTGCTTCTTGTAAATATGAAAAATATTGATCATCCCTTAACGAATTTTGAATCTTGTCTCACGAAAGTAGGTCATCTTTAGGAATTGATTACAGACGAACTTGATGACGTAGAGCTGAAAACCTTTTTGCAGTGTGTTCGAACATGATTCAGTATTGTAGTGAAATTTTTATAATATGCTATCTGTAATGGTGTTCATTCTAAATATGGAAAATATTGACCAATCTCTGAGAAATCTTTAATTTTGTTTGCTTTAAATGGTTCCAATTGAAAACTCCAGGTTCTCCAAAGAATATAAAACAGACAAATCTAGTTATATTAAAAAACCCGAAACATCTAGCACAGTGTGGCTCGGATATCCTTTGTTTCCTCGTTTAATTATAAGCTCGCAATAAATCCCGACGGCACACGCTTCTCCGGCAGCGTGTGGCGTTTCGTTCGACGATTTTTAATCCCGGTGCCCGGGGACCGCGAAACAAAGTCGACGTAAACGAGTATTTATCTGGGCTCCTTTTCGCGAAATCTGCGCGGTGGACGCGCGATACTCATTTTTCAGGACAGCGCCGCGGAGATTTTCCTTATCGTGCCGCGGCAGACTTTCGTAACGGAGACGGGGTTCACAGCTCGTGGAATCCGCTCCGCGATTATCGACGATATCTCGTGGGAACGTGTGAAACGACCGTCATAAACCGTTCCTATGAATTTTTTAACGCTCGAAATAACTGGCTTGCCTGGTGTCTTATGAAAACCACTAGAACGCTCTCTTTAGTTCAACTCTGTGCCATTTTTATCATTGCGTCCTCGCAAGCCAACAAATTCCTGGACTTATTCCGCAATTTGCCTTTCGAACACTTACACCAATGTCACTCATAAAGGAAATATTAATATTGAGAGAAGGAATATAAAGTTCGATTAAAAATACAAGCATGTTCTCTTTTTAACGATTTATTTGAGACTCATTGCAAATTCTATGTGTATCTGTGATTAAATTGAAGCCACTACCCAGATAGCACCGGACGTCCATACGATCGTTTTATGTCCAGTTTACGTCCATACGTCCTATGTCCGTTACGGATGTTCCTGGGACGTCCCTGGGAAATAAATTTCGGACTAGGGACTTAAATTTTGTACGTTCTTGGAATGAAACTTCTTACGCGTGAGACATATTAATATATTTATAAATAATGTTCTTAAGACTAAATTTCGAATGTTCCCAAAACTAAATTTCAAATGTTCTCATGTATTTCGAACAGGGATTGAAAACAGTTATGATATCGGTTCCGGTTCTCGAAACAGTTATGAACTTATGAAGAACCAAAAGTATGTTATAATTATAACTGTTAGGAGAATATCGGTTACGGTTACTTGAGAATGATATATTGGTTTTACAACTGTTATTTTTCGGTTCTGGATATAATGTATGCTGTGAATGTGTGGAGGAAATTTACACATGTTGGGTTTACCGCGGGTGTATATTAAGTGATTTTTAACGTTATTACATTGAAACAAGCAATTGTTAGACCTCAGAAATGTGATTTAAGGGAAAGAAAAAATTGTTTGTAACGCTTACAACATCGCCGGTTGGCAGAGCGTCCTCGATAGTACAATGGTCAGTATCCCCGCCTGTCACGCGGGAGATCGGGGTTCGATTCCCCGTCGGGGAGGAATATTTTTATTTTCTTTAATTTTATTTGTATCCTACCCGACGTATATAATAATTCACTCTACATATATTAATAATACGTTATTCTATTATTCCATTATTTTATTAACTTATTTTATTTTATTAATATAGTTTATAAGTTAATCAGTATTATGTTATTATTCCGTTCCGTTCTCATTTCGTACCTAGCTATAAATATTTAATAGATATACAATAATTATCTATTACTAACCAAAAGAATGTATTATAGTATATTAAGTTTATATAAACCGCGACATAGAAATAACAATGTAAATAAAGAAAATTAATTTTAAGACACCACTAGTCTAAGTTCAGTATGTAAGTTCTAAACCTAAATCTGTTTTTCATTTCGCATAAACGTAAGATTGAATATACAGTTCCTGCGCTACATGCTACAAGTTAAATAAAACTATTTAGATATATGTAATATAGTAGCAATAAGTGCAAATAAAATCTCAATGTAAGACCTTGCGTGCTTCGTGAACGGAGCCTGTAATCTAATTTTAGTTAAATTGTTTCTCGTTATATTTTTGTGCGTTTAAGTTTGTTGTACCTACCTGTAAATATTATATTTTGTTTGGTACAATAAACGCATGTTACAAAAAAAGAGCGGTTAAGGTGTCTGACTACGAAGCGGATACAATGGGGTTCGAATCCTGTCGTTGGAAAAGTTTTCTTTTAATATTTTAAAAATATTTACGTAACATTAAAAAAAAAAATACATGCAAAAATAGTTTCAATAAACGTTGGTCAATAGTTTTAAACATTAGTAAAACATTTCGTACACAGGTTTTTAAATGTTCTATAAACGTCCTGAAAATATCCTTTTAACGTCCAAATAACGTCCGTATATCCCTATATGTTCAAGATACGTTCCATGTACGTCCCGCTTCGTAACTGGTACCTTTGTGGGACATTCCTGTGATGTATCTGGGACATATCTCGGACATACGGACGTCCAAGTGTTATCTGGGTAATAGGCAACGATTTTATATATTGTTGTTAACATTTTCATGATTACAGAATTGATGGAATATCTGCCATTTTACCATTTTCAACCGACTTGCCTTTCACTAAAAATGAAATAACGATCACCAATGACACTAACAAGCATTTTAATGTATATTCCCAATCACAAACACTCCATTGTTCAAATTTAAAAATGTTGCAAACAGAATGACCATTGCCAAAGACGCTAGGACAAGTTTGAATGTAATTTGTGGATCACAGACGTTCGTGTCGGCAGACTATGGATTTCTCTCCACCATTTTAGCGAATCCTCCGTCGAGGGACATCCGGGCACGTCAAGGGATCTCGAAACAAGGGAGCATCTCGCATATTGACGCATACCTCGCGCTCGAACGACTCGTTTCCGGAGTGCGACTGACACCGAGGAATTCTTATTCCCGGTTTCCGGCGCGACGAACATTCTTCCGCGGCGGCAAACGCCCCGGAAACGAGGAACATCCGTGTGCCAGGACGTCCTCTGCTCTCTCGCGTGCGCGAGTGTCACGATGAAACACGGCCTTTAACTCGCTCAGACATCGTCTCGTCGAAGGAAAGACAATGGGACACGAGACGAGCCTTGCTCGTCGAAATAAAATCTGACGAAGGGGAAAACAACGGTAGCAAGAAGACAAAACACTCGGAGAGAATGGATGGCAGAGGTCATCAAGCTTAATTGACTAATCATCCACTCCACTTGTGTTAACACTAGAATTTAATCAATCGTGTAAGGAAGGGACACTAACGATCATCTAAGAAAGAGAATTCATTCCTCATTCCTGTTTACATAAAAAGTTGAATAAAAAAACTTCTACATTCACTGCGACATTTTTAATTTAATTTTGATTTATTAAAAATTGACTGACGATCACTGAAGACAATGTACAACAATCCGCAGTGGAGTTATCATCGATACGCTATAGCGCATGGCGGCCGCTAAACAATTAACCGAAACGCAGCCGTCGAGGCGGAAACGAGTCGGCCGGGTTGCGTAATCGGCCCGCGATTTTAATTAAAAGCTAATTATCGTCGGATTCATAGAGTCGTCGCTCGTTAAAACGGCTGGCACACGAACGGAAATCAGCCGACGGGCTACGACGAATCGCGTTATTATGAACTTGCCGGGCGACATAATTTCGCGTGACGCGGTGCAACGGTGCAACGGTGCAACGACGCGTGCACCTGCAACGTGCACTCGAGCCACGTGTGCGCGTGGCGCGTGCAACCAGCCGCGTGTTAATCGGCTGCCGGCGATGAGCTCTCGCACCCTTTGACGCGAAAACCGTCTTGGGAACCCTAGCGAATAGAATTCGCGAGCAACTTCTTGTAAACATCACTCTACCTGGTCCCATAAACGCAAAACTGCGGCCTAACTTTTATAGGATTTCGTGGATGGACATAAATTTGTACTTTAATGTCGTCGTTTCTTTCATTCGATCAACATGAACTTTCTTCGATTAATATCTCGTTAGTGTCTAGGTACCTTAACTTGTGATAAGTAGACCGTGGACCTTCATGAAAAATAAAAATTATTTGTGTGCACTGCAAGGGACAGGAATCAAACAGGAAGTTATTTTTCTGCTTAACAGTTTTATTAAGCTGCAAGTAATGTGTCGATATCCTTAAATTCATTCAATTACTACTTTCGATCGCAGTAAGAATTTAGAGTTTCAGCTACTGAAATAAATAATTTCACTTAACACCTACCAAGGACTAAAATCGATTAAAATGTTTTCCTTACAAAAATTACAAGATTGTAATTACTTGGATTGTGTACCATTTTTATTATAGTGTATGCTGGAATAAAGAAAATTCAAACATTTCCCATGGACGTAGCTGTATAATTTTAATAGTTGTAATTTAATAGTTATAATTTTAATAGAATTCTTAGGTGTGTATTTTTACTAAAAGCTTGTACACGATGAGCATTGAAATTAACGGAAGAAAATTAAAGATACTTACGTTAATATTACAGGAGTACTCGGCCCGAGGAGTGTTATAATCCTGAGCAAAGTGGTCCTGAAAATTCAAGCTTAGAGCTACACTCTTGATTGCAGGGAGTCCTGTTGGCGAGAAACAAAGGCAATCATTTCGGAGAGAACGTTAATAAACGGCGAGGCCGAAGGAAGGACGGATGGATCATTATTCAGAGAAACGCAGGGAACGCCGACAATCATTTCCAAAGACGCTTATATTTTATTCGAAAAGTTCTCAACGCGGTTACAGCTACCTATACGCCTTCAGCTTCCGGTATCCGTAAGCCGTGTAACATCGGCATACATACTCGTATGTACAGTCCTCGAGACGCTGCTCTCGAGAGTTTCCAGGGCGAGCAGTTCTCTCTTTCTCTTACTCTCTCTTTCTCTCTCTCTCTCTCTCTCTCTCTCTCTCTCTCTCTCTCTCTCTCTCTCTCTCTCTCTCTCTCTCTCTCTCTCTCTCTCTTTCTCTCTAGACGGACGCTTATCGTTTCGAACTGAACGAGTTCCGTGTGTATCTACAAAGCGATCGTGTGTCTACCTCACCCCGAGTTTCAATGCTACAACCGTTGCGTTACGATTATCGCGGATAGTATGATAGCATAATGTCGATTAGGGCGACTATCCTCTAGAGCTACTGTCGACGCTGCTTCACGATACCTAATATAATACACGTTGGTGCACGGTGGAATAACCGACAGACCCCTTTTCGCGGAAATATAATATCTCTCTGGAATACAATATCTATAATGCCTCCTGGAAACTGTCCGTCACTTCTTCCGACACTTCGACTGCCTTATCTGGGACCAGAACTTAATCTTGCAACCCTTCGCCGCCATTACTGTACGCTTGCGATTGTGACAGATCCATCGTTTTATTTAAATTTGACTGAATTTAAATTGTCGGAACTGGTTCTATTGTATTTGAACGATTGAGGAGATTTATTTGTGATTGAAGTAAAGTGACTGATTGGGGTTGAAGTATTTGAGAAATATTTTATTTGAAGCTCGCGATTGATTTCTTGTGCTATGAGAAATTTGGTAAAATGAATTTTTAATAACTTTTTGAAGATTGTAAATATGATTTTTCTAATTTAGGTTTGCGAATTTGTGAGCAATTATGACAATTTATTTTAAATTGAGACAATTGATGAAAGTTGAGGCTAGATTTTAAATAATATTTTATTCGAGTGCATTACACTCAGAACTACCCTCTTTCAGCCTAAAAAATCTCCAATAGGAATCTCCTTTTGTTTAGAAAATATTTTTTAATATCTTGTGAAGGTTGGGAATTTAATTTTGCTAATAGTTCGAAAGTGCTTCAATTTTGGATTATATATTAAATTAATAATATAACAAGTAAAACTTCGTGTGCAAGGGGTTGAGTATTTAGGTTAACGTCCATGATTCGCATTCATGAATCTACAAATAATTATATCGATCCATTCTAATTTTTACATTAAAGCAACCGATAAGGGTTGAAGCCAGCGTTCAAATAAAATTTTATTCAAGCACACGAGGCTTAGAACTACCCTCTAGCACCCTAAGAAATTTTTTAGCACCTCACAAAGATTGAAAATTTAATTTTCCTAACAGAAGTCCTTAAATGGTTTAATTTTCGTTTGTACCATTGAACTTACAGTATCATAAATAAATTTTGAAGTGCATATGGTAGAAGGCAGCTTTAAAATAAAATTTTATTCGAATACACAAGACTCAAAACGATCCTCTAGCACTCAAGAAAAATTGTTAACAGTCTGCAATCATAGAAAATTAAATTTTTCTAATAAAACTTCCCAAATGGTTTAATTATCGTTTGTACAATTGAGCTTATAGTACCATAAGAAAATATTCAACTGTAAAGAGTTGAATCTGACTCTCAAATAAAGTTTTATTTGAGTACACGAGGCTCAGAACTACCCTGTAGCACTTTAAGTAAATTTTTTAGCACCCTGCAGAGATTGAAACTTTAATTCTCTCAATAAAAGTTCACAAAAGGTATAATATTCGTTTCCATACCTGTCTTTACGGTACCGCAAGTAACTTTTGCAATGAAGGGTGGAAGATGTTAACAGTGTCCTTTATTTGGAAGTTGACGGAATTTTTAGTAGGCAGGTAGGGATCGTCCGGTTATTAAACCGTACCGTAGCGACAGATTTCATTCTAGAAATTGGCACTAAGAATTCAAAGATAGACGAAGGAATACTGTTGGTAAATATCGTTTAACCCTTCCGAGCTGTCCTCCTCCTCTTTCTCGCGAGGAGGACGATCTTCGAAACGCTTCCCAAGGGACGTTCGAGCCCATCTCTCAATCTCATTCCTGACAACTTTCTTCTTAGACGCAATAAAGTTACCCTTTAAAGTCTCTCCTCGGAGAGCATCGGCAAATATTGTTTATACACTGCGAGACTTTATAAGAAAAGGGCCGAAGTCCCTGGATCTCTAAAGTTAAGAGCCGGCCCTGGACCACGGTCAAATTTATACATTATTGTGGATTTCTGGACTGTGTTCACATCGTCCGAGACTTCTACCTCTGCCTTCTAAATTGTCGAAAAAGATTAGATTCTTTAATTCAATAAACAGACAGTGGATTCAGTGATAGACTTCATACAAAATAAAAATTGCATAAATTGCAAGAAAGAGTAGTCACATAAAAATTGATTTCTTCCAATAATTTTAAAAGATTATACATAATCCACTAGCAATATTAAATTCATCCGATGTTTCTTCTATTTTGTATTTCGCCAACTCTTTTTTGCCATAAATGCATAAAATCCGCAGTTCAGTAATTGAAATGATTGTTCGATACAAAAATTAAAAAATGGAAGACCTTTCAATAAAATTGTACTTTCTAAAGCTTTATACATTTTGGCATATAACTGATTATTTGGTGCAAGAATTTAACAATTTTCAAATCCTAGGCTCATTTAATTGTCACACCAAGCGGTCTCCAATCCAAAAAATTAATACTGCCAATAATTTCAATAGCAACTAATCAAAGAATCAGATGGTATGAAGCTGAAAGGAGTCGATGAAGAGAAAATTGATGAAGGGGTTGATTTTTCTTTGAATTAGAAACTAGGGGCAGTCTCGAACGCTGTCAACAGTGGCCGGGCCGGTTGGCTGTCGTTTACCGGCTAACATGCTTACTAATACGAAAACGCAGGTTGTTGCGTGCACTTATCTATGTACATGGAAGACGAACGTGACTCTCGCAGAGGGTGGTAGGTAGAAGAGCGTCTCAAACGAGCGATAAGCACCGGCGTAGTGACTTCCGCGTTAAACTCGCTTAACGGCGGGTGTAATTAATTAAAGGACGAAGTTCAGTGTCCTGTGGAGGAGCCCACCTTAATCCCACCTCTGCTTTTTGTTTCCCGTTTAATCGCCGACCATCCCCCTCTAGATGTATCTTGCGCCGAACTTTATTTCCCGGGGTTTTCCCCGCTGTTATTCCCATTGTCAGACTTCATTCGGACTAATTAGCGACGATGAACGCTTCATTCGTCGTTCTCGTTTTTGTTCTTTCTTTTCTATCCCCGACCCTCCAGTGAGTAGTGACAGAAGTATATGTATAATCAGACACGGAATAAATAACGCGTTCAAACGTTGATATTACAGGGCTTCAGCTCCATGAACTGATAGGGCACGTGTAAGGTAGTGTTGTTGTGCTCCACCAGCAGGTGACCACGTCTTGGGGACGCACCAACGACCAGAACTGTCTCGCCTTTCAACAGCACCACCTCACCCTCGCCCTCTTCTGAAAACAAATTGTTTTTGTTGTCCAATGGAAATTATAGGGCCTGATTTAGTCTGTGGGAAATTTCTTTGTACACTACTAAAGCCAAGCCTTAAGGGGCTGTGCGCACCCAACTACCGCCACCACCCTTACCACTCACACATCGATAGATCCGCATATACGTATACGAAATGCAAGGGTTTACGGCAAAAGAAACTGACGCCTCAATATTGTAATTAGAAGTTCAGACCCGGTCGATTATGTTTCCTAAGAGTCCTGGCCAGGGTGGTTCAGATCCCAAATTTCATATTTTTACGTTGTTGAAGAGTTATTTGCAATAATCGGCAGCGCTGACTTGTGACAAAAAGTATTCTGCCGATTATTACAAATAACTCTTCAGCAACGTAAAAATATGAAATTTGGGCTCTGAACCACCCTGGCCAGGACTCTTAGGAAACATAATCGACCGAGTCTGAACTTCTAATTACAATATTGAGGCGTCAGTTTCTTTTGCCGTAAACCCTTGCATTTCGTATACGTATATGCGGATCTATCGATGTGTGAGTGGTAAGGGTGGTGGTGTTAGTTGGGTGCGCACAGCCCCTTAATTAAACTACAATCAAAATTGAAATAGAGCAAAGACAACAACAATGTACGTCACTCGATAAGCAACTGTATAATCAAACTCGAGCAGAAAATAGCGATCATCCTTACAATCAGTATCATCCACCGCCTAAAATCCGCAGAAGAAAAAATATTAAAACAAAGCAGAAATACTGGCGCCAAAAGAAACTATCCATGGAGTCGGATACAAAACAAAACAAAACCGGCGCGGCGGTTGCAAGAATACTCGAAAAGCCCAAGCAGATCCGCGCAAGCGAGAAGAGCAAGTTTAGAAAGCTTTTCATCAGCGATCCAAGTTTTATCGCAACGATTCCGAACAATAGCGGATTCGTCGGGCAACAAGACCGCATGAGCAAACTTTCGCGAGGAGGACGTCAGATGCATCGCACATAGAGAACGCAGTGACAAAGAAACGAGAACAAAAGAGGAATAAGAAGAAGAAGAAGAAGAAGAAGAAGAGTAGAAGAAGAAGAAGCGTGTCGCCCGAGTCTTTTAGATGGAGAAGATGCAACCGGCTCTTACCTGGGAATGGCATCTTCATGATCCTCGTCTGCGGGTAGCCCAATTTCGTGTTACCTGTCACTGTGTAGCTCCTGCTAGGTGGCACAGGGGGCGGTCGTTCCTGAAACAAAGTTTCTGCAGACTCAAAACACGTATTCTTCGTGGTTCCGAAAAAAGAGGAGCCTCTTACCCACGGCTTCAAATAAAATGTTATAATTAGACCCCGGGTTTTTATGCGAAATAAAAATGTTCTTTGTTAAGGTTTCGTCAGAACCATCCCTTCCAAGTGTGTTAGTTAGAACTGTCCCTTCAAAGGGTTTCAAACATAATAGTCCCTTTCAAGTGTTTTAATCAGAATCGTCCCTTTCAAGTGTTTTAATTATAACCATCCCTTTGAATTGTTTTAATCAGAATCTCCCCTGTCGAGTGTTTTAATCAGAACCGTTCTCCACAATTGTTTTAATCGGAACCATTTTTCACAAATGTTTTAATAAGAATTGTTCTCCAAAAATATTTCAATCATAATCGTTCTCCACGAGTGTTTTAATCAGACTATGCGATTTTCGAATTGTTCTTACCAGGTCCAAACCGAATAGGGTGCACGTTTGTTGGATCATCTTCTGGTCCGCACACTTCTCGGACGGATCCGGGGGTGGTGTGCCAGCGATCGGCTGTGGCCTTGGTCTAGTTCCGGTTCCAGTGCCACCGGAAGTCGTCACGTTCCTCTGAACGGTTCCAGTGGCCGCCGACGTCGGCTGCTGTGGCTTCTTCTGACCCAAACCGGAAGTGACCCCGAGCGTCGTCTTCCTCAGCGGCCATCTTCTTCGCACCCTCCAACCCCTCCACGTCGCCTGGTGATAGTCAGAATGATAGTAAAGTGATAGACTTTTGCAAAAAAAATAGTTCAGATGTTCCGAAACAATCAATTGAACAATGAAGACAGTCAAATCTTGTTGAGTTTGACTATTCTTAAGTCTGTCTCAAAAATTGTACAGCAAACATAAACACAACCTCCAAAATTTTCTTTTAACAATGATTGATAATAATAATCGTTTTTTTCCCATTGGTGTGTTTAAACAAAAATTTAGAGAATAATGTTCTCACTTATTCAACAATTTGTTTAAACGTATATATATGGGTACCATTCCTTAAATTGTACAAAGGAGTATACTGTCTTTAGGAATTTATTACAGGCGATCTAGATGGTGTAGGACTAAAAGTCTTTTTGCGATGTGTTGCAATATGATTCAGTATTGCAGAAAATTATTTTTAGGATTCTATCTTCAATGGTGCTTATTATAGGCAATGTTGACTAACACGCAGGTAGTCAAAATACAAGAAAATGGTAAAAAATTGTATGATGTGTAAAAATTGAATTTATTTTGTGAAATACCGTGACTCGGTGAATGAAATTTGATTACAAACAACATTAAAAATTGTTTAAGGGGTGCTTTACCTGTATCGCAGTGGCAGCTTTCCGCCTGGTCTCCGACCTGAGATTCTCGAGCTGCTGCCTAATGCCCTCGCTGAGGAATATGTGCCTCTTGCCTAACGCCCAGCTGGTGCTAGCGCCGAATTTGCTCTTCAACTGTTGAGCATTCTGAAGGATGAGCTTGGTGTCCTCAACGGCCTGCTCCTCCGCCCGGCGTAGCTGCTTGAAAGGCGCAATCAGTCTGTACCTGGCGTTGAACGCCTTGAAACGCATTCGATGGGGGTACCCTGCGATTATAAAATCATTCGAATGACGCCAGCTTTGCCTGGAATTAGCAATCTCGCATCGCCATTGAGTCTGAACCCGGCTGGACTCAATGCACTTAATCCTAGCTAGTTGGAGACCCTGGAGACTGTATCACAAACAGTCTCAAACCACTGATATCTTAACATTTTCTCTATTAAAATTCTTTGATTCAATGGCAAGAAATATTTATTTCGTTTCTTAATTCTCAATTCTCAAAGCATCAGAGTAATTTAAGAATGCTATTGTAATGTTACTATGTTCAATGTTTCTACTTATTCAAATTAATAAAAGAAGAAATACATTTCTTTTTATTTTTCGTTTCTTGCAACTGAAGGAGACAATTTTTATTCTTTTTTTTTTTTAATTATAGTAGCTTCACCTGTTCCACTGAACTCGTTTTAAAAAAAACAAACAATCTAAACGGCCGTCTATCCACAGAAAAATATAAAAATTTTACGCGGAGCTAGTGAATTGTGTTACGTCCAGAGACTAGGATAAAGTATGGAAGTTTTCTGGAGTAGGATAACCGATGCTAATTTAATATGGCGAGCTAAACAGCTGTTCGACAAGAAACGCAGCCAGGTGAACGTCTGACGTCGTCGTCAGGCGACGAGCGAGCATGCAAATTGAACGTCGGGAGTAGTTTCAAGACGTACCGCCGGCCATTAGATTTACTGTCTCGAGAACTTGAAGGGATCGTATCTGACGCATAGTCACGCCTCTGTCTAGGTGCAGCGGGGTTTCTGTGCCGTTGCTTCTAATGCACCTGACAAAGTGGGGCCTGGCGTGGACGAGAGTTCTCAGGAGATTATCCAGCCGCGTGTGGAAGTCCTGAGTCAACGTGGAGATTGGCTCGTCCCCGTTCAAACTGAAACCAGAGACAGTCGACGACGATTCCTGTGATTTTCGTTTCGCCCTGTTACGGTTGACAGAGAGCATCATACATACAGACAGAGATAGAGACACAGACAGCAAGAAATACGGGTAGATAGACAGAGACACGGGTAGAAAGAGAGGGCAAGATATTGGGATAAATAGAGGGAGACAGGGCTAGGGATGGAACAAGAGATAGGGAGAGATAGGGAGAGATTGGGGTAAAGGAAGATAGATTGATGTAAATAGAGAGGTGGGGGGTTGTAAAGAGAGAGATGGAGAGAAATATAGAGAGACAGAGGGTCCGTTCGGACCGGATACAACGTCATGCCTTACAGGTCGGTGTGGGAGGTTGGCGATATCCGGAAGCTGACGCCTCTGGGCACCGTGTCGCTCGCGTACAATGCTTTCAGCTCGCTACCGAACAAGTGGGTCGCGAAACCGAAGCTGCAGGTGTGCTTGTAGAACACTGCCACCAGGTCGTCCGGCACCACATCCTTGTTCGTATCTTTTGCACACCAACAATCCCACCGTTCAATTAGATTCACGATCTCTTACTAATTGCTTGCTGCAAACATCCTCTTGCAGCCTCTTCATTCAGTCAATTTTGGAAGCATTTTAGGTAAGACTTTTGTGGTAAAATATTCGTAAAAGAATTTTTTTCACGTGCCTTTGTGCATTCAATACGAATTTTGCTGCTTGGCAAAATTCTTCAGTGAGAACAATTTTTTATCAACGTCAGTTTTACTAATAAAATTGGATACTTTACTAGAGCAGCCATACTCAATGCTTTTTTTCCTCGCGCCACAATCTTTGTCACAAACATATGAATAAATAAATAGGACGTGCGTGTGACCATAGCCTAAGAATGCAGAGTGTCAGAAGTTCCAAAAATTACCTAATAATGAGTGTTTCGGGTCGGAGATAAAAGCGTGGCGGGCCGCCGCCGGTCGAGTATGGCTGGTCTAGAGGGTGTAGAAGAAGTTTGGACGAAAAGTTTCGGCGGGCGATTTCTGGATTTCACGGTCGATTTCAGCAAGCTAGACGGATCAGTACCCACTAAATACGCACCAAGGAAATCGGACGCGTCGTAAGTCACTCTTCCCGCAAAGTGTTGGATCCCGAAGGATCTACAGTCGACGGTCCTAGGTTCGAAAAGCCGGGGATTCTGTTTGTGCTGAACCTTTACTTTGGCGACGTAGCTCTCAGCTGTACCTCGGATAGAACACTCGACGTCCAGCATGCTCAACAATCCGGTGCGCTGTGCAACGATACAACAATCCGAATAGAGGATGCATTTCACGCATGGTATCTCGTTTCCGGTTTAAAACGGAGCATTGGTGAACTTTGTATCCTATTTTCTGAGAGATCAACTTACCAAGGAGGAAATGAGATCGATACATGGCACGTTGTCGACGTAGTCGACCTCCACGTCGCACCGGATACCTTCGTCACGACAACTCTCGATCGAGCTCTTGAAGATGTGCGTGTTGTAGAAGTGTTGCATCGTTTCCGCACAGAGATTGATGCACAGGTGTTCCAACTGGCTTGGCTTAGGGTCTTCGAATCCAAACATGTCCAGAATTCCGATGAACCCGTCCGTGGCGTGTCTCACTGCGTTGTTTAACGCTGTCATACTCCTGGAACCCGTGCCACCTGGTTGGGGACATAAATCGGATTTGATCACTATAAAATCTCAACTCCTCTTGTCTTCGTCTCTATTTCAAAATTCTGTTTTTACTCTCAATTTTTATGAAATGATTTTCCTCGAAAAGGCAAATCAAGTTAAAATAGAATAGAATAGGTCATCTTTAGGAATTTATTACAGAAAAATGAGATGATGCAGAGACGAATGACTTTTTGTGATGTATTCAGACATGATTCAATATTGTAGACAAATATTTTTAATACGCTGTTTGTAAAAGTACGACGAGAATTTAACAAAATACCTCTACATGGTGTCGGTCAACAGCAACATCTACATGCTTAAAAAAAGTGAAAGGGGTTTTGTATTTTCAATTATCCTGTAATATAATATCAAAAATCAGTGTACAGGACACTTTTCTAAGATCGTGGAGAGTCATGACATGATACATAGAGTACCATTACAAAGTTAAACGTTCTCAATAAAGCATGTAGAACTTACAAAACCAGTCAGAACCAACAAAAGAAGAAGGGATTAATGCAGTTCTACAGCAACGACTCAGTCAAAGCCATCTATAACGAGCACCACTACGTCTAGCAAGTAATAAAAATTCCACTGCAATACTAGATCATGCACGACCACATCCCAACAAATCGCTTTGCTCTATCTCCTTCGGTTCTCCTATAATAAATTCTTAAATCACTTCGTACGATGCGGGATTGAAATTTTCACTATAAAATTAATTAATGAATTAATTAACGAACCTGCCGAGCTGCCAATGGTCGAAGCATGCTGGCTGGTGACCTCGGCCTGGTTGTGCACGGACTCGTTCGAGTCTGAGGACAAGGTGCCAAGGGTTGAGCCTAATCTCTTCAGACTGTTGGCTCTCCGGACGATGGTGGCCACGGTGCGGCAGTAGAGCGCTTTCGCCAGCGAGTCCCTGGTCATGTTAGACTGCGTAAACAAAGACCCTTCAGCATGGTTCGGCACCGACAGGGCAGCAGTTATAGCTCGCATAATCGCGGACAATCAATTACACAGTACCATATTCGCGTCGCAGACCGACTTGACCAGTTGACCACGAGCATTGTGCGTCCTGGAGGTCAGACCTCTTAGCAGAGCTGGTGGAGGGACTCCTAGGAGGGCTGCTACGGAGGCCAGTTCATTTTCACCTATTACACCAACCTCCACACCTGGACGATCCGTGAAGCCAACGTTGCCAAGGATCAGCACTGCTGCTAGGACTCTGACTACGTCCAGAAATGGTATTCCTAGCACCCCTGGAACAATTTTTTAATTTAATTCATTGTTCTGTGATGATGTGTGTTTCACTCTGATCAATTTAAATGTAATGTCAATTATGTGTAAGAATGAGAGAAAGTTAAGGTGGACAACTAAAAGGACAACAGTGTTGTCTGATGGAACTTCATTATGACTAGATGTTATGCATTTATGATAAACATGAATAGGTGCAATTTAGAGCAGTAGATAGATTGAAAAAACTTAGAAGCTTCAATGTATTTGTTTCAGCTTATTGAAATTATTAAAGTGAGAAAGAAATTTCTGTTTGGCTTTTGTTCATCGATGGAAAAATTTTTATTTTTCCCAAGAAAATACTGTACATTGTCAATGATACAGATAGGAGATTAAAGCAAACAAACAGAAGCAATTTGATAAGAAACCAGATATAGAATGACGAATTTAATAAATCAATAAATACATAAGAAATGAGTCAATGTAGCATTTCATTCTAGGAAATGCACAGTCTATTTAGTTTAAAATCTTTCTCAAAATGTGAAACTAATCCATTATGAATTTGAAATTTTGTGTTATTTAATAGCCTATGATATAAACTTTTGAGCATACCCAAACATGCCTTCCAAGCTTGAAACCTGATGGCATCCTCGGCTTCATCCTGCCTAGTGTCGCCATGTTGGAGATACCTCAGATTCTTCAAGTTGTAACCCTCCAAGTTAAGTTTCACTAGAACATCGTGCAATGAGGATCACTGTGGATGCTCTGTAGTGAAATAACTACATCAAACAACGATATTAATAAGACCTATTAATTCGGAAATATCACAATTAAAATCAAGAACGAGTCCAGAATTTTATCAAAATTAGGTTTACGGAGCACTAAAAGTAACTATTTTTTATTATAGAAATAACAGGGATATATCTATCCAAATTTTTAGCCATTTAAAATATTTTTTAAATTTGTCAAATAATTTTTAATGGATACACTTTTACAATCTCAATAATCGTAAATTAAAAATATACAATTTGTCATTTTGATGGGTCCCGTAAACCTGTTAACAAAATCCACAATATTCAACAAAACCAAAAAGAATTAAAAAATCAACAGCATCTTCACAATAAATTCTCCTTCAATCAAAAACAACAAAAATGAACCCGAACAATCTCAAAGAAGTCAAAATAAAAAATGTCATCGTGTTCTTAAGGGAAACAAAATTACTAAATAAAATTATAAATAAAACTTCGTCAGTTCAAATATCGCTAAAAAATATACCTAATAGTAAAAATCAATTACAACGTTCTCCAACAAACTCCCAAATGTTTAACAATCTACCTCGTTCCTCGTGGGACAGTCCAGCCAGCATCTGATAGAAAATATGATAGTTCTTCTCATCGGGCAGTGGCCTAATGACTCTCGTCTGGTCCAAAAAGTAACAATGAATCTTCGTTCTGTACAAAGCGCCGTCCGTCACCTGGACCTCGATGAAGTGACCCTGAAGAAAACATATATCGTCAACGTACATCATTAGACTGCGGATTTTATGCATCTATGACAAAAAAGAATAAATGCAATTTAAAATAATAGCAAAATGGAAAGAAAATTTGGGAATGATAGTATAACATTCTCATTCTATTAAAATTATTAAAGAAGGAACGAATTTGGTTTCTATCTCTTGCAATTGATGCAGACAATTTTGAGTGGTTCATTGCAAATGTTTTGATACATTTCTAACAGAAAGTGTTATTCCTGTAACCGTGGGATTGCATTGAACAAATGGCATACAGGGTGTCCCAAAAGTGTCGTACTACCTTAGAACGGGTGATTCCTGAGGTCATATTTTCCTTTGCGAAAATGTTCTCCGCGGTTTTGCTAAGGTGTTATTAACGAAAAACACGGAGCCGGAATCCAATGAAGTCCCAATAAACCACCAAAACTATTCACAAAATTTCAAATCCAAAACAGTCTACATACTATCCTAGAGCTCTCCGAATTGGTAGCAGTCTTCGCCGATCCCAGGGACCTGAGGACAGTGAAGGCAGCAGCTAGGTGTTTGAATGCATCGGTCTCAGGCCCACCCCCAGCAACGTCGAACAGCTGTCTCAGAAGCAGCATGGAGGCATAAGTTTTCCCCGAACCACTAGTCCCTGAAGAAAACGCGAAAAGTCTTGGCTTGTTGCTTTGTAATCGTGTTGGAAAAGGTGAAAGGTATTAGTTTACCAGAAAGAATGATGGCTTGAGGGTAGCCGGTCTCCGATTGCTGGCGAACAGCTTCCTGGACGACTTTGTTCAGCTGAGGCGCCAGTGGTACGGCCCTGGTGCTCGTTAAGGTCAATGGATTCCCGACGTCCGTATAAGGATTGATACAGACCAGAATGGGGCCCACGTTCGTCTGAAATGCGTTCCCATTATCCACTCTTGCGATTATCAATTTCGCGCTCGGACCCTCTCGCGGGCTGATGAAGACATAGCAGCCAATCAAATTGCTATACCTTCTACATACAATGTTTTTTCACGGCGTTTAGGTACTTTCCAACACTGGATTTAAACGGAACTGAACTGAATCGTTTCAGAGTTACGATTTAATTGTTCTGTATAATCTGATGCAAAATTCTTGTAATGTGTCTTAACACTAGGTTTACGGGACCCATCAAAATTACGGATTTTAATGTTTCTAATTTATGATTATTGAGATTGTAAAGATGCACCCATGAGTAATTATTCTGTATTAGTATACAGTATGTAATAGTATGGCTAAAAATTTGAATAGATACATTCTCCTTATTTTTACAAAGTAGTGTATAATAGTTGCTTTTAGTGCTCGGTATACCTAGTGTTAATGTATCTTTAGGTGCTTGTGGTATTTGGGAATTTGTTAATAGACTCTATGCATTATTTTTACCGTAAGGAAGTTTTTACTTGGTTAATTAAACGTTTCTCGTGTTTTGGAGTCCACGAAACAATTTTTGGAAACATACTCATTTACCTATTTATAATACATTACTCGCCAAAGACTAGTTAATATATTTTCATCGTTTATGATTTACAGCTGAGTATTTCTTAAAGAATTATTCAACAGCAATGATAATTTTAGAACTAACAATAAACCCTCAGGAACGTAATCCAATTGTTTCTTTCGGGATTATTTTTTAGAAGATTTTTAAGTTCCTTTATAACGTAGAACAGTCATTGAGAGTGATGAGAGTGATAATAAGCTTCTGGTAAATAATGATTAGACTGCGGACCTTTGTGCAAAATAAAAATTCTGTATCTTAATAGCAACGAATTGGAGCATAGTAAAAAGCCACAGTCTAGTATTGAGTTAAGATTAAACTTTGACGAGTGATTAAAATTGAGGAAGGAATCTAAATGATAGATTGCAGTATATTATTCTGGTTATTGTAATACGTGCGACTAGAAACAAACTCCGGTTTCCCAAGGAATGTCGTTCGTCAACTATCCGACAAGAGCCGATTCGATTTCGGCGTCTGCACAAGCGGTAGAAAGTGTTTCAGAATATTAGTCATGGATCGTTGTTATCATGTTAATGGTGCCAAGTCGACAGACGTGTATCCTAGAGCAGAGCTTGAGATCGTTTGCGAGAGCAAACATGATCCTTTGAGTCGAGAACGGGACGATAGTTGAGACCGTAGTATGTTTCATTATTACAAGCTCTTTGAAGTATGAGAGGAGAATATCAATTAGCTCTCTCCTCGTATTCTCCTGTATCCCCTCTTATTTAGAATACGGATTAGTTTTCACCTGGTGAGTCAAATTACGATAAAAAATTAGCCCCAAGTTCATCACTGGATTTCAATCGGTATGCAACATTTTTGTTCGTTATTTTTGCGAACACAGAATAATCGATATTGGATCAATTTCAATTTATTCATTATAGTTGTATGTAGAGAAAAATGCAGATAACTATACGAATCGAATACAATATTTTAAATACTACAATTGCTGGACTGCAAAATTTACTCACACACACAGTTAACACAGTGTAAAGTGGAACTGCTGCACTATTAAATTATAGTGTCTGTCACGAATGTAGCAAATAATCAAATTGCGGATCTTTAACGAAAGTTCTACTTTCACAAATGATTTTACAAAACCGAGAACCAAAGACCAAAATTCAGTTCGCCAACGGGAAAATCCTTCACGTTAAAAATAAACTAGAAACAGTGTTAATATTCATTAAGATACAGTTCCCGGCATCACAATTTCGAACTCACCAGCAATCTCTAAGAATCCACAGTCTAAAAACAATAGGCTGTATAACAGTCTACAAAATCGATTCCAAAAAAATGTTCGCAGCATTCGACGAATATCCACACGATCGAGGACCAAGAGTAAACTGAGCGACAGAGGCGTATAGATCGCCGTAGATCGAGGGATAAACGATCCTTCTTCGGGATCGATAGATGAGTTCGCAGGATCCTGCGGTCTTCCTCGAATAATATCCTTGGAGGAGGATAAAAGGAAGCCTCGGACCTTGCGAGCGTCGTAGAGACTTAGAAATCGGGACAGTTAGGGCGGAGAAGGTACAGTAGGTAGAAGGCAGTAGAACGAAGAAGTGGGGAGGGGGAAGAGGGGGGTGCAGACGAAGGAGAGAAGACGAAGGAGACAAAGAGCGCAGGGTGGTGCAACAGGCTACGGAGCGGCGAGGCTTTGGCGGGCCTTGGTACCTATTAGAAGCCCACCTAGAGAAAGCAACACGCCGGAGGACGAACAAAAAGGTGAAAAACGGCTGAACGGCCACGGGGAGGGAGAGAACCGGTCCCGCGACGGGCCCGGTACCTACTGATGGGCCCAGGAAACTCGCTGATCCGAGCTTTTGAACAACTGGGTCGTGTTGGGCCCATGATTGCCTCTGATCGCAGCGCCATCCTCGAGAAAGCCATTTGGAACCATTGAATAGGACCATTTTCGACCGAAGATGACGTACGATTAAAGGACAAGACGTTCCTGTAGATTGACTATAGTGTGTTGGATGTTACTTGTTGTTCACCTATGCATACATTATACAAAAAGTGCAGATGATATTTAAAATAATGGAGAGATTAAAAGGATTTGAGAAGAATTATTATTTTTGGCTTAATTAAATTGTTGAAGGAAGAAATTTTTATTTGCTTCTAGTTTATTGAAATTGATGACGACAATCTTTATTGTGTGTGAAGATCTGCAGACTGGTGATGTGTGATGATTTTTGTGTTTTGTCGAGCAATGTGCAAAAATTGTCTTACAGTACATTTATCTTGCACAATTCTTCTGGAATATATTTTTTAATCTATTTACTAATAGAAAATTAAACATTTTGAACGTAATGCGTACATTCTAAACACAACTGCTTTCCAGGATGAAATATATTGTTGGTGTGTGTATGTAGACATACATTTATTACTTAATTATACATTTTTGGTACAACAATTAAATCGAAAATAAAGGAGTACGTTTATTGATAAATTTAACAGTGAACATTAAATTGTTGAAATGCATTTTGCCAGTTTATCAATTTACAAATATTAAAAATAGCTATCAAATTTTAAAAAATATACGCAGTCTCGCTGGTATTGTCATATTTTACAAATATAAAGTGTCTGTGCGTAGGATGTTGTTTTTATTCAAATGAAGTTCCTTCTCGAATTCAATGTTGCTAACACTTGCACAGCTTTTTCAAAGACCATCTCAAAGCCATCGCTACTTGCGTCCACCTAACTCGTCGGAGAAGACAGAAAAACAAGAAGATAGCAAGAGAGAAAGAGAGAGAAAGAGAAGAAGAGAGGGGAATAGGTCAGAACGAAAAGAAACACAAGAACAGAGAACACAGAGGAGAAGCAGCAGAAGAAGAAGAAGGAGAAAGAAACAGGAATAAACTGGACAGAGGAAAAACCTGGTGGACAGAAGATCGAGAACATGATCTACGCGTTCGGCCGTATCTAAAGATCAGGCCAGGGATCGGACTTCTATACCCGGAAGGTGGTCGTAACTCGATCGAGAAAGTGCGAGGGTCCAATTAAACCGGGAATTACGATTTCTCGTATGAATCTCTCGGCAGCCCACGCTTAATCGTCCCGCGGGCTGAATAATAAAGCGATCGGATCTAATCGATATCCTGGAGACACTCCACTTTCCACCAGTGTGCAGTTTTTCCTTGCTGCTGCTCATTAACGATTGATTTACGATGCACTAAAACTAGGCCATTTTATACCACTTTGTAAAAATAACGAAAATATATTTCCTTTGGTTTTTTAATGATTTTCAGTGATTTTCATCGCATGACCACAGAAATAAATTCATTGAATAACTCGTTATAAATACATTTTTACGATCTTAAGAATTGCGAATTCATTTTCGTCTGTCCGTTATAGCTAATTTGATGCATTTTTCATTCCTTTTTTGTAACAGTAGGATGCATTCTGTGTATTCATTTATTTATTACACAGGGTGTAATAATCAATAAATGCGATTATCGCCAAAAACATTTGTTATTTGAAAAGATGTTACATACGAAACTTTTTTTGTTTCGAGGGTTATGTAATCCAATGTCGCTATTTTGTTTGTAAGTGTACGCATGAAGGACACATGAAGGTCAACTTTACTTTTTTAATAGAATCATATAATTTGTTATGCACTATTCGATGCATTTCGGTAATCTGAATAAAAATGTGAACCTCAGTATGTCGAAAAACTATTACTTTGGAAGATATTTTAATTGAGATACAGTTCTCGAGATAGTCGCATTTATTCATTAAAATGGGATACCCTGCTAATGAACGCTGTGAAAATTGTTTGTTTTAATATTGTTTTAATATTGTTTTAATATTGTTTTAACCTTGTTTTATTTTATCACAGCTTTTCGTTCTTCAAAGAGTGTTGTAATTTATTTAATTGTTCTTTGTAAGGCTGTTTAATAATTCTGTCAATTTAACAGCAAGGGACAAATCACGTTTGAAAACTGAGGGTTGAATGACAAAAAATCCAATTTTATAGAGTAAGAGCAAATCCAATCTCAAAGTCTTGCGGAATGGTCAACGAATTTCAATGATGCTGTAATGAATAATTTTTTGGGAATGGTGTAGAGGCGTGAAATATTTTTTATATTCTCTGTAATACTTCGGCCGACGTGGATTTAACGGTAAACAAGTTAGGACTCGTTAATGAATTTTTCTGTGGCGAAAGCAATTTCAATCGTGGCCCGACACGACTCGTGTTCCGAGTAACATAATAATTTCTTTTGGGATTGCTGCTCAAAAGAAAATTATTAAGCTTCTTTTTGACACGGCGTAGTCATTAAAAAGCCTATTAACCCTTCGTGTCCTGAAAGAACAGCGGCGCTAAAGAACCGCTTTCATTAAAATGCCGCCACGCACCAAATGCGCCCAGATTTTTCGCTGCAGTTTGCAGTGGTAGCACTCTGTGCGTATCTCTGTCCTAACGATTCTGAAAAATGTTTACTCACAGACGTGTAAGTATAATCACGAGCGTATAAGAACCGTAAATAACCTAAACAAGTACTAACAAGAAAGATTCGACACAACCTGATACAACTTGAACACCATGGACTTTCCAAAAATATTTTCTACACAGTAAAATAGTCAGACAATTTTTAACTGTTTTGACTGATGCAGATCCCCATACTTCAGAAAAGGAAAAAGAAAAATACCACTTGATAGACAAAATACATATAAATACAATTGTTTATCACTTTTAAGATCAGGAGGTCTTCATAAAGAGTCAAAATTAGAACTGGTATAATGTAACCAAAATTATTTATAATATAAACAGAAAATAGGACAAATATTAGAAATTGCACTGGGTTACTGTGTTCGTGGAGAGATCGTTTTCGGGGATTGAGATGCAGAGCAGTGCGTTGTGGGTTGTGAGAGCGTGAAAAGAGAGGTCGAGGAGCGAGTTTAGAGAGAGAGAGAGAGAGAGAGAGAGAGAGAGAGAGAGAGAGAGAGATATTTATCGTTATCTTTATTTTATGTCGTATTAAATATTCTTGTTTTTACTTTCGAAAGAAACATCCCTATCCAGAGATTTTATGAATTTATAAGAAAAATGAGTAGGTTGCATGCAAAACAATAAAAACATCAGAGAAGTCTAACACCTAGTGGTACATTATTTTCAAAGAATTAAATCTAAGAATCTTTAAGATACAGAACATACTTGTATCTTGCAGTAGCATGTGGCAATCGGGGGAGCAAGATTCTAATTTTGCGAAAGATCCCCAGTCTAATTGTAATTAATTAGGAGTAGATTAGCAGGTGGAAGATGTTCGAAAGTTCTGAGGATTTAATCCAGGCGGAAACGAGCGTTTCATAGGTGACAAGCTAATACAATTCCCCGGGTGATCTCTGTCTCGTTGCGCCGACGATATCTTCTTCGAGCACTTCTTCCCATTAAGAATTCACCCTTGTCTCAGGCGTTGGCTCAGCTTGGCTCTGCTTGGCCCCGTGCTTGGCTGGTCACAGAGCAGCACGCGCAGCTGGCACGCTCGCATTCCATTATCGTGCTCCGCGTTTTAATTTCTCCCCGGCATTCCTTAACGCGTGCCCCCCTTTTTTCTGGTTACGGGCCCCCCGGGAGCACTTCATCAGACACTTCCCAGACGATTCGGGGATGGAGAATCTGAACTTCGTTCACGACCTCTGCGCACCCCGATGAGGAATCATTTAGCACGTTCCTGGGGCTGAGTATCTGCATAGTGAAGATCATACGGAGCCACGAAGACGTTTCAAGATATTCAGAAAATTCAGAAATTTTTATGAACACATGTAGATACACTGTGGACCTTTATGCTAAATAAAAAATGGTTTGCATCAATTGCAAGAAACAAGAAGACTGAGGATTTTTGTGATCAAACAAGAATCACATAGAAACTTCTTTTTCCAATAGAAATTCCAATTACTCATTATTGTCATAAATTAATAAAATCTGCAGACCAGATAGAAACATACCCCTAAATCATGCAACAAGTATGCTACTTGTAGGAATTTATTAAAGGCGAACCAAGTGACGTAGAGCTAAAATTCTTTTTACAATGTGTTCTGACATGATTCAATATTCTAGGAAAATTTTTGATGCATTCTATCCTTAATAGGAAGTAACTAATCGTCTGTGAAACGCGTGAGTCTTCGTGGTCATAGGGAACTGCAGCAAGAACTATCTTTACGGAAACACTATCTAGGAGAAGAGTAATAACTCAATTATTTTTCGAGAAGCACAACGAAAAAATTCCCACTGCTATCCCAATATATGCACTTTTAACTAGTAAGATGCTCGTTTTACAAAAAGCTCCGCTGCTTCCTCCAGAAAAAATTCCCAAAAATCGCATTCTCGCAGACGGCGTTAAGCCAGACCCGTTTATGCCTCCTTAAAAGCGAAATAGCGCAACTTCCGGCAGTCTAGTTATCGTATAACAGTGTCTGGCATCGTTAACCGGGCCACAGCGTCTAGTTTCGCGAATAAATCGCGACTCTCGCGACTGGCTTTATTGGTAGAGGTGATATTTCGGCGAGAAGCACTGCGGAGGTGCAATTAGGCGTCGAGTATCGAGGAAGACGCTTTGGAATCGGCTCCGGGGGACCAGGAAACGCTTTCAGGCTCGGTCGGGACGATTTGCCAGCGAAATTCGCAGCTTGTGCTTTCCCTCCCCCCTCTCTCGCTCCCTCTCTCTCTCTCTCTCTCTCTCTCTCTCTCTCTCTCTCTCTCTCTCTCTCTCTCTCTCTCTCTCTCTCTCTCTCTTCTGGAGAAAATCGCAACGCGCATCGATCACTCTGCGCCTCGATAGCGAAGCGTGTAGCTCGTCCGCGGACACGATAAGTTCGCGGGCCTTCTAATTGAGATGAATGCTTCGATTCGCCATGGACCAATCGAGATTCCCCGATTCAGATATGTTCTGCCAACGTTTAGCGAAGACTCCTGGTCCCGACATTTCGCGCACTTTTTCGTACCTGGAGCCATTGACAACAACGTACGTTGTTCGTGGTAAATGTGCTGTTGCATTTGTTCAAGTGGTGGATGTGTCGATGATCACATCAAAACATTTTATACTGACTATTTTCTTGTTATTTCTATTTGTAATGAATCGCTAAACGAACTCTGCATTTAATATGTAAGTAAAACATATAAAATCAATTAAATTATGTAGAGTTCATAATTTTATGTCGTCTTTTGTGTTGTAGCCTTAAATAATAATTGCATGTGTATCGTTAATTGAATCGAATTCTGCATGTACAGTATTCAGTATATCACAGAGATTGCAGAAACAGCTGAGGATGTTCAAAGTACATTTTCTTGTAACTTTTATTAACAGTTGCATGGGTATCGGTAATTCAATCTAGTTCTGCATTTGCAATATTTCCTTCATATAAATAAAATAAACTGCAGAGATGGCCACTGTATAAGTGGCAAAAAATATAACATTTATAAAATCATGTCCTGCCGTCTATTTTTTTGTAATTTTTATTTGCAATTGCTTCATTTTAAGCATTTAATGTGCCACAAATCGATGCGAATTGAGTAAATGAAATTCAGCATAAATAACCATTGCAAAAAGTATAGCGGAAGCTCCACATAAAACTTGATCACATTATATCTCTTTTAAGGTTCCTCAGCTTAGGTTAGTTAACAAACATAATTTCCACCCAATTCCGATTGATCTCAATTGAGAAATTAATCAGATTTATGCGAAAATCCTCGTTGCTAGAATAGTTATAACAGAGAACACTGGTCAGCAATCCTGCTTTACTTCGACAGGAAATTATTGATGAACCAAAACTGCATCGAGCGCATTAATAATTCTGCTTGGGATTAAAAATTAACGACAAATCCCAACTATCCAAAATTATACCAAAGCATGAACACTTTGTACCAGGCTACTAAAAGTTGCCTAAAAGCATTAGGAATATTCCGCAAAGTGAACCAAAAACTCCAAATGGTGCATTTACGAGCACTTCATGATTTATTGCATTCCTGTAATAAATGTTTCACCATTGACATCAGAATTTGGAAGAGATACTTAGAATAGTTAAAAATTACATGTATGAACATATTTACTGCCACACTTCTCTATTTAACCATACAGTTAACACTTTGACTACCTTGTTAGCCTTAGTCTATAGAAATTATTTTTCTAGTTAAAAGTAAATGTTCAATCTATGTTCTAAACAAGAAGATTGAAAGTGTACTTTGAGTACCATACATCTTTCAATTTTTATTTTTTGACTCTGGATAATTAACATTTCGTAAATATGACAGGACATTTGAATCTTGTGGTAGGTGACAAATGATTCGCCAAATGTTTTAATTAGGTTCAGAAATTCAATTTCATATTCGAAGAAATCGAATTTTATCATGATTTTTATAATGCGAAAAAGTTTCATTCCATATAATTATATTTCATAAGGTAAAATATGTTTGCTGTTGAATATGAATAGTACAATCATCTTCGGATACAAACTATTAAAAAATTGACGTTGCCATTTCTAAGCACGATAGCCTAATTCACCAGGGTTAAATTGCCTTGTGGAATTTATGAGCTTGCCAAGGGATGGTAGTCAAAGTTTCGATGAAACGCATCAAGTAAATAAAGATTGTGCTGACTTACGTGGTACTGCTTCGCGCAGAATCGGGCCTGAAGACACTTGAGGACCGCGTCCTCCGTTAGGGGGCCCGGCAGGTGAATGAGGTCGTCCAAGGCCGTGGAGGTCGCGGGCCCCGATGTGCTCGTGGTCCCCTTCGGGAGACATCGATGCTGACCCTGGTTGCTTTTCGCGTTCTTCACGTCTGCGATGATGCTCGAGATCGGGGGCGATCGTAAACAGCCCAGGGCCGTCACGCAGGACACTATACCGTCGTCTGGGATCCCATTATGGCGTTTCGGGGGGTCCAAATCTATAAACAACATAGACCAATTTATAACTTCTCCAACTTTTCCTTCAAAGACGCATTTTTACATTTCAAAGGAATCTCAAAATTACGAGTTCTAATATTTTTAGAATTATTGAGAGAAGAAACAAGTTTCTATGTGGAATTGTTTTTTTTTTTTACAAAGAAGTGCACAGTCTAGTGTTCATCAAATACGAAGTGAAATATGTTCTAAATACTAAGGCGCCAAAACACAAAGTTAACAGTAAATTACAGGCGAACCACATATGTACTAATAACGTTAACTAGATTCCAAGGACAGACAGCATTTTTCTGTTAATTTTACCCGCTTTTTGGGGGGAATTGACCACAGCGATGCCAATCGAAATGAACATTGGGTGGATTAAACGGCGAATCGACCGGTGAATTTTATTCACCACTATTTATTTCCACCTGTACGAGAGCGAAGAGAGCAGCGAGTGGCCGTGGTCCGCGTCAAAAAATGGTAAATAAATCATAAAACGGAATCCCGGCCGAGATAGCCGCTGTGTAAACAGCCGCGTTTACCGTTCCGATGATTTTGCGGAGAAATCGCTCGCCGCTCTCGGTTATTTAAAATATCAACCCTAGTTTCAGGCTGCGAGAAAGACAGAGAGATAGAGAGAAACAGAGTGAAAATTGTAGATATGTAGCGATGGCCAGTTCCAGGAGCGCGTAGTGTATCGCGAATTTACGCCGCAATGACGATATTACGCGCCGTTTAAATATTAACGAACCCGATCGCCGCAGGATGGACGTCGTGAGCATCCACGTGGACGTACACACGCTCCTGTTACAACTACTACGTACTGGGTGGTTCGGTTTAATTCGCGGTGATCGGTCCGAATGACGATTAAAACCCTTGCTGACGAGGATACAGCAATTTCCGGCCGAGCATCGGGCATGATAGTGGCGGAGTTAAAGAGATGACGCGATGATGTTAATGTACATATAGCTGAGAACATAGATTTACTCGCATGAAAGAGTTCTATTACGTAACAAAGTGTCTTTCTTCGGGAATATCGACACGAATCATTTTTGAGTGAACGGGGACTGGAAACAGTCGTGTCAGTGGATTTGTGTTCGTTTCTTTTGATATAATTTTTATGATATCATTTTGCTTTTACTAGCATTTTTATCACTTTTCAAAAAAAATAAGCTCAATATGTTCGCTACCCATCATTTAATTCGTTGTTAGTCTTAATTATGTAAAATAAATGACGCACATGTGTTGAGCTGTTAAAAATTTTTCATGCAGATAATAATCTGAAAACAGGAAAATTGATACGGTCAGAATCGAATAGAGTATTTTCTGTGTGTTTCATTGCTGTTGTAAAATTGATAAAGATTGAACAGTGAACGAAGTGTGTCTCCAGCATCAGAAATGTAGACGCTGTCGACAAATGAGAATTCAGGCGAAACTTCTGAAAATCTAAGTTATTAAGCCCATTATTAAACGCAGGCTTGCTATTCAACGGTTTAAAGCTGCTTAGCCAAACTTGGATGAAACGTGCGCTAACCTATGGGGTCTTCGAGCCCCTCTTTCGGAAGAGCTTTAGAAATTTCAGTGATCTATTTTCACAATTAACTGGAGACTCCTTATTGGAACAGTGCTGTGCAAATAAATAATACAATTAAAAAATATACCACTACAGAATCACTCTCCACAAGAATCATTCAGATAGCTGCTACAGTTACAGCAGGAAAAATCGTCAAAGTTCAAAATCTTACTGTTCCTAAAAAAACAGACAGTAATGGCACAAAACGACTATCTAAAAATCATCCACCTACTGGTTACCTAAACACAAAATTATTGTTACAAAACAAAAAGCCTATCATTCGCAACACAGTGTTACACCAGGAAAAATAAAACTCTTTGTGTCCCTTGAAGAAGAGTGTCGCAATGTTAAGGAAGAAGGTCACAACCCACTTCACCGACCACGAAGAGAAGCTAACCCAGCCCTAATCCAGCCCTATCGAACAGATAGCAAATCGGGTTGAATCGTTGACATCTTCGCAACCGTATCGGGGGCTAGCAAAGCCAGAGAATCAGGGATGATGATCGCATATACTGACCAGATATTAAATTATTCGCTGCGGTGGCGTTGTGGCCGAGAGTGTTCGCGGCGGCGTGATTCGCGTGCGGATGAACGATCGCGGAGGCCGTCAGCGTGTGCCCCGAAGAAGGATGTCCCAAACCGTGGGGCAAGGTAGCGGCTAATGGCAGTGTGGTCCTGGGGGGCACGGCAGGGGCAGGGGAAGACGGCACGCATCCTTTTTCCGGGCTTTTGGAAAGGGGGGCCGGTGTGCCCTGGTTCGGCCCTGAATTGTTGTTCGGCGGCTGGCTCACGTGCAGCCGGTTCCTCAGGGTCACCAGTTCCGTGCTCAGGCTCCTGAGACGCTGCTGTAGGTGCACCGCTTCGTTCGAGGACGAGGCATCTGTAAAAGGCAAACCGATATTCCGTGAGCTGCTGCTCTGCCACACTCTTACATACACGGTTTATCCGGAAAGTTCCCGGAATGTGTTTTTTTTTTGTATGTAGAAATAGTAGTGTATGTGCAAATAGAATAGAAAAATGATTTATGTATAGGGTGTTCCAAATTATACGTTGCGACCACTATGGCGTGATTCAACAGCTCTAGATAGGTGGAGATCTGTTTAAAAAATGGACCGCAAAATTGACCTTGACCCTTCTTTCAAGGTCAACAATTTTTTTGTTGCATTCTATAGTATTCTAAGGAAAACTATTTTA
Organism: Lasioglossum lativentre; assembly: GCA_916610255.1. Lineage (NCBI taxonomy): Eukaryota > Metazoa > Arthropoda > Insecta > Hymenoptera > Halictidae > Lasioglossum > Lasioglossum lativentre. The sequence goes on along the minus strand of OU744363.1, from coordinate 15,261,583 downwards.
TTCCATATGTCTACAGGGTGTTCCAAAATAATATAAACGTGGAGGGAATGATTCTACGTAAGAAAATAAGACGAAAATATACAATAAATTTTTTTCATTGGTCGCGTCAAATTGACTTTAAAGACCCGTCAATTGTCGTGCCTAGTGTTCTTAAGAAGTAGAATTAGTAATCTACATTTTCTCATGTAGGACCACCCGCTGAACGTTTATACCATCTTGGGACACCCTGTAGACATATGGAATAAAATAGTTTACGAAACTTTAAAGTCGTTTTTTAAGAGAATGGTTGACTTGATACCCACAGTTCCTTTCAGACTTTTGTTCATCGCGATGAGTGCTATACAATGCAATAAAAAACAAGTTTGACCTTGAGATTCAAGGTTAAGGTCAATTTTGCGGTCCACTCTTTTAACAGATCTCTACCAATCCAGAGGCGCATAATCCCACTATAGTGGTAACGACATATAATTTTGAAACACCCTGTACAAAACCAGTGAAATTATAAAATATTATAGTAAACACACACTATACGGAAGAGTCGAATAATCTGTGAACTGGCTCAAACGAGGCCTTGGTGGAGATCGGTGACCTTGAACGGCCGATATTCCCTGTTACTCGAGTTGAGAGCTGGCTGTGTTTCCGTGGCGGGAAGATTTGGCGGTTTTATGGTTGTTGGGACTCGTAAAAGTATTTTTGGTCGGTGAGACAGATATTATGGATTTAGGCTAAGGTAGATTGGGCTTTTGAATGGGTGGGATTTCGAAGATGGGTACAGGTGGAACGGACAGGTTCAAGGTTGAGTACATTTTTCAGAAGATAACCATGCGGTAGTTTGTTTAAAACACATTCCGTGGCATATGTGTTACCGATAGCACACGTTAAAGGTCTGTCTACATCCTGATAGAACTGCTAAGTTCAAACATCGTTCCCAAAAGCGCTGATTGCTGTATCAAGTTGTGAATCGACAGCTCTGATAGCACAATAATTCTGAGTTTCTTTTCTAATATCCGTATCGAGTTCTGGCATCATTACCAAAGCCTCCTGTTAACTGCGTAAACGGGTGAATCGCATGTTCGGAGCAGGAAAATTCGATGCGCCTCGTCACCGCGAAAAGTCGTCGGCGATCGTTGCGAATTTCCACTGACCCCCCGACCATTTCGCAATCCTGCCCCCCTTTCAGCCCCCCTCGCGGTACCCTGGCAGCCGTCGAAATAATTCATTTAGAAAACGAGGGCCCCGGTCCGAATTTGCGATACGCTGTTTGCGCTGGCTCGCGAAACGCGCGACAACCCTTTTATCGCGCGCCCGCCGGAGTTCGTTTGCCCGGCGAGGACCGTGCCTCGAATCGCAAACATCCGTGGACGTGAATTTTTCGGGAATAACACGTTCGACCGGTGCAAACACCGTGGCCGAGGGGGAGGGCTAGAGGGGGAGGGCTAGAGGGGGGCTGCCGAGGAGAGAGAAACGGTGTTTTCCTCGTTAAACGTTTTCCCGCGTTTAATCTGTTGCGTTATGGCGAAAACACGGACGGACCCGGCCCCGACTGATGAATTTAAATAGCCGCGCCACTGAGAGAAGAACAGAGAGACTAGGAGACGGAGGGAGACAGAGAAGGATTCGTCGGCTGATTGCTGAATTTTAAATAATATTTCGTTTTCAGAGGGGAGGTGGAAGGGGTGTGCTGCATGAGCGTACACGGCCGAGCCTTACGGAGATTTGCGCGGTGTATTATTAATGCTCGTTATTTCGTTGTTTCGATATTGATTGGTCACGCGAGACTTCCGCTGTAATTGTTCTCTTTTGGCCGGTGATTGCTGCACGCGGGTGCTGAGCGAGCCTGATGGGGAATTCGGAACTTTCCATGGGGTGGTCGGAGGTTGATAGGGTTGTTGGAACTCTTTAAAATTATGTCGGAGCTTGATAGAGCTATCAGAGCCCTTGAAAACAATTTCAACCTTTGCTAGAGCTGTCAGAACTGTTGTAAAGAATGTCGCATCTTTACGAGGCCAGCAGAGCTTCTTCACAAGAACTTAGAGCTTGATAGAGCTGCAAGAACTCTTGAAAACAATGTCGTCATAGAGCTATCAGAGAGCTAAAAATATTCTTCGTGCGAAACGAACATCGCCGAAAATCCTCAAAAACAAAAAGTCTCGATCAAGAACTAATATAAACAAATCTCTTGATGGTCAGATCGTTGGTCAAAGTCAAGATTTGGACTTTGATTCTGGTCAAACGAGCCCCAGGATTCCTTGCGAGCGGCATTCAACCGGTGACCGAAAATATGCGCTCGATCGTGTTCAAAGAGGAAAGACGAAGAAGAGAGAGAGAAGGGACGAGAATAAGAACGCGGAAAGGGGTCGAAGATGAATGAAAATGGCCGGTCGCGTCCAGTGAATGGCGTCGAAGAGGGACCCAAAGAAGAGGGAGATCAGGAGATCGGTCAAACACTGCGATTTTCGCATGGACGCTCCTAAATTCTTGCTTCTTGGTCAACCGTGTACTTAGGAAGAAGGTGATTACTTCCTGGGCATGCTGGTCTGATGTTTTTCCCACTCAATCTCTTTTAAATTCGCTACAAACCCCACTCATTCCCTATGATTGTATTTGAAGCTAGTTTCCTTTCCTCTCGAACGGAATCGAGGCAAAATCGATTCTGAGCAATAATTGGCGAATACAGCGAATAAAATTACGATACATGCATGTAACATATAGTTGCTATTCCCACTTATAATATATAATTAATTGGTCAATACAGCGAATAAAATTACGATACGTACATGTAACATATAGTTGCTATTCCCACTTATAATATATAATTAATTTAATCATCATTCACCAATAACAAATATTGAGATCAATATTTCATTCGTTATTCAGAATTCTCGAACAACAGAATGATTTGTATCAGGTCAAGTTCGTTTCGTAAACTATTAGATGTATAAAAAATATTTTGTTTTTAGCAAACGTTTTTTAAAACGTTCTTTAAAAGTGGTTTTAATTTACTACCTTTTTGTACAATTGTTTGTTTGCTATGTGTCTCTAATCGAACACTGTAGAAGACTAAAACACATAATTAAAAAACGTTGTTATATTACTACCAAGTTGTTAAAATTATTTCAGAAACAATGAAAACTGTCTCTTGCAATTGACTTAAAAAAATTTAATATTGCATAAAGATCTACAATCTCACCATAACTGAATCCTCAGAACTATAACACTTTTATGCTTCCAACTAAACTTTCTCATATTACATCCTAACATTTACGGCATAGTCGTCTGAACAAGTCCTGAACCAGATGAACCAACAAAAGGAAACAATGAAAAACAGAAGGAGGTAGAGGGAGAAAGGAAAACAAGTGTGCTTGTTCTCTCTTCATTGTTCAAAGACGCTGCATTCAGCCGACGGGCTAAAATACCACAGAAATTCAACGAAAAAATGCTCGGATGGAAAACAAGGCAGGAAGCAGCGCTGCGCGCCGGTTTCTCGTCTTCCTGCTTTCCTTACAGCGGGCACCGACGACTGCTCTCTTTCCCGAGCACCTGGAGAGCCAACAGAGTGAACAGAGTGAACAGAGCCTCGAGTGCTCCTCGAGTGTCCATTGTCGCGGCCGTTAATCCAAGGACACAGGTGACAACCTGCGAGAACCAGCTCGGGGATTCTCCGACGCTAAATCGACAGGTGTTTCGCAGACGCGACGTGAAGAGATCACCGGGACTTCCGAGTCGAAAGTTGACATCCACTGTCACAAGATTGACAACCGAATGCCATTTAAAATGCCAGTAGGAGACACCCATCGCTCAGAATTGTCGGAATATCCAGAGCGATATGAAAATTATGGAAATGCGGTCTTCGATTGGATGGATCGTTTTTCTTTGGAAAATATGTGAATAATGGCTCTTATAATATGCGACACTGTAACCGCGGTGTGTTTGTTAAATTGATTGATTGGTCAGTGGATGACATGGTTTAATGATTAATTTAATTTGTTGATGGTCAGAGGAATTTTCTGATTTTAGAAGAGTCGCTTCTGTGGCACTGTAGATATGTTAATGAGAGATGTGAATGTTATTATATAGTGATTGTTCACTGTGAGATGAATAATTGGTGGATTACATTCTGGATTTTTAAGAATTAATTTATACTAATTATTAGAACATAAAATCAATAATTACATTATCAACACCTACACTGTAAAACTTACAACCTGCAACTACCTCAAAAATCTCAGCAAACCAAAATTTCCTTCACTACTCGACAAAAAATTGACTGTCAAGAACATCAAAAAATTCCAAATAAATCTGAATGAAACAACAACTGTTAAGAGCAACATTTTTCAATATCTGAAAGATTCTTCGTTGCTATAAATGCCATATAAAATAGAAACTCGCAGGAACAATCTCGTATTCAATTCCTCGGGACACCTCGTCAACGATAGTGATCGGTTCAGGTCCGATATCGATCAGAACATTGTCTCGCGGCGCTATCCAAGTTTCAGGTTCGCGGATCTCGAGCTCTAGTTCTATCGGAGCTATAGTATCACAGCTCTATCAGAATGTTCCATCTAACAGGCGGACAACTCGTCCAGATTAGCCACCGAGTGCCGTTTCTCCGCGGAACGGGGCATACTGGTTTTCTAATCGACGCATTTAAAAAACGAACACGTCCGTTCCATGCGACAAACCTAACCGCCACGCTGCGTATACTGTACGTATATCTGCGTACCGTGAACCGCGGAACAGGCCGTTCCCTCGTGTCCCATATTCGTGAAACCAGTCGAACTGGTGGTCGTTGTTGAAAAGCGCGTTTCACCATGGTCAAAAGATGTCGATTTTCTCTCTTGGAGCATCTTCTTTCGCGATAATTCCTCTATAGAATCCATTAAAAAGTGTTCTTAACAGCTTGGGTGCACGCAGACATTTTTTGCATATTCTAAAGAAAAATTGTATAACACAATTTCTCAATTTCAGATTGATTCTTTTATTTTATTCGAACGAAACAGGTTTCTCAGTCGAACCAACAATAAATCCAGTCTGCTTTATTCATAGTAAGTAAATGATGAATTATTATATTCTTCCTTGAAAAATACATACTTTTAGAAAATCCTATTCAATGAAAAATTTCATTCAAAGATCAGAACAGTTCCAGTATCAAAAATGAATCGAACCTCCTATAAATTTCACTTGAACAAACACACTTAAGCAACTGCAATGAATGCAAGTACAATCTACGAATTTGCACAAAGATATGCACACTCTGATAGCAAGTTTCAATTAATTTCATTTTAATGGGCACACTTCCTCGCATTCTGGAATATCAACACAAAGGTGCGCAGTCTGATATCAAGTCTGTTTTAAAACTACCACTCGCGAGCAGAAAAAAAAAAGAATTTATTTACATTTACATTATTAAGCTTCTCCAACAAAGCTCATTCTCCTTTCCCCATTCTCCTGGATTTTCTTTTTCAGACAGTCTTCTTTTCTCCGATCTACCTCTCGTGTTCTCGATTTTCTTTCTCCTTTTCGATCGTTCCTTTTCGTGTTGCCTTGGAGTCTCTCTCTCTCTGTTCTCTCGGTGTGGTTACAACGTACAACGAACTTCCGGATACGAGATTAGTTACACAACAGGTTCTGGGACCCGGGAATAAGTTATTTAACGCGGATCGGCGTGTGCGCCGCATTGTTTGCTCGGCCGCGTTGTCTCTGCCTTACTGGCTCGCAAACCTGGGATATTTTCGATAATATCATCTGTACGATAATGGAGATTTGCTAACATGAACCGTAAACAGTCCTGAAATTAGCGTAATCAATTTCTTGATCGTCTACAATTTATAACGTCTCCGATTCACTGCCATTCTCTTAAACCCTTGCTTATGTTGTATAAGCAAGATTATTTATGTAAGAAGATTTCAAACAAATTGGAGGTTTAACAAAAATAATAATTTTCTATTGCAACTAATTCTTCGTTTCTTTAATCATTTTAATACAAGTGGGAATAAGTATATTGACGTTCTCAAAATTTTTTTAGTCATCCGATTAATTTAAAATACATACATACAATAACCAGACAGTGGATTTTATGCATTTATGACAAAAATGAGGAGGTTTAATGTAAAACTAATTAATATTATACATATTAAGAAAGAAAATAAATTTTTATTTCACTGATATACATAGTTTGGTGCAACACAATAAAATTGTTATTTCGCATGAAGATCCGCTGTCAAGTTATAACCAAATTCTACGATAAAGGGTTACGTAGCAATATTTTAAAGTTGTACCAACATTGCGTCTTAAAAATTTGTAAATATTTCATCACGGTGTCCAGCTCTTCTCAAAATTCCTAAACTCGTTGAAATTAAAAACAGACATTTAACACTGGGGCCAATCAAAGTGACGGATTATATTATTTATAATTTATGATTATTGAGATCGTAGGCATGCATCCATGAGGAATTATTCCACAAATTTATTTCTTTGGTTACATATTATAAAAAGAATGACTAACAATTTCTATGGATGCAATCTAATTATTTTAATGAAGTAATGTAAAATAGTCGCGTTTAGTGCTCCGTAAACCGAGTGTAAAAACCGTTTAAATATATCAGAAAACTTACAAAACAATAGAAATGAAAAAGACCAAAAAAGATAAATACAAAATCACACGGAAACTTTCCAAGGAGCATAACATCGAGTTGCCGAATAAACGAAGTGACTACACGCGAAGAGACTAAAGTCCGAAGACTAAAAGACGCGGCGCCGCGCGCCGTGAAGCCGAGTCCACAGTGTCTAAAGCGTCCGAGTGAGTAAAGATAATCAGCGGGGCAATTCAAAGACGAGTGCTAGCTGGTGTAAAGATCAAAAGGTGAAAGAAAAATAAAACTGCGAAGACGAAAACGATTCTCGAAGACGGAGTAGAAGCTATCCGGAGGATCTGAAGATCAATGGGACAGAAAGAGAGGGTTCTAGGAGAAGGGTAGGAGGGCGGGGGATGAAAAGCGGGGTGAAACAGTGCCGAAACTTCGTCGGGAATGGGGAAAGAGACGTGTAACAAGGGAAAACGAAGGAGCAGGGAGAGAGGCGTTGTTGGCGGGGAGTCGTTTATCACAATGAGGGAAAAGTTTAGTGGCCCATTCTGCGGCGGCAAATGCATCGCGATTCATGAAACCCGAGTGAGGGAGGGGGGGGGGGGGTGAACACTTTCAATTGCGCGCGGCCAATCGAAGCCCGGTCGAGCCTGAAAGCGATACGAAACGGTCTTTATTCGAGAACGATCTATTGTTTACTTCCCAAAGCGAGCTCACGGTTTTAAGTGGCGCGAACTCGCAGAAAAAATTGTTTACGTTACCCCTGCGCACTCCTAACTTCGCGGAACTCGATACTTCGCAGGCGATGCGCGTTAATTAAAGCGGTTGCACCGATCGAACAATTTTCAACGTGGATTCGAGAGTGTAGTTCGATGCTAGAAGTTTTGGCGAAAAATTGGCCAGATTTCGACCGCACCGGTTGTGTAAATTGATTATTAGTCGGCGGACCTTTATGCAAAATAAAAATTCTTTGCATCGATTGCAAGAGACAGGAGCCAAACTTAAAAAATTGAAAATTATATATTGATACTAACCCGTGAATGTTTTTAAAGTTCCTGTTTTCAATTGGTCCTACTCATTTTTCCGTGGCGTAGTGTAGGCAGTTGGTAAATATCAGGTGGTCTTTTAATTAAATACATGACAGAATTATGTTCTAGCTCTAACTAGACTGCTTAGGAATTGTAATGCACTGTTTTATAGTGGATTAAATATTGTATATTCTGAATGCGACTTTTGTCCACTATTTTACGAAACTCGTAAGAATTAAAATTGAAATAGAGTAACCTGTATTTACGTATAAAGTAACCTCTACTTTCATTGAATTTTTAGTAAGGTACAGTCTTGACCTACCGATTTACTAGAAATTTAATCACTTGTACCGAATCTGATACTCTGAATTTCAATAAAGACATTTATATCTTCGCTTGCTAATTTACTTTTAATTTTATGGTTCCATTCAACTTTTATATTCCTATAACTTCAACACCGACATTTACGTCTTCACTTTCTCACGAACTTTTAATTCGACCATTCAAATGTAGATTCCTAATTTTAAAAAAGAGAATTTATGACTTAATTTCCTGAGTGATAGCTATTTTCCTACTCCTTTGAACACAGAAAACTGTGATTGTTTCAGCGTTTCCACCCCCGCAACGATTAATAGTCATCCCGAATTTCGTCGCAGAGCGAGTCCCAGGACCGATTCGGCTTTTCCCAGGCAGGCCGAATCGAGGCGATGCGATGGCCCGCGGCCAGCCCCAGTCGATGATTAATCATCCTCGGCACTTTCGATGGGCTGTCCCGAGCCATGGGAGGGAACACCATGCGAGAAAGAGGACCAACGAGAGACAAACGAAAAGGACGCGGGTCCTGGCAGGTAAAGCAGGTATAGCAGGTCCTGCCGCGGCGGAATTAAAGCGAACAGGTACCTTCTTTCGGGCCTGCAGGGCCCGCTTCGGAGAAAACAGGTTCTTTTTCGTCTTCTTCTTCCCACGGGACCCTGTCTGCCCCTACACCGTGGTCAAGTTAACTCTGAGAAACGCGTACCGACACCTATACATATATTTAGCTGCTTGCGTTAATTAAACCCCTGCACATTCAAACATTATTTAAATTCTATTCGTGCACCACCATTTTTACATGCGAGTCAAAAAGTTGGTTTATAAATTAGTTTAAATTGTTCTCGGACATACTGTTCCGTAGAATTTGAATTTTATGGAACTTTGAACCCTTGTGATTGATATTTAACGATTTTAGTATATTACTATTGTTTTTGATTCTGTTAAAAAGAATTTAATTTTGATTTGAGTACGACCATTTTTTGTATGTGAGACAAAATTGATTTGTAAATCAGTTTATCAGGTTATTATCGGACAGCGGAGTTTTAGCGGCAGATTAAAAATTTTGTATGCTGTACCGGGATTAAAATTGTCTTTATATAAAATAGAACAGAGAAAAGAGGAAGGGGTGCATCGAAACAAATTAGTGGTGAGAACACGTTAAAAAATGTTTCAGCACGTGCCAATGCAAATGTGAATTATTCCTGCTACCACAAAAATTGAAACGACATATTCGGGATGAATTATTCGTTCGAGGAAATATTCAGCTATATATAAAAATCGATTTAAACATATGCGAATAATTCATCCCCTTTCAAACCACTTTTTTGCACAACCACGTCCGTATATTATTCCTAAATGTACAGAGAATGTATATTCATTCAGAAGATCATCACGTAATGTATTAATAAAAATCGAAAAGAAGAAGTCAAAGATCTTTGTATAGAATAAACATTTTGTGCAAGATACAAAAAGCGAACGCACACTCCTTTCTTGAATGATGTTTCTTAAATTCGTTTAATCTGCTGTTTTAAACTACACCTATTAATTTTTGTCATTAATGCGTTTAATATGTGAAATTATGACTTTTTGGGTTCATTGCAGAAAGAATACTATTAAGAATGTACTACTACGCAGAAAACAATTGTATCATTATTATTATTATTCTTTTTAGATCGTATCGAAGAAATGGCGCATTCATTTATGCAACATAAAAATAGTCTGTATCAATTACAACAATTAGGAGCCAAACTGTTTCACTGTTTCCTTCCTCTAACAGTTTTAATAGCTTCGAAATAATCAATACTCTTAAAATCTTTTAGCCACTCTCCAATCTTAAACGCGCGAACGTCAATAACCATAAAAGCGTAAAATCCTGAATCCGGTAATGACTTTTCGGGCTAAAGAACTCTATCCCGTCTGAAGCACTGTTCTCAAACAGCGATTAACATTAACATGGGGCATACTGATCCCAGGCTCGCTCACTAGCATCGTTTTGTTAAACAAGAGGAAGTTACAGCGAGGAAACGACAGCTCGTTGAAAAATGTTTTTAAGGAGTTGGTCTCCTCGTGGCATATTCTTTGTGCTTTCGTTTCCCGTCTGGCCGTGTCTTTAACGATAAAAGCTGAAGAATGGGGTCGTTCAATTACTCGAAACTTTGCTGCAGATACACACAAGCCTTCCCCCCCCCCTTTCTCAAGAGAAAAAGACAGAAAACGAAAGAAAGAGAGAAACATAGAAAAGGAGAGCGAAAACCACCGAAAGACAGAGACATAGGAAAAGAGAGAGAGAGAGAGACAGATGGAGGGAGAGAGAAAGAAGGAGAGTTCGCCATTCAAGTTTTCATTAAGATCGCGCCACCATGACAGCCCCGGGTTGCTTCGAATGCCTCCACCGATGCCACTCGAAATTCCCAACTCTTTATAATGAATAAAATTATGCACGGTTACTTGAGTCTGTTTGTTGAACGAGTTTCACCGAGCGATCGTAAACCTCCACCCGGCATGGCGCGGCGGTCTACACGATAGAAAACTTGTTCGGCATTAAATTCGCCTCCGAAGATTCGTCGGGGCCAGCGCCAGGGAATTATTTAAATTCGATTCGATCGTACTCGCGCGGTTTCGTAGAACGGAAATAAATTAAAGAACCCAGACGAACAAATAGCTTCGCAACCCGCCGTATAGTGGAGAACAGAAGCGGAACAGAACCGCGGGAGAATAGGCCGCCGAGAACAATAACGAGGAACGTTAGCGGCAATTACTTGGATCGTGAGATAATTGATACAAAATACTACCTGCCGGCTTAATCGCGGACTCAATTATTGTTTGTTTTAATAACAATACGCTGCGCCGCGCCGCATCGCGCGGTTAAGCTTATAACCGACCGGAACCGTGTCTTCGCCGGAAAACGTGCAGTGATATTGATTGCTGTGAAAGGAAATAGTTTTCTGTTATTTCTGCAATCATGGCTGTGTGCTGCATCTGCTGTGAATCGCAGAGGCCCAGTCAAACGAGGTGCAAAGATAGCGGGCTTGAAAAATGATGAAAATTCCTGTTCGTTTCTGAGATTCCAACTTGTAGATTTTATTAAATCCGAAAGAATTGGGGTTTTACATTTTTCACTCGATACATTTTCTTTTTGCATTCCTCGGTTATTTCATTGTTTGGAATTTTTCACAAAACAGCCGAGAAAAAATCGTGCATAAACGGCTGTCGAGAATAAAAGCTACAAACTTCACATTTATTGTAGATTCAGTGACGAGAAAATATTTTTACAAAGTTCATAGAGACATTTCAGTCTTGCATTTTTGAGAAAAAACATGTAATCAGTTTTCCTTTGATTGTATCGTAAAAAAGTTTTTAGGCGAAAATGAATAGTAGGAGTTGAACGTAGAAGCTTCAAGTTTTAAAATGAATCTAGGTTCATTATGGTGAGATTATTTTTAACGAAGCTATAACATTTTAGTAATTATTTACAAAGAGGTACTCCTCTCCGATTTTGATGAAATTTAAATATGTTGTGCAGCTACACATTTTGGACAACTTTTTCCTTTTTATGAAAAGGAAACGGTTAAAGGAACTAAAAGGTTCGCTCGTTAAATAGTTTCTTCTCCGATCCCCGCAATGTGTTTGCAAAGACCGTAAACAGACAGCCGGACCAGGTTTACGCAGATTTACGCAAACGTTCCCACGGAGCGTGCATGCATACGGAAAATTCAATCTAGAGTATACAAAAAGGAAAAAGTTGTTCAAAATGTCGAAATCCATAACTTATTCACATTTCGTGAAAATCGGAGAGGAGTACCTCTTTGTAAATAATTACCAACATTTTGAATGTTAAACATTGGTGTCGTAGTGACGGTCAACAGTTTAATGACGAGAGACTCGAAAGATAAATAGCTCGCTATCAAAGCATCCAGAAATAAGGTGGCCAAAGTGTCAATAAAAAGGGAGAAGAAGCCAGGGACTATCTTAAGCACACCTGTTCGGCACGAGTGGCCCGATAAGAAAGAAGACGAATCGATCGGACAAGATCTTTTGCATTCCTTTACACGGATCGTAATTACCGAATTCCGCAGAAATTTGCGTGCGATTATTTCGCGATTATTTCCGCTTAACAAGCTTCACATTGCTGATACACAGAGTATCTCATGCAAATTAGAAAGCGAAATTCACATTATAGCCCGTTTGCTTTGCAAATAAATGCTCAAAAGATATTTCTACCGTGTAGAAGGATATATCGCTGTGGAATGTATTCTTTCGTCCATTTGTACTGTGAAATGAACGTGACCAATTCTGTCCCGTTCAGTTTTTCAATATTTTAACATGTAAGAAAATTGTATAACATGAAAAGAATCTGAAACATTTCAAAAATTCTGTAAAATGGACAGAAAATGGAAAGCTAGAATTATTCACAGTGATTAGTACCTCAAATCTTTCTTAAAATTAATTTCTGAACTTGATAAAGAATAGAATTATTCACAGTGATTAGTACCTCAACTCTTTCTTAAAATTAATTTCTGAACTTGATAAAGAATAGGGTCACCGAAATTCATCAAAGACTAACACGATTAGAGAAATATCAAATGATTTATAACATTCAGAGACAATAATTGAACGAATCGTAACTTGAAACCTGAATAAGCATTAAATAAATTGTCTGTGACGTTCAGAGAAAAAAATTGAACGAATTGTCGCTTGGAAACGGTACAAAAGTTAACTAAACTGCCTCAATATAAAATTGTCCAGTGAACCAACGTAGATTAGAAACGAAAGTGCACGACTCGACGTTCAGAAGACTGTGAACTCGGTTGTCGCAGAAAGTTCCGCCGCGCCGTGCCGTCCAGTTATCAATATTTCACGTTCAGGGTAAACGCAAACTAACAACGGAACGCAAGTTCCTTTTTCTCGGGCGAATTATCAACGATGAAGTTAGTTCCGCGAAGTTATCGCGAAGTTTTCAAGTTCTGTCCGAGGTGGGTACAATAGCCGAGGTAATTCATGCTTTTTATTTTCTGCGGAAGTTCACCGTCCCGTAGTTCTGCCGTGAAATGTGACTCGCATCTTTTCTCAATCTCGCCGGCTCACGAGTATAGATTAAGGCGAATACACACTTTCTCAGATGTACATCCCGAATGATTTATGAACATGAAAAATGAAAGCCGATGTACTTATACCTATTCAATGATTGAATCCAATTCCCTGATTCTCGAAATGAGAAAGACGTGTTCAAACATCGCTGATACAAATATGTACAATACAACAAAACGGAGCATTGAAACTGATGAAAATCAGCTCATTTGGCTAAACAGGGTTAGACTTGCTTCATTTTTTCATTGTGGATAAGAATCTGCGATACATGTTAAGTACCAATCAACATTAATCACCTAATAATAGAATGCAAAAAAAAAAGAAAATGAAAGGAAAAATGCTAAGTTACCCAAATCCTTAGGTTCTGGGTATATTAAGGATACAAAAATGTATAAGTTATTGTAAGTAAAATGTACCATTTTGCTAATGACCTTTGATGTTATTAAATTAAAGAAATAAAAAAATCATCCGGGATCCAAATTGAAGAAGTGTGAACTCGCCTTCAGTTCCTAAAAAACTGACTGAATAATTTAGTAAAAACAACTGAACAATGTCCGTTTTAATCGTCCAGTTTCAATGCATCATTTTGATGTACATACACAGTGAGTTGAATTCAATCATTGAAGTAATAAATATGTACTCTTGTTTTCATCTTTCATATTCATTGCAGGTGATTCGTATGGAAAGTACACACATCCAGAGGAAGTGTAAACTCACCTTTAGTTTGGTGAGGATCCTGGATGAGACCAGGTTGACGGGGATGAAGGCGGAATATGAAACCGGCGAATTTTCGCGTGTTTTTGCTGAGGGCCAAAGGGGAATCGTTGCCCGTCTATTATCTCACACGAAACGATGACGTAGGACCAGGGGAATGCGTGTACACCTTCCGAGTAGTGGAAGAAAGTCGATGGCTACCTTTTTCACGACCTTTCGAGCGAAACCGAAACTCGCGGGTATACAAAAGCCGCCTCGGGGAAAAGAGAGCGGCGAGAAACCCACCTCGACCTCGGGGTCTAATCAGATGCGGGTTAATCCCGTCTGTTTCTCTGCCCTTAAGGGCCATACACACGTGGGAAGAGAGCTGGCACGGTCGCTAGCCTCGGCCAAGAATCCTACGGCGAACGATTACCTCGGTTAGGGGACCTCGAGCTAAGAAACCTGATGTTAGAACCAGAGACGTCTGATCTGAGTGGTGGACCTTTCTGATTGGATGATTTGTTGGGAGAGAGCTGAAAGATTCGAGAATTTTGTGGAATTTGTTCTGGTTTATTCAAGTTCGTTAGACAGTATATGAGCTTTATTCAGGTTTTGCAAAGTCTGTGCAAACTTTTTCTCAAACTCAAAAACATTTTTCGAACAAACTCTCACAGCTTCTAAAGATCACTGTTTTCTGGGCTGCTGAAACCTCAATAGCAATTTTATCAGGTCCTCCCAGAAACGAATGAACATTTTTAAACAGAAAAAATATATGACACTCTCCAAAATACGCCCTTTCAAACGCGGGAAGATTTTTTTAAAAACCTCCTGCAGCCTCCGAGAAAAAAATTCTGAAAGATCACTAATTCCCAGTACGCCGACGCGTCTGTTCATTAGCGCGAATTCGGTTGATACGATCCGCGAAACCGCGAGGAAAATTGGCCAATCGCGAGCCGGGGATTTCGCTAAAGCAGCTTAATTGCACGGCAGACTGCTCGTCCGGAAAAATGCCGGTTGCGTGTAAAGGAAACAAAACGGGGAAAAAAGACAAAGAGACAGAGAGAACGAGAGAGAGAGAAACAGAGAGCGAGAGAGAGAGAGAGAAAGAACGAAAGCAAACGGGCCGGGCGGAGCGTATCAGCGCGGACGAATATCGGACGCGGTTTAATTACGCCTTCATATCCCACGGCGGCGATCTGCCCTCGAAATTTATAACAGTAACGAAGTGGCAATAAGCGTAACGACCTTGCGCCGAGCAGCGCCAGTTGCGTTATCAAACCCGGAAGCCAAAGTAACGGCGATCCAGTAAGAGGAAGGGAGAGAGAGAGAGTTTCGTGATCGTGAGCAATGGACAAACGTTGCACGATCCCGGAGACTTCTGCGAGTGCAGATCTCTTGGTGAAACTAATTGGCACTGTCTGAGGAATTCAAGGCGGGTACCTTCTTATGCAACGGGAATCGCACGGAAATGACCTTTACTCGAACATCGCTGTTTTAGTGTGCAGACGATGGTACTCTCTATTCTTTAGCGTCTTCAGTATTTTCTGCAACTTCAGTGTTTCCAGCAAATTCAAGATGCCGAAGCTGGTTGCAGTCAACAAAGACAAATGTGCAATGGGAAACAATGTCCTTAGTACAAAGACTGGATAGTGTCGTATATTATACAAATATTAGCGAATTTTTAATTTGCTGTCAGTAACTAGAAGCAATGGTTGCAGGTTTCAGTGTCATCTCTTAGCTAGACCTTCGGGAGATCAATTATACCTTCGTAACGAGGGAACATTTTTAAACAAAAAAATTACCGGATACTCTCCAAAGTACGCTCTTTCAATTGTAGAAATATTTTTTTAATTAGCTCTTATAGTCTCTGAGAAAGAAATTCCTAAAAATCATCATTTCCCAGGATGCCGAAGTCTCAATAGCAGTTGTCCAATTTTAACAGGACCTCCCAGAAACCAGCTATAACTTTGTAACAGATGACAATTAAAAAAAAAAACAAATACAGAACACTCCAAAATACACTTTCGAAAACAAAAACATTTTTTTATAAACCTCTTGCAGTCCCCGAGAAAAAATTTTCCAAAGATCACTGCTTCCGACCTCCGTCGATAATCCATTAAAATCGACCCTATAGTATCAGACGTAGATTGGATCATATTTGAGAAAAAAATTAGTATATATTTGAATATTGAATTATTTTTTCCTAAAAGTTCAATATCGAATAAATTCACCAAACGTTTGATTTTACTGGAAATTTATTTTTCATTAAAATTATTTGAACAGGTGTTTCTAAGAATTATTTTCTTACGGAATTGAACAGAATCGCTGAGTTCCCGGAATGAGCGCCACTTGAAGCGACCTGCCCGAAGAAAAATACCCGTACATAGGGGCATCATGGCGGCAAACATCATGTGCGGGCTCGCAAGGATATCAGCGATAGCTGTTCGAGACACACTTGCTCCAGGATGAGCTCCAGTCAGCTCCGAGTGAAATCAAAATTGACCGATATCGAACCTGTTCCAACGGACGGACCTCGAATTTCCATTACTGGAAAGTGCGAAACTTGTTATGCGGATGGAGACGGCTTGTCTAATGACTGACTTACTAAGCAGAACCGTTAAGCGGTGCCATTTGTTGCGTAATTACCGGTGTCCTTAACATCCTACTCCACATTTACAATTTGTTTGGGTTTGCGTAACAGAAGACAAACACGCCGGGAACTAGTTCTCGAAGGAACTTTCTGTTTGATCTACGCTTATTATCTCGATTCGTTTTCAAACAGGTCATATAATTTTAATTAAAGATTCTTCAATATTAATTTGCTGTTATATCATTTATTTAACTTTATTGAAGAGATATACATTTTCAACCTTTCAATTTTTGGAATAAACTTCTGTTCTATTTAACGTCTAGAGAACATGTGCAATAAAATGGCACTTTTCTATATCAGGATAGTAAATACACAGTAATAAACACTGATTGTGGTAACAAAACAATACCCTAAAAGTGTGATTTAAAAGAATCAATAGTCACATACTAACTGATACACGTTAGGCTAAATAGAAGTTCATGAGAAGCCTAAAATCATTCAATTCGCGACTACGTTCTAATATAAATGTAATCTTAAATAATCTTTTGGATCTCAAGACGAAAAACAGGGCTTTTAAGGGATGAAAAATGAAAGATGCAAGATTACATACTGATTAAAACGTTCGAGTCACGATCGTGTTTTAATAAAAACTTAATCTCATAAAATCCTTTGTAGGAACAGGCTTAAAAGAATATTTAATGAGGTGAAGAATAGTGGACATTAAATCACACGCGGATTAAATTACACCGAATTCAATTGAACGAGTTGAAATGTCTAAAAAAAACTCAATTAATGGTATTTATATAAAAATGCAATTTCAAAGATTTTTTAGAATCCAGCCTACCAAGATACCAACCACATCCTAAGTAGAGTCTCGTAGTCGGCTCGAGGTCCTCGCTAGTCGCAATGCACAATACTAGTCCGTGTTTACCTTTTCATCGGTGTGCACACGTATCGCGGCCACACGTGGTGCACACACTGCACACCAGCCAGCGCGAACCGGACAGTTGCAGTGGATGCACACTCGCTTAGGCCGTTGCCCCGCATAAATCCGGGCGAGAGAGGATTGCTAGATGCATCGCAGGGGAGTAGTCCCCTGCCCTCTCTTCTCGCGCTCTCACTCTTGGCCGCAACTCTGTTCGCGCTGAGTTTATTCCGCGAACTTTCGAAGATGGGTCAAGGGAGTCCACAGGGACGAGAAACGTCGCTCTCCTCTCTCGCGAAACGCTGTCCCGAAAGTTGGACCATTGGTGTCGGCCGTGGGAATAAACAGATTGAAGGACCCTCGAACGAGGATCTTTTGATTTTTAAGGTTCAAACCGACTCAGACCTTCGGGACATCCTTCTCGACCAGCGAGAGCGCGAGGTGAACTGGTTCCGAATTGACTATACGCGAACGCTTCGCTCTATTCTTGCTGAAAGTAGGTACTTCTTGATTTTATGCTGATCCGAGAGAAAATTGGGTAGAGCATTGACTTTGGATCGTGTAAGATTGGAAAAATTAATAAGTAACTAGAATTCATTTTGTGGGTATTGTTTGAATTGCAGTTTGTAGTGCAACTACTGCATTTTTATTGGATTTGTGTGCACAGATAGGGTCTTTAGGAACACTAGAATTATCGGTCGGGTCAAATTGTTCCTGAGTTTTTATTCGCAATTATAAAAATTATAGAAACGTTTCCATAAGAAGAAAAAGTTTTCCACAATCGTTCGGTCGGTGTAACAACAATTGAACTTTAAAAATTTAATTGAAAATTTGAAGAACGATAATGAAGAGTTTGATAACAATTCGACCATTGCTGCTGGTTATAGGTTCATCTGAAATTAAAAATTCGGAAAGATATGTGTAATATGGTATATTATTTAGTCCTTGAACAGACAAGTTTCTCAAATATTGATGTAAGACAAAGTAGCAGACGTCTCCAGGTAAAATTACAATTTGTAATGGATGGATTAGATAATATGTACATTGTATATATAGTATACTGTATAACTATTACACACGTACAGCATATTATGTAAATCTCATCGAATTTTCAATTTTACATGAACCAGAACCCAGCCTCACTTGTCATTATACTTTTGTAACAGGAAATCAATTATAACTTCGTTAAAAATGAACATTTTTCGACAAGAAGAATTACAAAACTGCCTAAAGTATGCCCTTCCAAACCTAAAAACATTTTTCCAACAAGCTCTTACAGTCCCCAGGAAAGAATTTCCCAAATATTGTTTCTTGGTGTGCCGAAGCCTCAACAGCAATTGTCCTATTCCAACAGGCCCTTACCCAGAAATCAGCAATAATTTCGTAAGAGATACAAAATTTTGCAGCACAAAAAATTCCAGAATGCTCTACAAAGTACGCGCTTCCAAATCCAGTAAGATTCTTTTAAAAACCTCCGTCAGTCCCCGAGAAAAAAATGCTCAAATATCCTTGTCGCCCGGCTTGCCGACCATAACCCCATAATATCAAACGCGGGCGGTCAACCGGTTACCGAAAGCGGTCGTTAACGATCTCAAGGCCACCTCGGGGCCCTCCAATCGTTTTCACGCCGGCGCGGCGCGGCGGTGAACGGTGGCGGTCCTGTTCTAAAGAATTTCGAAACAGAAACGATCTATGTGGCTCTGCCGGCGATAAATTCCAACGAAGACACGCGTGCGCGTAAAATCGAATACAATTATCGCCACCGGTGATTTCTTTTGATACACGGACTTCAAACTGGCGAGAGAGAGAGTGAGAGAGAGAGAGATAGGAGGGACCAGGTTAATCGCGAGATAAAAACTATTAATTACTCGCCGCGGAGGAATAAATTGCTGGATAACGCGCCGATGGAACGATACCTCGAAGGATCTCGCGCGCACGGGCTACAATTATGCGTGCTCTCCCGCAAGAAACGTAATTACGAAGCCCCAGGGCCCCGTATCCGTTTCCTGCCCTCCCCTCCTCCCCCCTGTTCGCGAACCCCTCTTTTTCGCAATTGAATCCCGCGCACTCGTTCCTTTTGTCCCCGTAATTGCGACACGCAGTCCGGCTGCGACGATATCAGGACCCCTGGCAGAGACCGTGTTTCGCGCTCACGAATCGATCCACCTGGCTTCTCTTCGTTTTCCTCTGTCGGTTCTCTCTTTATCCGTCTCTCTCTCTCTCTCTCTCTCCCTCTCTCCATTTCTCTTAGCTCGCACCGACGCCTACAATTACTTTCCTTTAACCGCGAGTAATTAAATTACGCTTTCTTAATTGTTACGCGGACCCGACACGATTTTTGCTCGGGTTTATCAACTGGCGTGCAGTGGAGTATTTGGCCGCAAAAGCTGGCCAAAAGTCGATTAAACAATTTTGTCTAAAATATAAAATTTTTGCTTCTTGAAATAATTGAATATATAGAAAATGATATTCCAATACCTTTTCTTTTATTTTATTCACTCTTGAGGTGTTATGTTTTATTGATGTTGAAGAGTTTTCCTAATACTGTTTCTCTCAGATTTTTTTGGATTGGTGGAATGTTTAGATACGATGATATGTGATTCATTTGATGTCTGAGTAAAATAGTTTCTTGTACATATAGAAGTATTTCTCTGCAATTTATTTGTCTTTTGGGTGATTTAATATTCAATTGTGCATTTTTGGTGTGATTGTGTCAATGATGTAGTCTAGTTGTGACTTTTGGAACGTCACTATAAATTTTTAAGGCAGGATTAATTCTTTCTTAGCTTACATTGCATATTACATTCAACATATCAGTAAAAAAAGCAAAAAGAGAACAATTGTTACACAAAGTTTCCGAGTAATAAAACAGTTCAACGCCAACGAGGCAAAAAATTCCAGTCGCTAGAATGGCAAAAAAAAAAAGAACGGAATGATGGATGTTGATCGTTATTTTTCTCGCAGAAACGAGATGAACGTCTCGATTACGAGTCATCGGGATCGCCGCAGCCATAAATCTCATGGTTCCGGATCGCGCACGTGTTCGAACGCGGCTCGTCGAGCCTCGATTGGCCAATCGTTGCGATACTTAACAGCGGAAATCGGTTTCGCGCGTCGTTTTCGCGAGCCAGACGGAAAACGCAACGGTCGAGCTCTGTGGGAATTGCGTGGGCGTGAGAACGAGCGAGGCGAATCGAGCGTGGCTGGATTCGGCAACCAGTTGCGAGAGAGAGAGAGAGAGAGAGAGAGAGAGAGAAAGAGAGAAAGCCGAATCGCAGCGAAACAGAGTCCTCTTACGATTCAGAGTCCGCCGTTTTTAAGTTTGTCCGTCGGCAGTTTCCTCGTTTATTCGGCTCCGTTTTCCTTTTTACGCGGAGGTGTATAACGCAAGAAACGACGGGTGAAACGATGATAAAGCACTTAATGTTTCAGCGCGTGGTTTATGAGAGGAAACAATATGCCTCCGGGGATTAATGTATAAAGTAAGAATTACGATTGCTATCGCGGGGAAGGAAGGAAAATAAACTGTGATGAGATAATAAATTTCGTTAACTGCGCTCGCACGCCCGCGCCTCGCCGCGCTGGACTGTGGAATCACAACTACGGTTTCGTTGCCAGGAAAAAAGCATACGCACGGCGGCGGGAAAAAACGAAAGAGGCAGCAAGAAAAAGTAGAGTTGGAGAGAGAAAGTGGGACAAGAGAAGATGGGAGTGAAAAGCTGCGAAATAAAGTGTACGGCATGGGAAATGCTCGAAATGTTAATCTCTGTCGCGTCAACGAGACTACGGGAAACGCGTACGTGACGGGAATCGTCCGGGCCCCGGTATAAATCGGAGAAAAATAGAGAAAGCGAAAGAGGATGCGAATGCAAGAAGGGTATCTGCAGTCGCAGAATCTGCGGATGTGTTCCTACTACACCATCGAATATGCATCCGGCGCGGCGCGGTGGCGCGACGCAGAAACGAGCGGATAGGGTGCACGAAATTCGAAAAGTTTCCGACGAATCCGACGCGAAACCCGGATGGAAATCGAAAAAATCACTTGAGGCGCTACGGGGGGTGCTGAAGGATTCCTGTTGCGAAAATCGTGCCTCGAATTTCCCGCGATTTTCACCGGGACGGGAAATTCCAGCGGAAAGAAGAAGAAAATGCGATAGGTAAGTCGACTACGGTCGTGTGAAGTATAGTTGAGGATTTCTCGCGCTATGATAGTTAAAACGTAAATTTATGTTTTCATCGGAGCAGGGGTTGAAAAACATTTATTATGTTGGTGTGGTATGGATGTTTATGTGTATTTTAAGTTGATTTATTTTGAGTTTGACATGTACTAGGGCGAATTTAATGTTATACGATTTTTAAAAAAGATCTTACGGGAACTATGGATCATTTATAGCTTGATTATGATGACACTGCAGATGTTTATGCATTCGCGTGGACATTTGTAATATACAAAGGAACATGAACATTAACAAGAACTGACAGCATTTTTACTTTTTTTTAAACTGTGAGGAACTCTTTAATGGACGAAGAAAATTTTGTCCTCAAGATGAACATTTGCATAAATATTTACAGCCTAGTGATGATGAATTTTGTAGCTATAGATGGTTCATTAATTAGTACACATAACAATGATGAACTAGGAAATGTTCATCGTATTGAATTAATAAAGTGTACTGTATTAATTGCATTGTAGACGTGTTTTGGAATTTGCTCTTGAGAGTTCGGTTAACTTCAATTCTGGCAATAAGAAACGATGAAATACAGTAAACTTGCCCTTTTTTAACAACATTCTTGCATTAACTTATTAGCGCTAGAAAAAATTCAACTGATTATTCCAGTAGTACAGCATCGTTGCAACAATTGCTCAGCGGAATTTCTTTCGCGAATAGTGCCTCCCGCGGGGAGAGAGTGGTCTTCTAGAAAATTCATAAAAAAGCCGTGCATTTTCCGGCTGAATAATTCGTTGGCCGAGTTAGCTCGCGCAAGCGTCACTCGGCCCGGCGTAAAATAAACTGAACTGTTTACGAACCTGGACGAAGACGAACGCGGGGTCCAGATAACTCAACCGCAGCCGTATAAATGTGAAACGCGGCGCGGTGATGTCAGCGAGAGGAAAATCTCCGCGGTTTTCCCCCCTGAAGACCTTAACCCGTCCGTCCGGTGGCAAGAATGCAGCCGGGGGTAATCAGCGTGGAGAAACCGCGAGGACTGTTTTAACTGTAAAACGCAGGTAACATCTCTTCCCCGGGACACGAGGCTGTTCGTTTTCAGCTGGGCTTTCAGGAGCGTAACCTGCGTCCCCCTGTGCCCTTTCCTTATCCCCTCCGCTGCTACCTCAGAACTGGAGTCTTACTCTCCCCTCTCAGTTTGTCTCGTTAAAGAACCGGCAATTTCGAAATACTGTAGCCTTCCTCTTCCTCCTCCCTTTCCCCCTAACCCCCCCTACCCCCGTAAAAGAGGAGCCACTTGTAACTTGATTACAGTTCGGACTCTTGAATCGAGTCCCGCGCGACGAATAAAACCGGGACGGTTTTGATGGCCGCGTAAAAAGAAACAGGCCGGGAGGGCCAAGAATGAAATGCAAAGGAGGAACGACCCGGGACCCCGGACTTTCCCAACGACCATTACAAAAATTCACCCTTAATCCCGCTCCGATTCCAAGACGCTCTTCTAAGCGCGGAAAGTTCTTCGCTCGCCTCTGGGAAACTGAGAGTGCTCGTCTTCGGGTCAACGGTTTAGGCGAAATTTTGCAGAGTTAGACCTATAGGTTTTCCGGGTTAGAGAAGTCCACCGTTGTAAAGACAGGCTATTTATGTTCTTCGAGATATTTGTAATTAAAGTTATCGTTGGTGAGCAAAGTGCAACTTCCAAAATGTTGGTAATTTTCTGTTAGAGTCTGACGGTAGTTTAAAATTTCTTTGCAAGGTTTTTTACAGCAGTGTATGCTACAAAACAAATTCTTCTGATATTTCAAAAATAATTAAGATATTCGAACTCGTTATAAAAAAATATTATTCAGTTATTCTTGTCTGAAGAATATTTGGAGACTTCATCGTGTGACCGTAGTTTGAAAAATCTTTACAAAATTCCCTACAGCAATGACCACGAGTAAAGGTTCTCTGTACCCGATACAGGGGCCAAAATCGACATTAAAGCATCGTTCGATCCCGATTCCGTGGTTCCCAAGCAAAGGTGCATCCCTTCCCCAGCCTGGTCGCATTTAAATCGTGCAGCGTAGGTATCGACGCGAAGGAAAGAAGGAGAAGGATTCTTGAGAGAGCGAGGAGGGAGGTAGAGAGAGAGAGAGAGAGAGAGAGAGAGAGAGAGAGAGAGAGAGAGAGAGAGAGAGAGAGAAATAGAGAGAGAGAGAGAGAAGACGCTCGACCAATGGCGTACCTTGTAGCTTCTTCTCGGTCTCCCAGAACTTCTGCAGCTCCGTGAAGTACTTGTCCAGTATGAAGACCTTGGAGAGGCCGAGGGTGGCCATCTCAGGCGCTCGAAGCTTGTTATCGGCCAGAATTTTCCTCCGTTCACACGGCTGGCCTCGCGCGAGCGAGCTGCTTTCTTTTCGGCGCGCACAATCACCAAATGACTATAGACTAGTTACCACGGCCGAAAAAGAAAAATAAAAACGGACACAAGGTAGGGGTTACCGACGATGCTCACAGACAGCAACGTCCCGCGAGCCTCATCGTGTCCTCGGCGCACTCGTCACCGCACTCGCACATCTTCGTTCACCTGATCATCTACCTGTCACTAGCCGTCGCACCGAAAACACACGATGGTTCACATAGCACTCGCTGCAAACTGAATAAATCCTTCTCAAACCGAGACAGATCTTCGAGACGATCCCGATCAATCCTCTTCGATATCCTCTTCGGGGTCGAAGGAGGCTTTTTACTCGAAATGTCGCGAACTAGGAACCTTGATAATGTTTCTCTGCTCTGTAACTCTCGCGAGTTATTTTCGAGACTCCCCAATGATCTATTAAGTTTTTCCCGGGGACGAAGAAAAATCCACGATTGACGGGACGATGTTTATGGTGTAGATGACACCTGTTTCGCAAGCTCAGAAGTTTCGGGTCGCAGCCAGACGGGCCCGCGTCCGCAGGAGAGCACGAAGAGTGGCGACTCGCCGAGTTGAACTGGGCGTCATTGTTGGCTGGAACCCACCTCCGTGGCCTGGCCTGGCCGGGCCCTATCTCTTCTAAGGCCGCTTCGGGATAACTCCGGGAGCACCGACAGGCGAGTTAGGCGAAACGAGGCACGGCCAGGGCCCAGCGTGTCTGCCCGAGCAACAGGGCTCCGACGCCGAAGAGTGGGGGAACACGGTCCCTCCAGACACACACACACACTCGCACACACCGGATCGGACCGTTGCTCGTGGATGCTGCGAGCGGAAAAATCTGCTCGGATCCTAGACTCGAGGCACCTCGACCTCCTGCGAGAGCTGACCGACCGACTATTCCGATCCTCTTTCGTCCTGATACACTCCATCCTGAACCTTCGGACGAATCGTCCGATGAACTGTTCCTGTGTTTACGTATGCGCGAGATGCCCACGCTGGGAGATTGATGTTTTGATGGCTGAGACCTTGGGTCCGTCGTTGCTGCCATTGAGCAGATCTGGATTGACTTTGGTTTGTTTTGGATTAATGGAGAGGAGTTTTTGAGGCTTCGGAAGGCAACGGATGAAGTAGATTGTGTTTAATGTACGATATTTATTGGTTCTATTACTTCATTTTCTAAAACATTCTTAGTTTGTTTGTGATACTTCGTAGGAAGCTCTGGATCGGTTTCAGTTCGTGTTGGATTGTTGGAAAGAGATTTTTGCTGTTTTTAAGAGACGAACTATCCTGTTCCCGAGCACTTCGAGGCCGTCGAACGACAAACGATTGACCAACGAGTAATCGATTTCAGCCAATTAACCAATATGAGAGCTGCAAACGTTCCCGGGCCGGTCGTTCCACAGTGAAAAAGAAGTATACCTCGCGTTCTAAACATTCCTTCTTTCTCGGACCGTTAATTGAACGACCACTACGACAGAGTTTCATATTTTCCCGTCAATTACTGACAATCTTACAACGACAGGACGTGAACATGTACTGTAGTTACTAGTTGGTTTATAAGTATTTTGTTTTTCTATTCGTTCAAAATATTCGAAGTTCCAACTTCTTCATCTAGAATGTAGTATTATAATTTATTCAACTAATAAATCATTAAGAGAAATATTTTCTTATGTTCCGAAGAGTAGAGTTAACTTGTCATGATGGTATTCAGTGATAATATTGGCAGCTGTTAGCAGACTTAGTCTAATAAATCAATTATACGACGATGGTGTAATTTAAGTGACTCATTCACCTTTGGTAATGGCTTTCCCATACTTAAAGGCTGTTTGAGGCATGGGGTATTCTATAGAGCACTATCCTACCCTAAATTAGAATAACTGTTCTCCGTCTTTCAACCCTTCGCTGGGTCATTCATCATTTAAGCAAATTTTCGTGCTCGTGGTAAGTGCTCAACTGAAGAAGTTTAATAGAACTCATTGCTTGTAATGACAGTACACATTCATGCCACTATCCATGTAAAATATTTATTACTTCAATATAAGGATTGAATATAAGTATATTGAGAGGTAGATGTTTATTGAAATAGCTGTAGGGTAAAAATTTGGGATCTGATGCATACAATAGAATATTAACTGGGTCGAAACAGACCCAGGGTTCGCTAGGCAGCAAGATTTATGCTTGTCCCTTCAAAGATAATAAAAAATTTTTAAACTCTAATAGTTTCATTGGATTTCATCAATTACAAAACTTGAACTAATAAAGTTGAAGGAGTATCTTTGAAAACAAAATTCATTTTCATAGTCGTCCAACATAAAAATACGATTTTCTATCCTTGGATCCTCTCATTTTCTAGGAATTAAAGAATAAATTCTCATTCGAGCCTTGGTTCATCTACTAGTTAAAATCGTGTACTAAAAGAATCATTTTGCACTTTTCAGAATTTCTTTTTCTAGAAAACAGCATCTGAAAAAAATGCTGTCACTCAGTCACTCTTGAACATTTTGCAGCGAAAAGCACTATAACATATACTCTCAAACAATGCGCTCATTCTGCAAAAGGGATGCAACAATTTCCCCAGAAAAATTCGCAAATGTTACGTTCGCTTCGGAGACCTTAACGATTTCGAAAGTTGAAAATCGTGGATGCAACGTGGAGCCAAAAGTAGGGGGGAAAGCAGACGAACCTAATTGCAGCGTGTCCGCGCAGTCGTCGCTCGTTTTCGGCGTCCGAAAGTTTGTCGGTGCGTAGAGATAATTGCCAGCTAGGTCGGCTCATTGCTAATTGCTCGTTACCGAGTAGTATCTAGCGGCGGCGTCCCTTGCCCCGTGATTTATGCGGGGCCGAGGCCCCGGCGAGCATGGTCAACGTTAATGGACGAGCGAGTCGAATGGCGTTTCGTAAAAACTGAGCCGAGGTTCCACCAAATAGCCCACTTTGCCAATGTCTCGCGACGAACGGGGACAGCCGTTCTCTTCGACAAGAAATGGTTCGTCAAAGGGTCACCGGAGACTCGGACACACAGTCTCGGACGTCCCGGATATCTCGGACGTCGCTTCCGAATCGCGACCGCTGTCCTTCCCTTCGGAAATCGCTAAAACCGCACCTTGAACAGGGATGAAAGCAATATCGTGTACTGGGACGCTGGTATTAGGCCCTTGACGAGTTTCTAATTAGCCTAATCCCTTTTTTATGGTCTGAGATAGTTATTTTTAGGCCTTGCAATTTTTCTTTTTAATCCTTGACCCGTTGAGGGTCGAATAGGTGATCATACGAAGCACAAATTCGTCATTATTCAATTGGAAAAGTTATGTAGAAGTGTTTTTAGCCATTAAATTTTGGTAAATAACGTTTTTTAAGTAACATTTTGCGCAGGTAACAGTTTACGAAAACACGAATCGGAAGCTAGCTACCTCAACAAACGCCGTTCCCAGGCAGACGGGAATATTAAGTCCGCTAGCAATTACTGGATCCAATTTGTTATAAACGCATAAAATCCTGCTGTCTGTGTGTAACCATCGTCTATGGTAATGAGGATAATGATGGTGCGGATGAGCGAGATTCAACGCGTTTTAGAAGCGCAGTTATTAAAGTCTACATATGGTTGTTTATAATACAGTTTTATGTTGCTGGGGCTTTACCTAAATTTGAATGTTTGTGAAACATTGTAAACGGCAAATTACAGTGCATAAAATAACAGAGAAATAAAATTAAATCTTTTACACGGTGGTACCATATAAAATTAAAATTGTTAACACCTCCACAAGAACGACAACTTTCCATTTGTTTAAAAGTTTCAATTCTCTTTATGTTAAATATGTACAGTACATACAAATACTATTTCGTGTATGAACAAAATGTTGAAACAAAACCAACAGAAGCATACAATAGTAAGTTCAGACTTTGAAGATTGTATAATGCTTGCACCAAACAATCAAGAATATATGAAAATTATGTAAAACTTCAAGAAATAGAAATTCACTGAAAAATGGACTTCACCGGCTTTTACATCAATGTGTTCAATTAGTTTCTAGTTTACATTGCTATTTTATCGAGATTTGAAGGTCACCTTGATTTTATTTATTATAAAGATATGAATTTGTTCTAAGTCACAAGAAGATCACCTTGATCATTTTACTTTACGAGCATGCATATGCACAAAATCAAATGAAGGTCAGCTTCAGTTTGTTATTGCACAGGTATGGATATCCTCAAGATCACACGGAGGTCATGATGATTTATAGTTCGTTGGATTCGCCTTGTCTTTGACTATTGCACAATAATAAAAATACATGGTCAAATTTTGAAAAAACCATTAATGATCTAGAAACATCCCAAAAAAGGTGACTTTGAGACTTTGTTGTATATACAAAATATTGTTATAATATTAAGTTCTTATATCTACCTTAGGTTAAATGAATGTCCATCTCGACCCTTTAAAAATTAAATACAACATCCTACCGATTAGAAAACAATTTTATTAAATAATTTAAGTGAATTCAAAATCGAATTTCGCACGTGACGTATTGAAAATTGAAACCCATTTCCATCGTGAATATAGTCTTTCGCGTCCTTTTTCAGTGTAGTTTCGCACGATGACTAGACTCCACGGGAGCAAGGGGGTTCCAACTATTATTACATACAAGTCTACAGTTTCCCCGTGATATTGACTGCCTCTGCAACGAGTATAGCTACTCTCGGATACAACACGAGAGAGAGAGAGAGAGAGAGAGAGAGAGAGAGAGAGAGAGAGAACGATAGAGAAGGTAGCAGATTATTACCCGACGCACTTCCCCAGGAGCGTGTCGAGTGACTTTATCATTCCGCGAAGTATCCGATTTCTTGAGAGCCGTTCACAATACACCCCCGCGTGTGCGCGCACACGCTCAGTCACTCATTTAGCGGCGACGGTCGTTCCATGAAAACTTTCTTGCGCTAACTTCCCCCTCCTACCTCGTAGTAGTATATGCGCGCGAGTTTAAAGTGCCGTATTTACAGGTAGTTGTCGCTCGAACGTTTCCTGCTCGTCGCGGCCGCTGTTTAAAATCGGGCCTGGCTCTCGCAATCTGGGTGCTGGAACCCCGTTCGACGTATGAAACTTTCCGAGTGCCTTTTTTCTGAAACTGTGCGCTGGATGCTTTTCCATGCTTCCGTCAGTGAGAGAGGAAACCCGATAGCTAACAGTAAAACCATTAACAATCCATCAAACCGACGAATTTTGTTGTACAATTTTGTTGTTAAAATTCCATTTCGTTGTTGTCAATACATAGTCCTTGAAGAATATGTAGGAATACAGTTCTAGTAAATGATGAACGACAAAGAAGTTTTAAAAATCAATGGGTTAAAGAAACAGTGGCAATTCTATATGGGTCCTGTTTGTTGCAAATGATGCAGTAAAATTCGATTTTGCATAAACATCAACAGCCTAAATATATCTAACACACTGACTTCTACGGGAATACTAAAAGTATTTGGTTGGAATTCTTTCAATCTTCGGGTATTTTATGTTTTATTTATGGTTACGATATCCAATGTGTTAAAAATGGAGTCACTTGGGACCTATAATCTGTTATCTGTCTTTCAAAAAAGTCAAATTAAAATCATATAATAACTGTCCACTCTAATCTACTGCTTTAAACCAGCATCACAATAATCCAATAATCCAAACTAGTTACTATGATTTGAGAACATCCTCTTTCTAACAACACACAACAATATTATTTTAATAACATTATTACATCTAAGGCCTGAAATCCCGCAAAACCGGTTCCCAACAAAATCAAAACCTCGCATACTAACACCACCTTTCCACCATGCTTCTTGCTGCAATTTTACAGCACTGTGCAACCGCTGCAAGCCAACGCCACGGTAACGAAAGGGTAGCAGAAAGAGATCAGCACGCGCTGATTAAAACATTGCAGCATTCCTCGGCTACTTTGTTAGATGTTTTTGCGCGTTGCTGTAGCGGCGGTGCATAGTTTCGATGCGAGTCTGCTAGCTACGGGGCCGAGGAGAATCGTGATCGATCCGAGCCTCGCAAAAAACCATGGTAGCAGCCCCTTCGATCGATCCCTCGATCGACAAAATAGTTGGAAACTGGCGCGGTGACACGCGATACGCGTCATCGGAGCTTCGGGAGCCAATGAATGGTTTCCACGAGGATCGCGAATGTTAACCAGTGGCCGGATGCCTGCCGAAACAGGATCGACGGTGGTCTCGTTTCGTTCTAGGGCCATGCTGTCCATTGGTGGTCATGGTGGACATCGGTTTGCGAGGAATGGAGCCGGAAAAAATCGCCAGAGATGAATATCAAAACATTTTTCTCAATTGTATGCCTTGCAGACTTCACTTCCTTGAGATCTACCACCAATCTAGACTAGTAATCATTGAATTCAAGGATCTATCTCGTCGATTCTCAGCAGGTAACAACGTAGAGCCTTGCCCAATCCTCTGAAGAAACGTTACAACTGCTCTGGAGCCTAGGTAGCATCACCTTTAATCTCTTCGAGTTCGAGAAGACTTTACCAACTGGTACCAGAACGTTCTCCTCTACCACAATTCATAACAACCAAGAACTATGCTTCATCATCTGAAGGAACATCAGGGAACGTGCTCTGGAAGAAGCTGCAACCTAGACCTCATTACCTTTGAGCTCCCCAAGCCTGAGAAGACAGTGACCTGACAATGTCAGTGAGACACAAGTGACCAGTTCATTGTCTTGAATTGTATATCATGTGGACTTCATTTCTTTGAGATCTCCTAATGGGGACTGTATCTGCTATTCAATAAAGCCACGAATCCAATGATCTACCTCAACTGGTATCAACCTAAAGCCCTGCCCAATCCCCCAAGGACTATAAAAACTGCCCTAGAAGGATGAATCTCAACGATCCTCATAGCACCTCAACTAGCGACGTAGAGGTTTGCCCATCCCTTCAAGGATCCATTACGACTGCTCTATCTTCAACCTCCCCAACTCAGAAAAGACGCTACCGCTAAGATGCTAAGTGTCTAGCCACGAAGTCTCTTCAACTCCCATCGATCCTCTGGGTCTATCAGGGCCCACTTGTTCGCTAACTCGCAGCGCAGAGGACTGCCATCGCTACCTCTAGCTGGCTCCCGTCCTCTCCCTTCACCTCCTCGCCGCATGTTCCTCCGAGGCAACTGTGGTCCCACTCCACGCGGGCCTCCTACGACCCTCCACGAGAGTAGGACCAGGCTGGGAAGAAGAGGAAAGGTAGGTCTCACCAGGGGCCGACGACCACTACCGGACCCAACTCTCTGGGCCGTTTCCCCCACTCCTGGGCTACCTGCTCGGCCTCTTCCAGGCACGATTATGCGGAGATTAAACTCGCCTCGTTGCTGCACCGTCGTCGTCGTCGTCGTCGTTGTCGAGAGAGAGGGAGAGAGGGACAGAGAGAGTGAGTGAGAGAGAGAGAGAGAGAGAGAGAGAGAGAGAGAGAGAGAGAGAGAGAGAGAGAGAGAGAGACTTTTGGCGTCGAGGGTGCGAGAGGAGCTGCTCGGTTAACTCCTCGAGGTTACAGGGGCCACGGTTCCGAACTTTGTTCCATAAGCTACTTCCATTTTCAAACCGAGAGAACCAGCAGGCCCCTGTGTTTTGCGTTTCGCGCCAGCTCGAAGTCCGATAGCTTCGGATAATGAGGAATATTGTTGCAGTTCTGTTTTGTTAGCGTACACCTAGCGATGGGATTTGTGTACAAATTGTTAATCCATTTTAGAGGAAACTGCGCTCAGCGTTTGTTTGCAGGAAACAGAAATTGTGAACAAATTGGCTACCTCTTTCGATTTCTATTTAATTAGTCTAAGCAAGAGATTTGAGGTCTTTGTGGTTTTTAACACACTTTTCAGGCCACAATTTTACGACTAGCTGAAGAAGTTGAACTATTTATCCTACAAAATTTTGGCACACTTTTTAAGCTACAATTTTACGATTGACAATTTGATCTTTGTGTTTCTCCAACTTGTAGCACACTCTTCGAACGTCAGTTTTATGGCAGTGGTACATTGTCTGAAGTATGATAATCTTTATCGGTTCAGCTATTTTCCAGCAGAACAGAAAGGCGACCAGTTGAACCTGTAAAATCCTTCTTTAGAACTGGAAAGCTGTGGTAAACCCAGTAAACCTGGATAAATCTAAACGCCACAAATCGAACGCACGAACAAACGAACCCGACGAACATCGGTATCCCCGTCGTCTTGCAAACCGACCGAAAAGACTCGACATTCCGTTCCAGCGAGTGCTATCGCCTATTCAAAGAGGGGCAAAAAGATAGATTAATTATAGGCATGCTTGATACGCGGTTCATCGGGTTGGAAAGACACGGAAGATTATACGGTCGACATGTGGTCCACGGATTGATCGAAGCAGTGGCTCGAATCGCCGAGACACAGAGACGACGAGGACCGTTTAAGTAAGTAGGTTCTCGTCGCAGGATCAGCTGCAAGGAGGTTACCCGAAGGGCCGCACGGTTGATTAACGAGCGCATGCTCGAAACGTGTGAGAACCCGAATTTCGAGGACGCGTCGGCCCTCCCAGCGTGGCCGTCGGAGCACCTGTCGCGTGTGAGATTTTAAGAACGTGTCTCTTGCATCGAGCCACAACCTGAAACCCTTCTTCACTGCAGAATCTCTGCTCCGTTGCATACCCGAAACGATCTATCAACGATTCCGCGGAGTATCAACATCCTTCTCCGAAAACGAACCAAACAACAATTAATCCTCTGCACTCGAACGACGATTTTAAATCAACACTGAAAATTATCTTACTGCGATCGGAAACGTAATAATTGGGCTGCGGTTTTTATGAAGAAAGCGGGTACGTACCATTTAAAGCTGTGGATATATTCAAAAGATTTAAGGACCAATGATATTAGTATTAGTCCCAACTTCATGTGACTGATGATTTTCAGGTATAGAGCTGATCTTCAAGGTTCTATCTTCAGTTTCTATTAAGATATCTAATTTTAGTTTTAAATTAATCTAATTTACAATTTCATTTACAAGAACCTAACAGAATTACAACAATCTATCTAGTAATAATAAACACTTCCCAGTATAAGAATAAAGCTCAATTTAGCTCATACAGTTCAACATTTTCCTAGATCATCCGTTAAAAAGTCTAATTACGACCAAAAATGTATTCCCTATACAAAAAGACGCTTTCCACTCAACAAAAAGAGCTGCAAATATTCATCAAAATAGATATTTTCTACTAATCTCCAAACACGGACATACCGTGAATGGCCAAAAATTCGCAGTCTACAGATCCAGACAAAAATCCAAGACTATCATCAGCATACATTGTATAGCAAACGCATGAATGCAACACATGAGTGCAACACGTCGCACCAAAGGCCGAAGAGCAGCTCGTTTCAGCAACGAGGACTCGTCCCGGCGAAAAAATCGTCAAGAGTACAGTTAACTGCCTGGCTCTGTTGCACCAAGGAAATTATATTTCGCACGCGGGGCCCGATTATAATAAATCCCCGGAGAGATAGAGTCTTCAGGTCAGGGCCCGTCAGAAAATCCCCCGGTCGAGGACCGTGTAATCGTTCGGAGACGCGTAAAACCGCGGCGAATACGAACGAAAACACGAGAGGCCCCGACGTGCTTGTTCGTTCGAGGAAGCCACCGGGGCCTACCCTCTCGCCTTCCCTCGGGCCCGCAGCCTTCTTCTGAACCCGATGGAGAAAGGCCCAGTGAAGAAGGAAGAGGATCCGCTGTTTGCGGTGAAATTCAAATCTCCGCCGAGAGATCTGTGCACGCCCGCCGCAAAACCGGTTTCCCGGCTGGCCCCGAGCTCCCTGGGCCAGGTTACACTTCGTTCGAGCTAACTACGGGCCGATAAGGCAGAGAGTGATCGGGGACTCACGGGCCCCGTGGACCTGCAGCACGATCTGGTGAGAGGAAAAGAGATTGAGAGGCTTGGAACCGGAGGATAGGTTACCGATCATCGAAAAGGGCCCTAAGAGGGGCCTTATGCCCGTCAGATCAGTTACCGATTGTTTCATAGGCGATTGGTATTGAAGATCCCCTTTGATAAGTAGGTGCTTCATTGTTGATTACCGTGGGCGATTAAAAGATCGTATGGTACTCTATCTGGACTCATTTCAGAGGGTAAAGTGTCAACTTTCGTGTTATTAATCCCGAAATATTATTAATAATTCAACACCAATGCTGGTACTTCTACCACTTTTGGGACCCAATTAACATAGAAATAAATCGTCAAAAGGGTCTGTCTTATTCACAGACAAAATTTTGAACCCTAACCCATACGCTTGCTATAACATCACTAACCGCCACGATAAATCAAAAGGTAGTCGAAAAAACTGGAATAAAACGGTATTGTCCACCTATCGAGGATCACCAGCACCCAGGGAAGTCAGCAAACAGCAATTAGTGGATCGGATCGAGGAGAGTTTGATATTTATGGCAGCGCGATAAATCTCCGGGAATCGTCAAGACGCGATATAAAATACCACAGGACGATCTATAATCCTTCGCGAAGCAATAATCGCTGGTGACACGGACCGGAATCGTTCTTGCACATGATCGCACAGGGAAGCCCTCGCATACGCTTCGATTCCTCCTTCTCTCGTCTTGGGGAACACACATTGGACGTTAATAGAATAAAATCTTTAAAACACCTTTATCCAATCCTGCCTTAATGAATCTTTAATCTTAACAACCTTGAGATTCAATAGAGCTTGTTATGAATAATTTAAATTGCTCTGAAAGAAGCTGGGACTTGATACTGTTCTCTGTGAGCTTGCTAAGCTCGATAAGTAGGTAAAAATCTATTGCATCTCGAAATGTTCAAGTTACTTTCCATATTTAAGCTTGTCTTTGTGAATCTGTAATCTTAGCAATCTGGGGACTTATCAGAGATAAGGGGGAACAATTTACATTGTTGTAGAAGAAGCTGGGACTTGGAATTATCATCTGCAAGCTCGCTAAGTCTAAGTCTAACATAAGTCTAAGTAAAAATCCCTTACTTCTCAAAATCTTCGAATTACCTTGATGAATCTTCGATCTTGGTAACATGGGAACTCGGTAGAGCTTCCACAGAGCCAGTGAAATTGCTCTAGAAAGATTCGAGAGCTGTTATCTATTGTCCGCAGGCTCTCTAGCCCACACCATCATCGCGCATGGAGGCGCACGCATACTCTTCGGCTCTCTTCTTTCTCTCGCCTCGAAGAACGCTCACGGAGTGTTAATAAAATACAGACATCGAGCGGTCGAGCCATGCGGCACGATTTAACCTTCGATTAAGGGAGTCAAGCTAGTCGTGACTCACCGTAATGAGTCGGGGCCCGGGTGCATACACAGATAAATCGGCCCACGGACAGATAAATCGAAGACGCGAGATGATTCCCTACTGATGCGCCAATGTGCATTGTAATGTTCCGTATTAGGCCCGGAATTGTTCAGATTACTTCAGTCCTCTGCCATCTGCCTTGATCTCTTCACTATCGTCTTCTACGGCAGGCCCGACTAGCCTCTGACACCATACTTTTTTATATTTCTTTTGCTTCCAATCCACAATTATATTATTATCAATTTTGTCTCAATTTCATACTTTGAAACAATCTGTGCGATTTTAAATCAGTTAAAGTTTAAAGAAGTGTTTCTCGTAAAGGAGTTCTTCTTCATCTCTATAATTGCTCCTCTGCAATAAACATTTTTCGATGGAGGACCATTCTTGCAATTTTATAATTGATAATGTTTACCACTCTTCACTGTTTTATTTATCAATATTTTTTTACACATATTTTTGAAGGTACTTCTCTACTGTAATACATAACAACTGATCATTTAATGCGATCTCTAGAAACTGAGTAATTAAGGGTAAATGTTTTATATGAATATATAATATTTGAGTAAATTAAGCATAAATATTTTAAGTTTAAACGCTAGACAGATTCAAAATGCCTTCAACAATAAAAAAAGAATGATTGTTCAATACCACAATTTTATCCACGTACTACCTGTGAATAAAAAATATCAAGTCCAAGAATAAAATTCCGATAATCTCACTTTCCCTAAAATGTAAGTCAAATTGATCTCAGTGCTGGAACTAGTTCCGAAGAAAGTGTCAATAATATCTGAAAAAAAGAGATCGTGCAGCGTTGCAATCGGATTCTGTCCAGTCAAGGGTAGTTTAGCAGCGAAGCTGCCCCTTCAGCAACCGGAAACCAAATTTTAATAATCATGCACGGCGATTTCATGGCCGAGCAGCGGAGACTAATGAACGTTCGCTCTTCGTCGAGCGTGCGCGCGGCCACGTTAAATATTTGAACTGCAGCAATTTATCACAGAAATCGTTCACGGGGTGGAGGTCCGCGTGCATTCGCCACGACACTCGGCGCTCTGTGACACGATATCGAGCAATCGCGACCACCTCGTGCACCTAATTACCAACAACTAATTGAAATATCCGATGCCGCGGCACACGGTTTTATCCGGTTCCTTGTATTTTTCTTTTTGCCGCCGTTAGTTTCTTGTTTCGAGCGTAATCGACGAGAGAAAAAGACAGAGAGACAGTTAGAGAGAGAGAGTGAGAGAGATTTCGCTAACAGTGTCCACCATGGGCATTAAGGACTTTTATGGTCGTCGGTCGTCTCGCCCCCTTGCGGCTCTCTCGCGAGCGTAATCGCCGACGATTACGGTAATCGTATCACGCCTATTCCGCGGGGCCACGCAACGGGCAATTTCTGTCATCGTCGGGACGCCTAATCGGAAGCGTGACTAATTAACGTGCCAGCAACTTTGTCGCCTCGATTATCTCCGGCCGCTTATCCGGCTTGTAACAAGGTTGATAATCGAGAAATTCTTGCTCGGCCTCGATAGCTATCGACTCCCTTCGCAAACACGATCTTCTCGCGCGACCGTTTATTAAATGCTGCTCTCGCCGATTATCGAGGTACTTTTCCTTTTTTTTCTCTCTCTCTCGCATGGATAAATAGCGTTGCTCGTCTACTGTCTTTGTACAGCACGCGAAGAGAAAGCGACAGGCGCGTCGTGAAAGTGTCGTAAATTAACCAAGTTGCTACCGAAGTCATATTATTGCGACTGTCATCGGTCCGAGAAGAAGACGTTCGAATTTTATGGTCGGATTTACAAGTCGCTGCGTTTACGAGTCGGATGTGCTTATGTAAAATAGACAGCGAGCTTTACGAATGTCACGGTCGATTTTATGGATGTTTCGACACCCATGTTGTTTTGTACGAGAGATACATCGTGAAACGGAAGAGAGGTTTCATTATAATTATATGGGGACGTACCTCATTTTGGACAAGGTTGTAGAGGTTGCAAATTTGTAACAATCTCAAGAGGATGTTCGGACACCAATAAAAAATGAGATTTTTAAATTTTACACTGAAGCGTGTAACATTTGCAATCTCAGGTATTCAACAGGTATTCCAAGTGACCAATGTCTCGGTTCTAATCACGGTCCGGTGAAGTCAGCGGCCAGGCCGAGGCTCATGGCCTTCGGTGGTCATTAAGGATTCCCAAGATCCTCTCGAAGGACTAACATAAGGTCCTTCGAGAGTAATTAAGCGCTGGGAGCCGGTCAAGGGTTTCGCCGCGAATTAATGAGTGCAGATTTAATACCGGTGTTTGCCTAGTGCCTGCTCGCGATAAAATAATACCTATTGGCCGCAGCCCGCCATTCATTTCCGCGGACTTTTACCCGGAAGCGGGAATAACAACACAGGACTCGTTCATCTAGGAAACAACGATTCACGGGACAGGGAACTTGGTGATTAAAACTCGATGAAAATTACTCTAACGCAAATTAGAGTTCCTAGCCTTGCACTTAACTGCCTCTAAAAATTTGGTTACATCTAATATGTGACAGAATTGGCGCAATATACAAACATAATATATTTAAGAAAATACAATATAACTCGTAATAAATATTAACACTAAGTTTACAGGACCCGTCAAAATGACGAGTTCTGATATTTTTAGTTCACGATTATTAAAATTGTAAAGATGTTTCCATGAGGAACTATTCAACAAATTTATTTCTTCGGGAACATATTATTTTAAAAATGACTAAACATTTCGATAGATACGCTCTTGTTATTTTTATAAAGTAATATAAAATGAGAATAACAGAATAGAACAGCAAAAATAGGCTGAAAATCGTGAAAAGCTGCAATTTTTAACCTTTTCAATCGCCTATAACCCATAAACCAATCAACCAATATCGACAAAATTTTCAACACGTTTACAATTTATATGAATCTATCAAACACAGTTTTTAAATTTTCGGTACGAGCCCAAATAAAAAAGTTATAGAAATCAACTTTTAATATTTTTTTCGTAATTCAGACTGTAATCGCAAGTTTTCTAAAATATTCATTACATGTCATCTAGTAAAATAACCCATCTAGATTGGTAAAGACACTGAAGTTATTTGGTGCATTTATAAGAAAGTTATTTTGACTTAAAATGTGTCCCATTAATTATGAGCCAGACTGTGCATCCTTTTCCTTAAATTTTTGGAATTTCTTCAGTATTTTAAATTTCATTTACTCAGTTTTTCCATAAATGCATAAAATCCGCTGTCTCGTTATTACATAGCAAAGTTCCTCATAAAAATTACTAGGTACTGGGAGTGTCTTCCTGGTACGTACACCGTTATAATTGATCTTGGTACAAAAACGTGGCAAGTCCACATTTTAGCAAAATTCTACTCGTTGAGCGCGAATATAAATTGCTGATTGTTCAGAGCTTCAAAAAATCGACCAGGATATCTCTACATGAAAATATTCTGAACTGTTAAAGGAAACTCTTTCTCTGCTACAAAATGATAATAAAACAAATAAATGAATATTCAAGTGAATCACTGACAATCCTGCATAAAATATAAAACATATGTCACATAGGACATAAAACACAAGGACTTCGCACGGCTGAAAAATGGCGGAACAAGAAGTGCATATAGTGTTTAGTATAGTTCTTCGGCGGACGCAAAGTGGCCGCGTCATCGTTCGCGCTTGGCGGGCAATGTTGTTCGCCGATAATAGGAGCAGCTTCGAAAAGGATCGCAGGCCGACGCAAATGGGACGTCCCTGTTCCCCGACTTATCGGCTGATAAGCGCCGCTCTGCGACAAAAACGAGAGAGAGAAAGAGAGAGGAGGGAAGGGAGAGAGCGAGATATCTGGGCGAATGCTCGCTAATCCAGTTTTCTGCGTCCCTTGATTACCAGACGCGACGCGATGCGGCGATTCGATGCTCTCTCCGCGTATCGGCGATCTCAAAAGCCTGGCCTAATTAAAATACTCGCTGCCGGGGATCCCCTTGCAGCCTCGAATCCCTTTATCCGGAATATCCTACCGCTCCCCGCGCAACCCCTCCCCCTCCTCAACGTTCTACAAACTCTCTTTCGATTTCGTTATTTCGACTATCGCGCCGGCAGATTTTAATGCTCGATTGCACAGAGAGATTTTCAATGGACAGATAATCGAGCCACGTTACTTCCGTCCGCGCTATGCTACAGCGGAATGTGGTCTGCATTGTGCTGAAATATTGCTGAATGCGGTTGCAAAATCGTTGGTGAGGTCGTATGTTGGTAGATGTTCATTTCGTGTAATGTGGACCGTCTAACGCGATTAAAACATTTTTTAGAGAAATTGCATGTGTGTATTTTATTTGGCAGTACATGTACGCGAAATTATTTTGTTTCAAACTGTATATTTACTGCCACAGGAGATGCATATATACAATTTTCTTTAATCGTGTTATACGGCGCTATATTTTAGAAGGTAAAGCATTTAAGAAGTGAGACTCACGAACTGGTCCTATAAATATTAACACTATTTATACCGTGGTTACCATCTTGTATATTCAAAGAAATAGATTTATTGAATAATTTGCATTTAATGAATTCTTGCAGACTCAGTCAATTTTTATTTAATATTTTGGAAGGTGTCTTATGACATTTAGAAGAAGATAGAAATAGTGTTAAAATGTATACAAGTTTTTGAATAAATATAGTCTTATTTGAAACTTCGTTATCATCGCAAAAGGTTGTTTAAAAATCCTTTTATACAGGATATATTACTGGGGATAAAATAGCAAATTGGAGGAAGTTCGTTAGGATTTCTTTTAAAAACTTTTCCAATGCAACGAACAGTGCATGGACCGTGGAAGATATTCGAAATAAGACCCCGCGAGTCACCGAGGGGCCCAGTGACGCGTCTTTCGTGAGCGGTTCCGAATTTTTTCCGTCGGTTTCGTTGGCAGGCCCCGAGGGTCGGCGAATCAGAAGTCGGCGGGAGCGGGCTCCGAGAAGGGGGACAAAAACGCATCGGGTCCGGTGTCAGCGGGTGACGGATGGGCCCGTAAGTCCGTCCAAGGACTATCTGGGGCCCCACGAAACCACGTTGCTCCGTGGAGCTTGTGTTCATCCTAAGGTAAACGCTCGTCTCGACTCCTTGTGATCGCTCTTGCGAAAACTTCCCGAGCACCTATACATTTCCCCAAATCTTTCTAATTTCCACATTTGTTCACTACCTCATATTGCACTTCTACATCTACTAACCCACCCATAAAACGATGTACTTTTTTGTCACTCTGTAAGACAACCTCCTAGACATTCTCTAAAAATCATTTTTAAAAAAGGGCCTGATTTAATTTTTAAGTTTGAGTATGATGTAATAATTAATTTGCGGATTTTTTAACCAGTCTCTGAAGAGAGGAACTTTTTTGCCATTCTTTAACACAGCTTCCTAGACACTCTACAAGATTGATTAAGCAGTCTGATCTTAGTGCAATGCAAAGTTTAATGTGTGCCTAATTTTTAGGACCGTTTATGGCTTGACACTGAGAATTTATATTTTATAAACAGCCAATGAAGAGACGTAAGTACTTTCTTGACTAGACATGCTCCAAAATTCATTAGAAAATTAAGTCTTGATCTACTGCATTTTTCCAAGTGTTTCTCATTTTTATGGTTGGTTACGACTTGATAGTAAGTTTCTATATTTGTTTAACCAGCCCACAAAGCAATATAATTTTGTCAATTTTTAAAAAAGCATTTTAAATGTTCTCCAATATTAAGATCTTTCAACCATCCCATAAAAGCAACATAATTCTTTAAGACAGTCTTTACTCTACAACTTCAAAATTGACCAGAAAATTGAGAGTTGATCTAATGCAATTTCCCAACGTTTCTGTACGTCTTGATACTAAAGACTAACTGTAACAGATAAAAATGTTGCATTATGAAAATGACAACATTGAATTGACTTATATAGATTCCCTACGATTTTTATTATAATATAATAGATACCCCAGTAAGATATTCAAGAACAAATGTAGAATAAAAACCCAGTCATTCGACTATGATAAGTAGACTGCGGGTTTTAAGACATTATGGCAACAATGAGTAGATGCAATTTAAAAGTGTAAAAAGATTGAAATAATTTAAAAGTATTGATGTACTATTTTTAGCTTTCTGAAGTCATTTAAGAAGAAAAAACCTTCTTGCCAATTGTTATTTTGCATAAACATCCGCAGTCTAATGATAAGTCTTACGTTAAGACATCTGTGTAGACATCTCACGAGCCTCACCAAACGCAGCAGGGCCTTATCAAGACCCCCATCAAAAACGCTAATAATCAAAGAACCGATGAAAAGACTGAGCGAACAGCGTTCCGCATCCAAGGAATCGGGAAGCGAGGCGAGAGTTCCACGAGGGGGGGGGAGGGGGGGGGGCACAAATTGCAGAAGAAATTCCAGCGTGCTTCTCGCGGCATGTCTGTTCTTGCCGCGTCTATCCGGCGAGCGTAATTGATTAGATAACGCTCGATCGGACAGGTGTTGCGAGAGGACTCGGCGAATCGGGCACGTTTTTCCCCGGCTAGCATCTGTCGCGTTGAACACACGGGAATCCAGGATCGCGAGGCAAATTGATCTATCCGTGGCGTTCCGGGCCAGTCCAGCCAGCAGCAGCCAACACTTTATAACTCGCGCCGGGAATAACACGTGTCAACCCGACGACAACAACGACGACGGTAGCCTAACCGAAGAAAGCGTTCATTCGAAAGGTAACAAGATACGAGGTTGAATTTCCAGGCGAACCGCAACGTTATTTCAGGATCGCGGTGTGCTCGATGCCGGCAACGGCCGCAGTTTTTGCTCCTGACTGCTGGATTCTGGAGGACACCGGGCCCAAAAGACCAACGGGCCCCGAGATCAGGCCTCGAAAGACGAGAGGACGAACCGAAGAACAGATCTGGTGCTGGGGACATCTTCTGCGTGATGAATTCCTTCATCTCGCGCATGGTTCAATTCCTCGCTGCGTTGCATCTCCTGCATTCCTTTGCACTTGCATTTGTATATTTGTTGTTGGTTTAAGTATCGAATTAATCGAAATTCTTTTACAATTCTCTGATACGTGAGAAAAATAAAGGACAATTAAAAATTATTGATTATGCACAATATTTAAAGTGCAATGTAGGGTTGGGTACACTAACTGTTAGATTTGTTACAGGGACGTTGATGACACGTGGTTCATCCCATCAAATTTTTAAAATACACATTGTATTTGGTTTACAAATATTCTGCTGTTATTGGACATGAAGATATAATTCTAGTGTTGGACTATCAATTGTAGTCTCAATTATAGACATTTTATCAATGAACAAGGATTTTACTTAATTAGCATTAAAGGTGCCATTGGAGCTGTGCCATTATTGGACATGAAGATCTAATCCTAGTATTGGACTATCAATTATAGACATTTTATCAATGAACAAGGATTTTACTTAATTAGAATTAAAGGTACCATTGAAGCTGTGCCATTATTGGACAAAATTATGTCTATGCCTTGGTAAGAGTTAACATTTTTCAGTTACAGACCTAGTTTTTTTTTTGACGCTTTATGTTCTAAAGATGTCTTGACACGTGGTCTATCAAGCCAGTTCGCATAAAAACCCAATGAGGTTCAAGCAGTACATTTAATATGATGATTGAGAAATATAGGTTTGTGGTTATATCCTGAACAAAATCTCTTGAATAAAATGTCGTGAATAAAATGTCTTGAATAAAATGTCTTGAATAAAATGTCTTGAATAAAATGTCTTGAATAAAATGTCTTGAATAAAATGTCTTGAATAAAATGTCTTGAATAAAATGTCTTGAACAAAATGTCTCGAATAAAATGTCTTGAATAACAATTGTTTGGTGCCGGACGCTTTTGCTGGCGCAAAGACAATATTCTTCGTCTTTCACATGGATGGTTGACTTCTCTTTCCAGGGCTGTTCTTTTGGAGGAGTTTAATTGGATGGATCGAAGAAGGCATCGACCCACGAAACCCATGCCCGTCGCCGCTGCGTAACAATGGTGGCCCGCCCAACTTTTTGCTGGGCTTCCGGTCGCGGTTACGGTGGACACGCGGTGTGGCCTGCGAATGTCCATGAAACGTGGCAGAGCCGGAAGCTGGATTGAGCACTCTCTTTTTTTATTGGCCATATGAAGCTTCTGAGAAAATATTTTGACTATATAAACGTTGCTATAAATATTGAAACGTTT
The DNA here is from genome assembly GCA_916610255.1 of Lasioglossum lativentre. Lineage (NCBI taxonomy): Eukaryota > Metazoa > Arthropoda > Insecta > Hymenoptera > Halictidae > Lasioglossum > Lasioglossum lativentre. The sequence goes on along the minus strand of OU744363.1, from coordinate 15,218,225 downwards.
GTAGTGTGGATATCTGAGCTAATATGTGAAGAAAACTGATAATACGTCTTTGACAATAAAAATAAGGAGTCTTTCTGTAGAGTCTGCTTATAGAGAAGGGTTCTTTTAAAGATAGTCTTCTTTTTTAAACGAAGAGCATAGTGTTATTTTGATAGCTTCCAGCAGGCTTTTAGCCTAATTTGATTTGTACTACTTGTTGCTCTGAATTACATGCGACTCGTCGACTGTTTACTCATCCATTTCGATGGCTGCTACATTCACACCACTTCAATAAAGTTGCATTTGAAGTAAAACAGTGATTGCAAAATGGAAGTTCGTTTGAAATAATCCTCTCGAATTTGTGTAGCATTGGCATCAGAGATACCTGCTGTTAATGGTTTTCAGCTTCCACTTTACTAAGTGGCTTAGTATGTTTTTAAAGAAGAATTATACATAGACTTCATGGACCAGTGCATCAAAAAATGTACGGTTCAGTTTAAAAGAACACATCGGTCATTTATTGCGGAAAATTATAGACTATATGGAACAGTGCATCAAAAAATATACAGGGTGTTCCAAAATTCATTCAACTCCCTAAAATGGGCGGTTTCTGAGGTGATTTGAAGCGACATTTTCCTTTTCGAAAATGTCCGCCGCGGCTTCGTTTAGGAGTTATTAACGAAAAACGCGAACCAATCAGAGCGCGAGCTAGACGAGTGTTGGCAAAGATGGTCCGGCGCGCGGATCTACCAACATGCGTCTAGGTCGCGCTCTGATTTGTCCGCGTTTTTTCGTTAATAACTCCTAAACGAAGCCGCGTCGGACATTTTTTAAAAGGAAAATGTCGCTTCAAATTACCTCAGGAACCGCCCATTTTAGGTAGTTGAAGGAATTTTGGGACACCCTGTATTTATAATAGAATTTTAAAGAACACAGTTGTCGTTTGTACTAAACAGTGCAACGTTTGAAGGTAAATAGTCCCTCTTTAAATTGCTCCCTATAATTTTCAATACACTGGTCGATACAGTATACAATCCTCTACAACGTAGGTCAACCGAGTTTTTTATTAAATTAAATCGTACATATTTTTAACGTCCAAATCGATGCAATTTGTAATTCTCTGTAATAAAGACGTACCGTGTTTTTGTTTTATTAAATTGGATCATTTATTTTTTAACACGTAGATTAATAGCATTCGCAATCTTTTCAATGAAGTCCGCTTTTGTTTTTTATTAAATTGGGACATGCATTTATTAGCGTACACATCGCAACAATTTATATAATAATTCTCCACAATTCATTGATGCACTGTTCAATGCAATTTATAATCTTCTACAATGAACAACGACCGTATTCTTTCAAATTGCATCATATATTTTTAAAATGCACTGGTTGGTGCAGTTTTAAATTGTCTATAATGAACGGCATCTGTATTGTTTTAATTGACTCATACATATATTTTTGGATGCACTGCTCGATACAGTCTGTAATTTTCTGTAACGAACTACATCTGGGTTTTCTTAAATTGCATCATACATTCATTAATTTACTGACCAATGCAGTTTGTAGTTATCCACAATGAATGAAAACAGCGTTATTTAAATTCGAACTAGACATGTTTCAATTACCTGATTTAATTGTCTGCAATAAATGAAGACCGTGTTCTTTAAATTCGAACCATACATTTTTAAATGATCCGGTCATTACAGTTTAAAATTTCCCTAGAGAATAGCTCGACTGTGGCATTCTAAACTTAATCACAAACCTTCTTGATATGTACAGTATCTATCTTCTCACCTATCGCTCATCGATCTTCGCACAGATACAAATTAAACTTACCATGCAAAAAATACTACACCACTCTCCAGGCAACAGAACCAGCATAAATGAAAATACACACCAACTCTAAATGCCCTAAAGGCCCCAATCACCCGAAACACGAACCAATCACCACCTCAATTAAATCTCAAACGTTTACGAACCCCTCTCACAATTTTTCTTGGGAACTAGATATGAAAAATGATCGATCCCCATGGAAACGTATCCGCTAAATAGGATCGCCGATAAGGATCGTATGGAGGACGGTTTTAACTGGTTCTCCCATCGTTGATCAGAAGCCTGGTGTAAAAGTGGTGCACGCAGCGTGGCGCAGAAAATCAAATGCGACTTTTTCCGCTTGCAGGATGCACCCGCTAGTCGGTGCACGCGCCGGGAGGCTGATTATTTTATGGACACCTCGCGAGATGCAATCTCGAGGTATCGCGACGGGCCGTAGAGACTCTGCAGCCATCCTTTTCGCTCACTATACCAGCACGCGTGCCTTCTCAGCATCTTTGTTGCTCTTTCTTGGACCAGACGGACCGGGTTTGCTGCTTTTCAATATCTAATCGAGCGAACAAATTATGCCGGCCCGTGGTACGCGGCTCGCAGGCGACGCGGAATGATGGATCGCTCTCACCCGGTATCGCTTGCAATGTGCACACACATACTGTTATATGGATGGGAGTGTATGTATCTGTCCCGACGAAAGGAAAAGTCTCCTCCTTTTTACTTTCCCGCCCCAGGCTTCTTTTTGCCCCTGAGAAGATCTTGCCCGCTGGAGCTAGTCACTTTAGCGAGCGGGTATTTTAAATTCCCTCGGTGGTTCACCTCCAGAGTGTAATTTATTCGACCGCTCGACGAGTGGATTATGATGTACACTACAGGCTGGACCGATGATAATTCGGTGAATGTGTTGAGTATAGTGATGTTGGCAGTGCGTTCGAGGAAGGTAGTATCATCATCTTTTTCTGTGGATCTGGAGACTTTGATTATTTCATGTTTTGGTGCGGCACAACTCCTCGTAGAGCTTTAAGACAAACGCCTAGACGTTGTCTAAACTTGATTAGAAAATTATTTTGACACTGGGTTTTTTCCAACTGCCCAACATCTTGCGGAGCAACTTAAATGCCGAGCGAGTAATCAACAAGTCGTTAAAAGTCCCAGGCGGTCCCAAAAAGGGAGTACGACAGCATCAGAGGCACCAGTAAAAATTACGAGACAGCGGGATCCCCAAAAGCTCGATCCGTTCCGATACTCTCGATAGCGAATCTAGGTAGGCGAAGTCTTTGCGGAGCATCGCCATCTTCGGCCTATCAAGGACCCGAGAGAGTGCTTTGATATTTACCGGCGGAGGTGTATCGCGGATTACGAAAATTGCCGGTGGAACGATATCGAATGGGAAAAAGAGCGAGATCGGGAGAGAGAGAGAGAGCGAGAAAGAGTGTGTATATCGAGGGAAAAGAAAAAGATAGTAGTATAGAGGGGAAGAAACGGAGAGCCGCGGCCCGCTATTAATATTACGGGGCCGTTTCGACGAACGTGCCTTAGGATACCTCGAAACGATCCGGCCTTATCTTCGTTCCCTCTACTTACGGCGTTCGCGAAGAAGACTCACAGCCCCGCATCCTTAAGATTCAACGAGTACACGGCTTATCTCGGCCGGAGGAGAAGCTATGGCGGCTATAGGAGAAAATGAGATTCGTATAGCATTCGTGTGCTCGCGCTTCGCTCTCTCCTTTTTCTCTCTCTCTCTCTCTCTTTCTCTTTTTCACCGCACGTCTATGCATAGTGGATGGGCTCTCTCTGCTGCGAGCCGGGGCCAGTTCCTCTCGATGATTCCTCGAGATCCGTGATAGAAGATTAAACCGTCCTACGAATCGGTGCTGTACCTCGCGATTGTTCCTACCTTGCTAATCTTTCTTTTTTTTTTTTTTTTTAATTCGCACAAGTTTTCGAGCGAGCGTGCACGCACGATATCAATGACGCTAGTGATTTATATGGAAAAGACCGGGCACGGTCTGACCTGGCTGGACGCCAAATTCATTTTTTTGTTTCGACTTTATGGACGTGTCATGCTACACTTCTTTCCCTCTTCTCTCTTTCTCTCTCTCTCTATTTAATCCTTCTATTTCTCTCCGTGGGTTTCCTTCGTTGTTCTGTGAAATGAGAAAAGTATCATTTTGATCGGCTATTGTAACTGTTAAAGTAAAACATTTCTGGGAAAAAACTCGTTGCGATGTTGTATCTGCTGATACAATGTATCGAAAATGACGATTGGCATGAGACGCGAGTGGGTAGGACGTGGATTGTTTTCTTTTTTAGGACCGTTTATGGCTTGACATTGAGAATCTATATTTTTTAAACAGCCAATGAAGAGAGGGTAAGTACTTTCTTGTGATTCTTTAAAGCAATCTCCTAGACATGCTCTAAAATTTATTATAAAATTAAGTCTTGATCTACTGCATTTTTCCAAGTGTTTCTCATTTTTATGGTTGGCTACGACTTGATAGTAAGTTTCTATATTTGTTTAACCAGCCCACAAAGCAATATAATTTTGTCAAATTTTAAAAATGCGTTTTAGACGTTCTCCAATATTAAGATCTTTCAACCAGCAACATTTCCTTCTTAATTCTTTAAGACAGTCTTTACTCTACAACTTTAAAATTGATGAGAAAATTGAGAGTTGATCTAATGCAATTTCCAAAGTGTTTCTAATTTTTACATTTCTGTACGTCTTGATACTAAACACTAACTGGAACAGATAAAAATGTTGCATTATGAAAATGACAACATTGAATTTACGTATACAGGGTGAATTCGATAAAGCAGGACACCTAAATATCTCCGTTACTTTTCGTTGTACAAAAAATCTTCGTAGGACAACGTTACACTGTTTAAAGGGCCACATATAACGGTGTAAGGGAAAAAAAAATGTCAAGGTCATTTTTATGAGATTTCAAGGTTATCGATGTTTTTTTAAATGGAATGATATATTTTCGTTAACGTAATGTTGTAGCTGACAAAATAACGAATTCATGCATGTAACATAATATGACCTTCAAATGACCTTCAACCCAGAAAAATGGTATAAATAAAATTCAACGTGTAAGATTCATTTGATGTATTTCTGTTACGCCAAATGTTCAAAAATATTCCCTTGAGCTGCTCTAATATAATAGATACACCAATAAGATATTCCAAATATATTCTAATAATTCTAATAATACCCCAATAATATATTCCAGTCATTCGGCTATGATAAGTAGACTGCGGGTTTTAAGCAATTATGGCAACAATGGGTAGATGCAATTTGAAGGTGTACAAAGATTGAAATAATTTGAAAGTAGTGATGTACTATTTTTAGCTTTCTGAAGTCACTTAAGAAGAAAAGAAATTTCTTAATAAGGAAAGAAATCTGAAAAAACTCAGAATTGTTGCGATGTTGTATCTGCTGATACAATGTACCGTAAAATGACGATCAGCATGAGACGCGAGTGGGTAGGACGTGGATTGTACGTTGCCCCGCAGTTCAGTCGGACGAAAGAGTGGTTTAGATTCTATTGCTGTTTTTAATAAAGTTTCAGTTGTTCGAAAGGGACTTATATCACTAGGCTGTCTTTTATTTAAAAAGGAACTCCACTCCTATCATATCTTTCAACAGTAACCATCTTAGGACTTTAGTCTAGTCATTCCCGTAGAGAAGATCATCTTCGAACACCGAAGTGACCCCAGTGACCCGACACACTTTTCAGCGCATTTCCCTGGAACATCGCGAGTGTGTCGAAGGCTTTGGGGGATTTGTCGCGATCTAAGACCCGTCCAACGAGTATTAGCGACCGATATACATCGCCGGAGGGTTCGACAATCCCCGATTAGTCCTGGAGAACTGTTAATACCCTGAAATCGCAGTCCGGCACATCGATTTACCGTAGACGACACCGTTGAAACAGCATATTTAGCGTCCGTTCATCCCGCTCGCGAAATATTAAACAAGCGAACCTCCTAGTCGGAAGGGTTGCGCACAGTTTTTATCGACAGCCTCGAGGTAATTAATTATCGTTCGATAGGTATTACACGGCCGGTGTTTCTCTATATTTTTCCCGGCAGTGTCCGATCCGTTGGGAGGCCGGTTTACAATGGAACAGTGCCCCGGTAGCGAACGGACTCGCCCGGAAATAAATCACGGATGTTTTCGCACGCCGGCCACGGGATCATTAGTCATTAGAGCCGCTTATTACGATTCTCCGGGCCAGATAAGGAGCCCGATAAATTCTAATTAGAACGAGGGACAAGAGGGGAGAGAAGGACGAGGTTCGATCCTGGACACTCGCTTCTTCGTCTCGCGAGCTTTCGAGTGCATTACCGACACCGCGAGTGTCGGTCCGATATAAATCACCATGGCGATACACTACAAGCCACTAGCCACCGTGACGGCACTCCTGGACCATCTTCGCTTTTACACCGAGGACGATCTGCCACTATCTGATCGGTGCCGCGTCGCGTCGTTACCTCGACTTTGCGCGCTGGTTGTCATTTTATTTCCTTTTCTGATAACGCGCGAACTCCTTGCACTAAAATAACATTTGGGAGACCTCACACTTGACGCATTCTTAACCTTTAAACTGTAGAGAAGGGTCATCGTACTATTTACGATACAAAATATTTCAACAAAATATTTGTCAAAATCATTTTGATGATCTCATTTTAGGAAGTTCAATGCTACTATATGTATTAATTATTTCAGATTTTTTAAAGAACTCTCTGAGAACTGCATCAGACATGGAACAACCAGAGTCACCAGATCAGAGGAATTAACTGGAATTGAGAGAAAAAAGTGACCCTCTCTGTTCCAGTACCGGATTAGTCACGTGACATTGTGACAGAAACAAAAAGTCACGTGACTGTAGGAGGGAGTACAGGGCGTGACTGTAGAGTGGGGAGACAAGTCTTAATCTAGCAATTCTACATGGAACACCCACCTCTAGTTTCAGGGTAGTGTAAAAACTCTGAGGGTGAGCTTCCATCATAAACTAATATATTTAATGGCAACCAAACTGTGTTACATTGATTTTGAAGCAACATAGACTATTCATAAAAATTTACAAAAGAAGACATACCACCTGTAAAAGTTTGGGTCTCTAAAAAGACACAGATTTCAGAATGTTCAGAAATGATTTTCTTGGTCTTCGCAATGATTTCACCGGTGGCCATCTCTGACCCAGTGGCAATCGCAACAACAAGCCCCAAACAGTATCAGACGCACCAGCGAGGACACAATTAGACATTATCAAGTATACATTGTACAGTTAACGCCGGCCACCAATCGCACACCTAGGAGAACACAATTAAGCGTCGCCGAGAACACGTAGGTACTCGGGACATGATCAAGCTCGCTGCGGAGGCAACATAGTTAAAGACGCATCTATTATAATAGCTGCAAGCCCGGTCGATGACGAGCTAATCCGAGATGCTGGACGCGTTAGCCTCTCGATGAATCTACGGCGGGAACAAGGTGCATCCGGACAGCCTCTTAACCCCCCGAGCTACGGACGTTTCCGGCAAGATTGCAAAAGATGATCCCTAGATCTTAGATCCTCAACTACTCCCTACCCAAAGAAATTTTTCATCAAGCTCTGAAACGTGCTTTTCATTAAATACTGCATAATCTTGGAATAGCTTCATTTGCTATCAGAGCGATGCTACTACATTCCAAGAATATTTGTCTTAGTATTATAATATTAGATCGAGGATTTTATGCATTTTTGACAAAAATCACTGTGTGCAAAACTATGCAGAATAACAAGAATGCAAGAATGCTGTTATGCTATTTTCAATTTATTAAAATTATTACAAGAAAGCATGTAGCTTGTATTCCTTGCAATCAACGTAGAACGTTTTTATTTCGCATACAAATCCGTAGTCTAATAATAATTGTATATAACTAGCTGAAGAAAAAAAGAATTTGCAAATATGTCGCGAAGAGCAGAGGGTTAAAATTGAGAAGAATGCAGGCCTAGAGTAAATAATTTACCATCGTCCCTTCATAATTACAATATCACCCTCTCGACGTCGAATACACAACGACATAAAGACAGTAGAAGAGTTTAAAAACACTGTTAAATTCTGTTTATCTGACTACAATTCTTGAAGGAAGAAATAAATTTTTAGTTAATTTCAGTTTCATAAAGATCCACAACTACTGAAGGTGTCTTGTTGGTTTACGTTTGTAATTGCTATTGCTATTGAAGGATCCATAGTCCTTAGAAATAGACCATAGACTTAAAAAAATTATAGAAAAGCTTAATATCGTCTCGAGATATCCACTCGTATCCACAAAACACCGATTCCAAATTCGAATACGAAATATGTAAGTAAGATTTCGAATCCTCACGGCCTATAAAGCGTTTCGGAGCGGATTCGCCGCGCAAGGCACGCGTCTCCTGGCGAGCCTGTGCAAAAAGCTGGCGTCGCGTCGTTTTCGCGAGCGAAGGGAAGAAGGTGGAAGTAGCTCTCGCGCGGCGACCGAGAAAATCATTAGGCGAGCCGAAAGAGCCCGGGCTCTTCGACGGAAGCTTCTTGCAGCCGACATGGAGTCCTCCTGTATCGCCTCGCCCCTCGCCCCTCGTCACTTGTTTAATTAAATTCCCCTCCGACTCTCACCCCTTTCTTCTACCCCCTCTTCGCTCCCTGTGAAACCGCTTTTTCTTGTCGCGATGTTGTTCGAGGATCTCTTAGGCGCGAACGATCGCACGCACACGCGCTAATCGCCGCGCCGTGCCCGACTGCTAATTGACGGATGAATTAATTAGTGGAAATGATCGAGCGTGACCCCCTCTGATAACCTGTGCACTCTGGATTTCTTTTATGACAAACAAAAGTGCATCAAACGAGAAAACCGTGGATCATTTGAGTTAGTAGAAACCAGAAATGTTGAATCAGTTCAATTTTGAACCTGCCATTTTGGCAATCTCCTAGTCAATTTTACTATTCAAGGAAGGAAGCTGTTGAGTCGTGACCCTCAACGGTATTTCCTCGCGGTCCTACGGCAAGCGGGCAAACAATGATGTACCCTTGCCATAAAGCGGCGGCATCTGGGGTGCACGCGGGCGACCCACGTACCCTTAAAATTTGGTTCCTTTTCGGATGTTTTGAGGAATTACTTTTTACAACTTGGGACCCTCGAGTCCCGTTTACGACGTGCCCGAGCCCCCAGTCCCGCGTTCGAACGACGGTCCGGTCAGCGAGGCCAGCGTACCTATTAACGCAAACTAAAAACAGATGCGGGCCACTTGGGCCTGTTTTCGCGTGGTCTCGAAGTCCCGTTAGCGACAAGCACAATTTTCCGCAGGGGCTTGGAGAGGGGTGTCCCACCTCCACTACAAGAGGTGGTCCCAGACCTTAATTCTCCAAGTCCCATCAGCCAATGGCATAAGACTTTTGGCATCCCCCTCAAATTTCGTTCCCATCAACGGGGGTGTAACGAGGGGACTTCGAGGCAGCGCAGAGAAACAATGTTTAGAACCATCTCAACTCTAAAGAGTCGAACAACTATTCGACGACGATATTCGACCTAGCAGCTATAGCACTCGTACCAAGTAGTTGATAGTTTTTTGTGTTGCTTTCAATAAACAAGTTACATTTACCGAACAACGGTGTCAATTATTTCGACGAGGTCAATTTTCATCTAAATTTGAAATTGACCAGTTGAGCATCGAACAACACGTGACGATCTCAACATAATTTTTGGTCCTTCGAGCCGGATATCAGTGACAGTTGGACAAGTATCATCTTCTGATTCACTGTGCCAATCATCGGAGAGCAACAATCAACTACTACATTGACAATTTACCGTCGGATCCAAGCAGCAAGGCCTATCTAAGGATCATCGACTCGGGAAATCTACTATCTGCCCGGAACCAATCCATCGCAGAGATTTCTACATCGCAGCCAACAACGTGGAGAATCATCGAAGGCGTCCACGGATTGCAACCGCAAGGACGTCAAGTGTCGAACATCATTATTAAGGAGTCTACAACCTGTACGGAACAAGTCCACCGCAGGGAACTCCAACATCGAGACGACAGCATCATCGTAATTCGTGAGTCAAAGCATAGATCATACTCGCCAATTTCGTAATCTCGTCTTAATTTACGTAATCATACAATAAATTCTGTTACGATGGCTTCTCACGACAATGCGCAACCAAGCGAACGCGATCTGATTCGAAAACGCGCTACGATAAAAACTAAATTAACATTGTTTAACGGTTTCATTTCGACGCTTACATCTTCGGAACAAATGCCTATCGCGAATCTAAAATTACGCATTGCGCAAATCGAACGCGAATTTCAAATTTTTCAATCAGTTCAAGAAGCGTTAGAATTAAGTGCGGATGATGATCTGTTTGAATCACGGCTCAACGAAAGAGCCGAATTCGAAGCTCAATATTTCGAAGCATTAGCGACGGCAAAGCAATTCGAGGGCGATCATGACAGGGCACAAGCTCAGGTAGACCGCCTTGCGATCAATGCGCAAGTATCTCAAGCTCAACAATTTTCAGGTTTGAGCGCCGGAATTTTGAACACAGACTCTCCGTTGACGGTTCGTTTGGAAACTCACAAGCAGGTTAAATTATCGACAATGCAATTGCCAGAATTTAGTGGTTCTTGTGACGGGTGGCCAAGTTTTTCAGATGCGTTCAGGGCAGCAGTTCACGACGATGTCAAGTTTCGCGACGTACAGAAATTAGTTTATTTAAGATCGTGTGTAAAAGGGCAAGCCGCCGGGCTCATCGAATCGTTAGAAACTACCGATGCGAATTACGCGGTAGCATGGGATATTCTCGAAAAGGAGTATAACGATCCAAGGGTTATTATTAATAACAGAATTCAAGCTTTGTTCGAATTACAAGCATGTACGCGAAACGTGAATAAGTCGTTGTCCGATTTAACGCATTCAGTAACAAAGCACTATAATGCATTGAAGGCTCTCAAGAAACCATTTCTTGAATCTTTCCCGGTTTATGCAATCACAAGCAAATTAGATGATCATACGCGGATAAAATGGAGAGAACATACTCAGGATACCGAAATTCCGAGCATGGACGATCTGTTGCAATTTTTGCATAGTCGTTGTAAAATTTTAGAACCGGCAAAGAACGAGCCAATTAAAGCAACCACTCAGTCTCTTACGAATCCGAACAATCGCATACGGAAACTACCAAATACGAACGTGCACGCCTTAACACTTTCCGTTCAAAAGGCTCGCTGCGTCGTGTGCAAGGGGAATCATTACATTCAATACTGTCAAAAATTCCTAAGCACATCCGTCGAAAGACGCATCGAAATCGTGCAGAAGGCAGGCTTGTGCATAAACTGTCTCCGACCAAATCACGATGTTACAAGATGCACCTTTGGCACATGTAAACAATGCAATGAAAAACACAATACATTGCTACACAAGGAGCCGTCGGCTCGACTTACAACAGTAGTATCATTAAAATCAATTTTAGGCATCGAAACGTTTATTTCAACTGCAGTTGTGCATATTCCGGACAATGCAGGTCGTTTTGTTTCATGTAGAGTCATTTTAGATTCAGCGTCACAGTCAAATCTCATGACTGAACGGTTCGCAAAGAAGTTAGGCCTTTCGTTAGAAAGAACTAATATTCCAATTATCGGAGTCAACAAGGGTGTGTCCAACACCATGCATTATTCGCGTGCCACTATCCAATCGCGAATTAATAAATTCACTGCAGACGCTACATTTTTCATTCTTCCTAGCATTACTGCTACATTACCTTCAAAACAAATTTCAAGGACGCAACTTCAAATTCCGTCTAATCTGCCATTGGCAGATCCTAATTTCAATGTTCCCTCCGAAATAGATGCTTTGCTCGGCGTAGATTTGTTCTACGAAGTTCAGTGCGTTGGGAAAATAAACCTTGCTAATAGTTCATTAATCCTAAGCAAAACAAAATTTGGTTGGGTATTGGCAGGGACGGTACCGGGCGAAAATTATAATCGGGCAACTCATTGCCATGTAACCCGTATTTCGTTAAATGATAGTCTATCAAGGTTTTGGGAATTGAAAGAAATACCGCAAAGGCCTGTTCTATCGGTTGATGAACGTACGTGCGAAGAACATTACGTGGAACATACCACGCGCGACTCCGTGACCGGGAAATACATTGTGAAACTCCCATTCAAATCTTTCCCACCGAATTTAGGCGACTCACATAAGGCCGCGCTTCGCAGATTTCACGCGTTAGAAGCAAAACTCGCAAGGGAACCCACACTAAGGGAAGAATATTTTAAATTTTTAGATGAATATAAAAAATTAGGTCACATGACGAAATTCGAATCCGCTAATGCAAATGAAGGTTATTATCTACCGCACCACGCAATAGTCAAGGCAGACAGTCTGACTACTAAGGTACGCGTAGTATTTGATGCCTCAGCAAAATCTACATCAGGTCAATCACTGAACGACAATCTTTTGATAGGTCCTACAATGCAAGAAGAGCTTTACGCACTCTTAATTAGATTTCGAACACACACATATGTCATGACGGCCGATATAGAAAAGATGTATCGGCAGATTGAAATCAATTCCGATCACCGCATATATCAAAAGATTTTATGGCGCGAAACTCCAGACAAGCCCATAGAGACGTACGCGCTAAATACCGTGACGTACGGTACATCTGCAGCCCCTTTTTTTTGGCAATTCGGACATTATTTCAACTAGCCGCCGACGAAGGCGAAAATTTTCCACGAGCCGCACGAGTGTTACGCGAGGACTTTTATGTCGATGACATGTTAACCGGCGCGGATACGTTCGAAGAGGCGGTCGCTACTGTAAACGAAATTCAATTGCTCTGCGCAAAGGGGGGGTTGAAACTTCGTAAGTGGGCGGCAAACAATGAAGGTTTAATTCACGCGTTAACCGACAAATCAGATTCTGTTCATCTCAAATTAGATTTAGATACCACAATTAAGACACTCGGTGTTTATTGGAATGCGCGCACCGATTCAATATCATATGTGGTCAAGGAGTCTGCATTAACAAATAAAATCACTAAGCGTACCATCCTATCAAAAATCGCGACATTATTCGATCCTCTTGGACTTTTAGGACCGGTTATTGTGCGCGCAAAATTAATCATGCAAACCTTATGGAAACTGCAACTTGATTGGGATGAATCTTTACCGACGGATCTTCATACCGAGTGGATTACTTTCTGGCAAGAATTACATGAACTTGAAAACTTTCAAATACGTAGACATGTTATGCAAGCGAATTGCACCAATATTCAACTCCACGGGTTTTGTGACGCGAGTGAGCGCGCCTACGGCGCTTGTCTGTACCTGCGGTCCAGCAATAAACATGGGGTCATAATTACGCAGTTAATAGCTTCCAAATCAAGGGTAGCTCCGTTGAAAACTGTAACTCTTCCGAGGTTAGAATTATGTGCCGCGCAACTTCTCGCACATTTATTCGCCTCCACGAAACAAGCGTTACGACATATAAATTTTAACAAAGTTTTCTTTTGGTCAGATTCCACCGTAGCTTTGCATTGGATCAAATCATCACCTCACACATTAAAAACTTTCATATCTCATCGCGTAACGGAGATTCAGGAGATAATGGATGTTAGTGATTGGCGTCACATTGCGTCCGCCGAAAATCCGGCAGATTTCATCTCTTTGGCATCGTGGGCCATCCTGGTTAGCTCTTGAAGAAGAGCAATGGCCTATTTTTCCGCTTCAACCAATCGACGTACCAGAGTTGCGTCCAATCACAACGCTAACAACTCAAGTACCTGAACCCGATTTTTTAACCAGATTTTCTTCGTTTCAACGACTTAAACGCGTAGTAGCATACATGCTTCGATTCGTCCAAAATAGTTTGAAAAGGAGTTCATCATCTGGACCTTTGTCAACACGGGAATTAAATACTGCAGAACAGCGAATCGTAACACTTGTTCAACAACAGGCATATAAATCCGAACTACGCGAAATTAAGGCATCAAATCGAATTGCTAATTTGTCATCGTTAGCTCCAGTTCTAGGCGACGATGGCATCTTGCGAGTGGGCGGTCGTTTGAAAAACGCGGCTCTGCCCTTCCGAGAAAAACATCCAATACTATTGCCTAAATCTCATTCAGTAACTAGGCTAATTATTCACGAAGCGCATCTGAAAAATCTGCATGCCGGTGTACAAGCCACATTAAATGCAGTCCGTCAATTTTATTGGATTCCACAAGCAAAAGGAGTAATACGAAAAATAATTCATAACTGTATTATTTGTCGTCGGGCTAAGCCGGTGTCCATAAATTATCCGATGGGAAATTTACCGGCAAGTAGAGTCACATATTCGCGACCATTTTTACGATGCGGAATTGACTTTTGCGGACCATTTTTTATTAAGGAGAAAATTTATCGAAACCGCGGAAAAGTCAAGGTCTACCTAGCCGTCTTTACATGCTTCGTCACTCGGGCCGTACATTTAGAAATTGTATCTGATTTAACGTCAGAAGCGTTTTTAGCAGCATTGCGTCGATTTTTTTCGAGACGAGGAAAGGCTAGCGATATTTATTCCGACAATGCGACTAATTTCGTTGGCGCTAAAAACGAAATACGAGAACTGTACAGCTTCCTCAGCGACAAAACAAATAATCAAGCAATCGTTGAATCGCTCGCGAATCAATCAATAACGTGGCATTTCATACCACCGAGGTCGCCACATTTTGGTGGCATCTGGGAAGCTGCAGTAAAGTCCCTAAAGCATCACCTCGTGCGTGTAATGGGTGATACGCTACTGTCATTCGAAGGCCTCCTGACATTAACAGCGCAAATCGAAGCGGTCTTAAATTCACGTCCGCTAACACCTATTTCGAGCGATCCGAACGACCTGACGGCGATAACGCCAGGTCATTTTTTAATTGGCGAGTCACTGATAAATATGCCTGACCATGATTACGCGCAGGTGCCCGACGGACGACTCTCGTCGTGGCAACATATACAAAAAATTAAAGCACACTTCTGGAAGCGTTGGAAGACCGAATATTTGCAGGAGCTGACCGTACGTAGGAAATGGCACTCTGGCGGGACATTCCATTTGCCGATCGGATCTATGGTCATAATGCAGGAGGACAACACCCCACCGATGAGATGGCCATTGGGTCGAGTTACCGCGATTCATCCTGGCGAAGACGGTATCATTCGCGTGGTCACCATAAAAACCTCTCGCGGCGAATACAAGCGATCCGTAAAGCGTCTTTCTCCTTTACCAGTCGACATGTAATTATACGAACACCCTTATATCCTAGCATAGTTTAAACTTCGTACTTAATATTATATTCATTGTATTAAATTAACGGTTATTTTACTTTATCGGTAAGTGCATCCAGCTGATGCTTACTTTAGTTAATATCCTTACAAATATAAGTGATTCCCAATTCTAATCAACATTGAACAATCCGTTCAAGGGGGGCGATATGTTGAGTCGTGACCCTCAACGGTATTTCCTCGCGGTCCTACGGCAAGCGGGCAAACAATGATGTACCCTTGCCATAAAGCGGCGGCATCTGGGGTGCACGCGGGCGACCCACGTACCCTTAAAATTTGGTTCCTTTTCGGATGTTTTGAGGAATTACTTTTTACAACTTGGGACCCTCGAGTCCCGTTTACGACGTGCCCGAGCCCCCAGTCCCGCGTTCGAACGACGGTCCGGTCAGCGAGGCCAGCGTACCTATTAACGCAAACTAAAAACAGATGCGGGCCACTTGGGCCTGTTTTCGCGTGGTCTCGAAGTCCCGTTAGCGACAAGCACAATTTTCCGCAGGGGCTTGGAGAGGGGTGTCCCACCTCCACTACAAGAGGTGGTCCCAGACCTTAATTCTCCAAGTCCCATCAGCCAATGGCATAAGACTTTTGGCATCCCCCTCAAATTTCGTTCCCATCAACGGGGGTGTAACGAGGGGACTTCGAGGCAGCGCAGAGAAACAATGTTTAGAACCATCTCAACTCTAAAGAGTCGAACAACTATTCGACGACGATATTCGACCTAGCAGCTATAGCACTCGTACCAAGTAGTTGATAGTTTTTTGTGTTGCTTTCAATAAACAAGTTACATTTACCGAACAACGGTGTCAATTATTTCGACGAGGTCAATTTTCATCTAAATTTGAAATTGACCAGTTGAGCATCGAACAACACGTGACGATCTCAACAGAAGCAATTTCTATTTAAGTCATTAAGTTAAACTATGGACTATTGTTATTTTCAATATTGGTAAGAAAAATTGTTTAGAAATAGTACCAATCAAGGAATTGTTTTTCTAAGTACATTTTAGATGCAACGATTAAAACAATGGGAAAGTGTAGGAGGAAAAAATTGGTGCTGCGATAGGTAAAGCTTTCAAAATTCCACATAGCAAGACAATGTCCGCAGCTCGACTTCCGGTCACATGCTCGTTCAAGGTCGACGCGGAAGAGCAAGAGGAGCAAGAGATCCCGCCGATCAATCGCGGAGGATCGCGTGAGACACGTACCCGCGGAGTTTGGCACCGCATTAATTACCGGTCCCCAACAATGGCACAATAATTAACAATTACGCAGTTCGATAATTATATACCTGCCGGCTGAGTTATCGCTCGGGCCTCTGTGTTTCGTCTGCACGGACGGTTTCGGTCACGCACGCGCGAGCGCAGATACACCACACACACACACACATACACGCACACACAAAGATCGACATCATCTCCCGGCTACCAGCAACAGCAGCAATAGCTCTCTCGCTCGCTGGCTCCGGGTACAGAGAAACCGATAAATATATGCGGATCCGGCGCAGCGAACGATCTAATTATGCTCGAACAATGGCCGGCGCGTATCGGACGCCGGCTGAAAACCTGATAAAGCGGATAAAATGCGAGCCGAGTGTCCCTCCCGCTCTAGGTTCGACGAATTTCCGAGCCGGCCGAGAGCGCTCACCGGAAACCCGGTGAGCCCGCCCAGGTGATTTATCTCCTGGCCAGGCCTCTTGCCAGCACAGTCTACTAGAGGGGCCAGACCCGTGAATCTGTCTTGATTTACTACGGAGCCGCGGCAACGCATCGATGCCTCATAATGCCTTGTAATTACCGGCGCTCCAGTCCGGGGAATCATGCTCTTCAACCGACGATAACAGCCCGGGACGAACAAACTCACTTCCTCAGACCTCTTTCTCAACACCGGAATGATTAACACGTCCACTCTGCCACGTTGGTCGTGAACATCAGTATCGCGATTTGCCTTCTATCTTTAGAAAGTCATTTTCCTCGCAATATTTGGTCCGTTCAAAATTTTTCGATTTTTTTTCGCTTTTATTGACCATCTCGGGCTATTTCTCTGATTGAAATATGAAACTGACAGACTTGTTACTCTTCAGGTTCAGTTTCAGGATGATACGACTTGTTCGCATGTGGCAATGGTTTTAGTATGGTTGTGTTAGTTGTCCATTCGTGATTCTTATAACACTAAACCTACCGGCCATTAAAAGTGACTACAATTTTCTTATAAGACGATGTGGTTCGGGCAGGCTTTCGACGTATTGCGGATGAGGGTATATTAACCCTTTGCACTCGGAGCTATTTTAACACAAAAACGAAAGATTTTTCTATTCTAGAATATTTCCATTCTATACAATTTTTTTTATTTTTTGCACATGAAACTGATACAATATCTCGTGTAATATGTAAATGTCTAGTAGTTTATTAAATACGAACAAAGATAGTAATGTGTACAATATTTTTAAGAATGGCATAGCAATTTTCAGTGGTGCCTCAGAGTCGCCATCCGAGTGCTAAGGGTTAATAATTAATAAAGTATTTTAATTTCCTCCGACACGATCCAATTCGATGTAACAAAATATTTTCCACAACTGTATCTTGATTCCGGCAAGTGTATTCTTGAAATTGTAAATTTGGACAAGAGCAACAACGAATCAGCGCGTTGTGGACTGCACTCTATCCTCCTACGCCTCGGGTAATGCAAATTTATGATAACCACGATAGAAAGTGTCTCTTCCCCTCCTTTCTCCCTTTCTCTCTCATTCTCTTTCCCTCTCCCGCACTCAACCTCGTATCTTTACTACACCGTCGTGAATAGGAAGCAGACCCTCGTCGCGTAAATAGGCTCGCCTGTGTAATACGTTCGCGGGTAGCTACTACCGCCGTTACGCGAGACGTTACACGAAAGAATTTACAGCTGGACGAAAGCCAGGTCGGTGAAAAAAAGAAGTGCCGAAGAATATGTACCATAGAGAGGCGAAAAATCGATCCACGTGACTCAAGAACACGCGACACCCTCGGTCCCCTTTCTTCAAAAAGCAGTATTTTCAGAAAAATTTTCTGGATTATTTATCTCAATGATTTTTTAGCTTCATAGTCCATGGGACTATAAAAAGCAGAGGAAATTAATTTGTCTTCACAGTTACTGTCCTGTCTTGATCCTCAAAATTTGTTCACCCTTATTTTCGTGAAGAAGCAGACGTCCAAATAATTATTTTGGTTCTCTGTTCAAAAGAAAGGTGTAGTTGGTATAAAGAAAAATGTAGCGTTTCATTAATAGATTTAACGATGCACTTTAGTAAAACATCAAATTATTCAACGTTAGATTTTGGCAAATAATTTCAAATTACCTTGTGCAATTATTTTCTATCTTCAATAACAGAATTCTAACTCGACCCAATGACTAGAGTCACACTGTATAAATCCCATTTTATA
This sequence comes from Lasioglossum lativentre, assembly GCA_916610255.1. Lineage (NCBI taxonomy): Eukaryota > Metazoa > Arthropoda > Insecta > Hymenoptera > Halictidae > Lasioglossum > Lasioglossum lativentre. The sequence continues at coordinate 15,199,658 of OU744363.1, read as the reverse complement.
CATTAGGTACAATGTATTACGCGATTCAAGTACAAGTACCTTATCGAACACTGAAAGGAACAACATCAATCATCGTCGGTAGACTGCGGCCTCTATGCAAGATAAAAATTGTACAAATCAACTGTAACAAACAGAAGTTAAACGAAAATGTATTTCCTCTTTGAATTATTTTACTTAGTTAAAAACAATATAAAACTATCATTCAATTCATCTATCTTCCCAATTTTGTATTTTTATTAATCCATGTTTTGTCACAAATGCATAAAATTTAATCATCAGAATTGCCAGAAACCAAAGAAATCATTTCAAGCTGAAGAAACAAATAATCCCAGCAGCCCAAGGTCACTTCCCCACCACTCAGTCCACCACAATCGCTATCAGCTGTTAGGATCGACCTATCCGTTTCAGTTCGGAGGGGAGAAACTCGGCCATCGTCGACGCGACGGTGGCATTACGCAACGACGGACGCATACTCGAGGAGCCCATAGTCCCCGGTGCAATCGTCAGCGAGAGATCTACACCCGGGGTCCCTCTTGCTGCATGTTTTATTTATCGAGTGCATCGACGGGCTGCGATGCAGCGCACCGCATCGCATCGCATCGCATCGCATCGCATCGCAACGCGTCACGACGAAGACCGAGGGAAGGTGGTACGTACATGACGTGATTTATGGGTGCAACACCCGACGGCATTTTGTTCGCTTTTGCGTCAGCGTTGTTACGTTGGCAGCCAGTTCCGCCCTTTTTTGCACCCCTCCCTCCTCTAGCGGCCCATTAGTAATGCCTCGGTCATTACCGCGGCCCCCAGTCGATTTCCCGTGGCTAATAAATCCCGATAAAATTTTCAACCTGCCCCCCTCTCCCTCTCCTCCCTTTCTCAACCCCTCTCTTTTAGACCCCCCGGAAACTTCTTCGAGGAAGATCTTCCAGTACCTTGGATCTTCGACTCTTCTGCTGTTCGGTAAAACGAGAAAATTATACACGTAATGGTAGTGGAAGTATCTATGTTTTGTATGAATTATGCTGATTCATATTGTATTCGTATTGCATTAATTACTTTTATACTATATTTAATTTGTGCTTATATTCTAGTCATATCCAGTCTCTCGATGGAGTACCACCTTAGTAATTCGTTATCCCACTGGATTATGTTCTTCGTTGGTCAGAACGTCCACGGCGTTCGCAGTGTTTGCGTGAAAATCACGTTAATTGAGACTTGATAAGCGCAACAGATCTGTTTGCACGCGAACCTCGATTCAGCCGCCTTCGGAAGTGAATTTTTCCGAGTAAATTAAAGCCCGCGACCGGTTATAAATCAACCGGAGGCGAGGAACCGGGTAGAAACCACCCCCTCTGTACGCGGGTGGAGGGACAGAGAAGGGGACTGGTAATCCGCGAGCAATTTAATCGCGTAATTACAGTTTCCTCGAACTGCCGCTTTGAATCTCGTTCTGACGACGCGGCCGCTATCAAATTTGAAATAGAGAGGAAACGCTGCCAAATATTTTGCGGCGAACCCAGCCCTGCCGCTCCACTTAACCCACACCTACCCCATTTGCAATTTTATAAACATTAAAGCATAAAGACGTTTCAAAAAGAACCGATAGAATAAACTTCATTATTTAATCTCATTATAATGGCAGACGTACAAAGTTTGTATAAATTTTATTTTTGCATTTTCATAAGGCAACATACAGATCTAACCCAGACTCTTTTGATGTTCAGGAGGAAATTCTGCAGCCCTTTAACAGACTGAATTTTTATGCAAAATGCAATGTGTCTGCATTAATTACAAAATGCAGAAGCTACGTAGACATTTATTTCTTTTTCTAACAACTTTAATAAGTCGAACATAATACAACAGCATTTTTAATATTTTCCACTTGATAAACGAGCACTAGATTGCGAATTTTAATGCAAAATTGAAGTTGTCTGAATTAATTGTAAACTACGGGGACTACGTAGTCATGCATGTTTTTTTTAACAATTTTAATGAAAAATCATAGAACAGTATCTTTAAACGCTTTAAATATTTCCACTGTTTTGAGTTTGATTTGCCCATTTTTGTCATAAATCCATAAAATCCGTTGTTCGCTCATCAGTATTACTATATTTTTGCAAAGAACAGCGGACAATATAAAGTAAGTAGGGCAGTGAATCTAGAAATAGATTTGACCTCACGAAGAACAAGAAAAGGAATGCAATGAGAGATAAATCCTCAGTCTAATAATAAGAATGAAAAATGTAAATGTGTCACGGAAAATCCCAAGCAACGCAACAGACTTAAAAAGACTGAAATAAATAACCGGAAGCTGAGCCAAACAAAAGCTCAATACCAATAACAGTGAAACAAAAGTACAAAAATAAAGTGCAAGTACACGATAGCAATGAAAATATTGAAACCTTGCCACAATATTATACTTGCCGTTGCGCCAAGGACTCCCGGCGATATTTCGGGACAATTAAGTTCCGGAGTGATAGTCCAGGGGGTGAGGGGTGGGAAATTTTTCGAAAAGGGTCCTGCAGGGGGCGAAGCAATTGCAGTCGGGCCACGATTACGGACTATTAAAGCTCGCGGGAGGGTGGCCGGGTCGTTAAACGTGACCGGATATGAAATACTCCGTTGCAAGAACTACCCCCCGCCTCTCGCCCCGGAACTAACTTCGATTCCGGATTGTAATTAAAACCGTCTCTTATAACGCGACGTGGCTGGTAGTAAAGGGTTTTAGGCCGGTAGCTCATTTATAATTTCGACGGTCGTTTCGGGGGCTCTCGGAGGGGGATTACAAAGAAAAACGTGTTTGCGGATCGCTCTGCCAGCGGGATCGCTGATCCTTTTGATCCCGGGCACGGAATTAATCGTTCCGTTGGAGCGCGGAACATGAAACGGATTCGCAACGAAATTTTACACGGTCCCCCTTTATCCGGTCCACTCTCTCTCTCTCTCACTCTCTCTTTCTCTCTTGACTTTTCCAAATCGATAACAACATCGGGCTGCAAAAAAGAAATCCCATAATAGAACCGGGCACGATCCCGGCGCCCGGTGTCGCGCGCAGTTAAAATAATTCACGATTCGGCCCCAAGTAATCCCCGTTTCGCGTGGCCGGAACGAGCGCACACTTCGTTCCGTGGGATAAACGCTCCGAATCGACGGGTTTCAATTTAACATCGGATTTAGCACGCCAGTTGTTTTTCATACGCGCCCGGCGCGGCGCTGGACAATCTAGCCATTGTCCGGTGCAGCTGGAGAAACCCCGTTAATTTCTCTGTCCCGGCTACTTTCAATTAATAGATTACTGTGTATGCAACGCTCGATGACGTCCCCGGGTGCCTGCTGCTTAAACAATAACGGGGACCGACCGTCGAAATGGACCATGTTATCTTCAAGATGCTGAAAATCATTTCTCGAATTTATTTAGTCGTGCATGGCCGCCAAGAAATTGTCACTGCAAATGGCTTTCCAGTTATATAGAAAAATGTTAAGAATCAAGTGGAAATCAAAAACTGTATTCAATTAAATTTATTTATTATTGAACCATTCATAAATTGTAAGAGCGCGTAGCTACTTACTAATTTGTATCAGCTAGGTTGAGCTTGAGCAGTGTTAAAAATCCCAGCAGTGTTATCGATAACGATAATTGACTTTAAATTGTAGTACAGCCGCTGATCCAGCAGCAGTGTAGTTACCATGATGACATTCAGAATAATTATGAAGTGCGGTATCGATTGCACGAGGTCCCTGTCATCGAGTGCTCGCAGCCTTCCCCAAGAAATTGAAAGCGATCGATGCGACTAAAACTGATTTTGTTAACGATGAATCGAAACGAGGCCACCGAAAAGGCTACTCGATGAATGAAAACGCTTTCGAAGGCCGAACAAGAAAGCAGGGATCTATCTCGTCCTCGATCGCGAAGGAATAACAGCGTTTGGTAATTACATCGAAAGATATGAGCGATTGGAAGATAATTACGATCGAAAGCTCGATAAATTGCTGTGAAAGCGCATCGCAGCGATCAGGAGCTGACTCCGTGGTTCTTCTGAATTGACGTCACGCTGAATGGACCCGGGAATTGATTTCATTCGTCTCGGTTTCTCGCTGAATGCGCGCACGATCGTCACACAAACCTCTCCTCCTCCTCCTCCTCCACCCGCCTCCCCCTGTTGCCCTGTCCACCATTTGCTCAAAATATCAATTTTCGTAATATATGTGTTCATAAATTTTCACCAAATAAATAACGGTATAAACGTGCGCGATGCTTAGCCGTAATTTAGAGAGACCGCGCGAAATGATTTATCGCTCGGTGAGTAAGTAAATTCGAGGCGGTCCGTTCGCGAACGAAAACGAATGACGTTTCTCTCTCTCCCTTTCTCTCTTTCTCTTCTTTCTCTCTTTCGTTCTCTGTCTCTCGTTTTGCCCTGGCGTCGTTGTGCTTGACCAATTTGCCGAAGATTTCTCACGTCCGCCGTTCGCGCCCCATTGATATATCGGCGGTACTTTGTCAAGCGCAGTGTACTTTCGATAATACCCGTGACACGATCGATTTTTTCACGGGAAACCAATTACTATTCTTCGCCGGTCGAATTTAGGACACGCAGTCCGACTTTCCGACCGAGTTCGATTTAACCTGGCAGTTTAACTTTCATTTAACATCCTGCACTCGATTTGGACAAGCTGAAGTCGATATTGAACCTGAATATGGAACATAGAGCTTGAAACTTTAACCGTAAAGACTTCGAGAATGTCATATTGCACATTCAAGTTCGAATTCTCAAACTTCAATTCAAGCTTAACTGTTTTTCTGATGTCCTGTTTAAGTTTCAGAAAGTTTAGAATTTTTCTTCGAAGTTCGTATTTGAATTTGAGAAACTTGTTATCTTGAAGATTTTGAAGTTCTTAACCATGTCTGAATTGCAGACTTTGAATTCTATCGAACTCTTGGAATTCAAATCTTCCAACTCCAAATTAAATGGTTGTCTGACTTTCTATATGAATTTTCAAATTCATAATTATTTCGTATTTTAAATTCGAATCTCGACGTTTCAATTTGAATCACTCTGAATTTAAAGATTCAGAATATTATTTTTCAATTTGAAATTCCAAAATCTTGTATTTCAAATTGTCAGAATTCCACTTCAAACCTAAAGAATTGCAAACTTTGAGTCCTATATGAAGTCGAAGCTTCAAATGCACAATCGAAATCAACTGTAACTCTATTTGAAAAGAAATTCGGCGTTCCGAATTTGTATACAGTTCCAATTCGAATTCCAATTGCGTAAGTGGTTCATCAGCGCGAAAGGTTGGATTTATAGCGAACAAATCGCAGGAAAAAACTTTTTGATGTCACCGGGATTCCAACTCTAGGTCCCGTACGGGAGAGTTCTACTCATTACGCCACGAGCAGCGTGCTCGATAATTGCCACTTTCCGTGTATTTCTACCGCTTTGATCCGGCCTCTCTACCCCAGAAATCAATTCAGAAGCCGTGCGAAACATCAAAACCAATTAGGACATCGGTTTTCAGGTCTGTTCCGGCTATTTCTCTATCCATCTAGTTCCTCGTTCAACCGTTCCCGTTCGCCGATCCAGGCGATTCGCGACGGGCGTCAAAGAGCACGACCCCGTTGCCATTCAATTACAAGACAAATGACTCTTTTGTGTTTTCAACGGAACACCCGAAGGCGGAACAGGAGGCAGGCACCAGCAGCAACCCACAGGAGAGACGCGTCCACGCGTCTCTAACGAACGGACACCTCACGATCGCAATAAATCAATGTGCAACCTAATTAACTGACGGCTTCGGCCTATAATGGAGGCTTCATTACCACCGGGCACGCTAATTACGCGAATCCAGACTCCGACACGAGCCCGGCCCTAAGTAGACGCGGCAGTTTCACGGGCCCCGATTCCGTGTCGTTCTGTCTTTGACCGCTGATTGTTCCGACGAGTACCCCAATTAGCACGTTCGCACGTTGCGTGCACGTTGACACCCACCTCTGCACTAATCACTGCGAATTTCGTTCGTTTCCCCCATCGATACCTCCACTCCCCATCAATTTTTAATATTTTTACTCTGCTGGTACAGTCAGTACTTGGATCTATTACGTACTTTTATTCGACACTGTTTAAATTACTAATTTATGCATTAATTTCAAGAAGCAGTAATTAAACAGAATCTTGTTTGGTTCTTTATACTATGTTTTCTTTGCCCTCATATTGAATTTCAGGATTATTTCGAATTTCTAATTCGAATATTGTACTCGAAATTGAAGGACTTCCATTTCAAACCTGAATTTCAAAATTTGAATTTTATTTCTGAATTCTTATTTGACTTTCAACGTCCAGAATTCTTTTTCAATTCGAATTCGAATTCAAATTAAGTAAGTAGTTCATCAACGCGATACGATACCGCTGGGTCGTTTATATCCTAAGCTATCCTTTTAATTCTACTTTAATGCTTTTATCAATAAAGAATAAAAATGTTACGAATTAAATTAGGAAAAATAAGGGTCCCACCGCCTTTTCCTTCGAAAGGATTAAAAAGTGAAATTTTCGCCCAGACATAAACGACCCAGTGTGCTCGCGGAGGGTTGATACAGAAGAACGAGTTTTTCCGGGTTTTAATCTACTGTACTCGTCGAAGTATAACGGCCCCGCAATCGTCCGGCGCGGGCTATAAAGGATTCACGGTCCGGGTATTATCGGTTTCTACTAATTCCTCGTCGGGCTGTAAAGAAAATGCGAACGAGCGATTACCGGTCGCGGAATACGCAATTACGGGGTAAATTCCGCGTCGTGACGCTTTGTTGTTCCCAGATCAGAATATAAAGGCCGGGTAATTACGGGGAGGGAGGGGGCCGAAATTACACCGTGTTTTATAATCAACGTAATCACATCCGGCACTCCGAAACGAACAATTAACGTCCACGTATCGCGGGTCGCCGGGGCCGGCCCCGTTTTATCATATTAATCGTCGCGCTGCGCGCCGCTGCGCTGCTGCACCGTTTTCGATGCACGCCGGAGCTGCGTCAGAGCTGCACCCCTGCCACAAACTCCGACGAATAAATGCGAGCTTCTGGGTTCCGCCTCGGTCGCGTTTGTTTATTGCACAAGGAATCGAATACGGCCCAACGACGCGACGGGATAACGGCTCCCCCCAACCACCCCCCTCTCGCGCTTAACTTTCTTCATATAACTTCTTCCATTCGTTGTTCCCGTCGTATCGCGTCGCGTAGAATTGCATTCGTGCATCGACACCGGCGATAAAAGAATGCAGACAACGTGTAAATGGAACGAGCCACCGTCTTCTTCGTTCGAAGTTTGACGAAACGCAGCCAATTTCTGGAGCTCCGCGCCGTGAACGATTGCGACAATGCGGCGAGCGTTTATGTTTATGGGAATTGCGGAGATAGGCTTCGTCAATTTTCAACGTGCGGTTATGGATGGAAATTCGACGCGCGAGTGACGGGGAATAATGTGCAGTATCGCTCAATACAGGATGATTTTTCTGGAAGACAAAAGCTGTAAGCATTTTGTGAAGCTGCTTCTTCTGCAGCATTACGTGTCTCTTTCTTATTCGTTTTTCTGTCATTCGGAGATTTTCTATCATTGTATTCTGGAATGTTTTCTTTGATTTTTGTGCAATATTTTTACTAAGAATCATTTTACTGTATTATTTTATACAGGCAAAGGAAGAAGAAGAACCTTTCTTCAAAGAATGAAGAATCTTTCGGTTAATAAGGTAAAAGTGTACGGACTCGGAACGAGGAATATTTAATTAAGTCGCGCGGACGTTCGAGGTCCAAGATCCGGACGTCCAAAGAGCTACGTGGCGGAAGGTAACAAGCAGATTTCCGCCAGGCTCGATTCCCCGGTAGATAAGCGGGCCGTGATATCCGATGATTTGATAGTTTCACAAACTTTTCAAGGCGGGAAGTTCGAAGTTTTCGCGACGGCAACTCTCCGAGGGTAGAGAGGCTTCTCTCCGAGGCCTCCCGCGAGAAGAGAGTTGCTGCAACGCAACGGTTGCTCGCACGGTTTTAAAGGGACCTCTTCTGTTTTCGACCGGCTGAAAAGAAAAGTTTATCTGGCCATGATTAAAGAAGCCGGAAGCTATCTTCGCGATCTACGCAACACGGAGCCGGCCGCCTCGGGAGCTGCGAGAGAACGAAATTGGACCGGCCCGTAATGAGATTATAAATTAAACTCGACGCGGCCACGTTGCGCGAACGAGGAGCTGCGAGATTAAGCGGAGAACTTCCTGGGAGGAAGTAGACACTTCTTTTTACAACGAGCTTATCGCGCATCAATTGTGAGCTACGAAGTTCTGGTGTTTGTTTATTAGCTGTGATTGAACACTTCCGCTGCGTGCGCTTGTGATTTCCTCCGCTGCTAATGGAGCAAGATTTTTCCTTCTGTCTTTCTTTTTAGATAATCCTTTCGATTTTCTTGGAGAGTGTAGTTGATTATATTCTGTTACAGTGTGTGCGATAAAAGATTATACACCCGTCTTACATATAATTATCAGCGAAGTACAAAGTCTTATGTTGATACTTGAAGATTCCATATATCATGTATATTAAAATAACTTATTAAGAGTTTTGTCAGATTCTGAATAAAATAAAACTGTCGAATAAGACGTGGCCCTGAAGGATAATTGGGCAAAGATTTATGCACTTATAAGGAAAATGAGTAGATCAAATGATGTAAAAATTTGTTAAATTTCAGGATGCAGATTAACTCATTGAATAAATAATTCTTACCCAGTTCTCGCTTAGCTAGTTGTCAATATGCAGAAGAGGCAAAAATAGCGTGCTTACAAAGTTGAAGAACGTGCTTGATACTTTTCTTGCCTTTAACCTGTCAGTTTTTATGTAGAGGGAATTTTTAAGCTTGTTAACAGGTGGCAGCGGGTTACAGCGCACTAAAAGCAACTACATCATTCACTAACTAGAACAGTCTGCGAACACAGTGTTTTATAAACTCCACTAAATATTATTTCATGAGCAATGTAAAGAATTACACAGGTCTAAATTATGACAGAGTGCAGGTTCAGTCACATTCGTTACGCACGAATATCTGCAGTGAAACGATGATACATTCTTCAAGGAGCAAAAGCATAGTTGTTGCAGTGGATGGATGTCAGTGGCCATGGGTCAGAGGTGAAACGCGTACGCGCATAATCGCAAAAACGGTCGAAAGGAGTAGTATGGCGAACAACAGTCCCCCGGAAACGGGGCATTTTAATGACGCGAATCCCACCACGCAACTCGGATGCATACACCGCACCGGTGTGCTGCATTCGTTCTGCGCGTCAGACAAGATTACCCCAGACGCTGGCCAACTAGTTCCCCGATACGCTAACTCGCTCTCTTCGCGAATGATGATATAAGCGCAGCGCCTAGCACCATCGCTTCTCATCGCTTCTCATCGCATCGCTCGGTCTTAAACTGTTCCGTCGAAATGCACGATGCAATAGCTCGAGGTGTCGAGTCCCATAACTCGTTGCTGTTCACGGGGACAGGAAACGAATGAATCGTTCCGCGAGCCGGCCCGATTATAAATCCTCGCGCGATCGGCGCGTTTAATCCGTGGTTGCTCTGCGTTTTAAGTCGCGAGGGAGTTGCTGAATTTGATGAACTCCATCTCATCCGATGAAACACGATTAACTCTCTGCACTGGCAAATTATTAACCACAGAATGCACTTCACAGTTGAATTTTGAATTCGAACACATACATACACGTACCTTTGACTATTCGAATCTCCAAATTCAGAAGTAGTTTCCAATTTCGAATTGGAATATCTTGCGCACTTCACAAATTGTCGGAATTCCACTTCAAATATGAATTGCACGAATCGAATTATTCTACTAGAACACTTGAATAATCTTCGAACCTTTAGTAACCTATAGTTAACACTTGGGAATTCGAATTGCAGACTTTGAATTCTATTCGAATTGCAGAACTTCGAATTCTATTCGAAATTGAATTCCAATATCTTCATCTATATTTCAAATTATACCTTCGAGATGATTTACTTATTTGAATTTTGGTGTTCAGAATTTTTTTTCAATTTGAATATTCGACTTCAAAGGGCGTATTTATAGTGAACAAATCGATGGAAAAACAAACAACCTCCCTCCTCTCGACGTCACCGGGATTCGAACCTAGGCCCACGCGATCGTAGTCAAGAGCACTACTCGTTACGCCACGTGTAGTGTGCGCGATAATTACCACTTTCCGTGTATTTCTACCGGCCTATCTCGCTAACCGTTCCGAGATTCGCCTTAACCGAAGAGTATGGCGTGGGAAACTGGCGAGAACAGTTCACAATTACAGGATCAGGGGATCGATCAGGTTCCATTGTAAGTGGATAAAGCGTGCGGCGATCGGCGTCGCCGCCGGCAAATTAACTTTTGCCATTCATAATTTACGCGAGGCTGAATGGCCCCGATTAATGCGCCGGCATTAAATCAATTGCGCTAATACTCGCATCGGCTAGGCTCTCCCCCTGTGCATAAATACGCGGGGCTCGTTAAAAACAAAAATTAATGCCCTCCGGTCCGCGCGCACGCCGCGAAATTCGCGCGTTTCCGCCGTGCCGGATCGTTAAGTACGCGTCCCGTAACGAAATTATCGGTGCCCGCCCCCCGCCCTCGAAATCGAAATTAACATCAAACGCCCGCGCTCGCGAGAGAGGGGGGAAAGGGGAGCTTTTGTCGTGGAACAGCGAGGAAAAAACTGGCAAACTGTTTGCTGATGCGATTGGCCTCGGGAAATCGATAGAGGGCGACCGAACGGCCGTGAACGCGATCCCCGAACGAATCTTTTCGGTGACGACTCGCGGACCTCGCTGCCCACGATTATTTATTCGAGCTGTAATTGTTGCAGATAATTTCGCGGTGCTCGCCGAATTTGCAAGCGCGACCTGTGACGCGTGCGAGAGAATCACGAAGAGTATAGATTGAAAAAGCGACAGTGAAACATTGTGTTGGGTAGTTAATGAAACTGGTCGTATTTTTGGGTCATTGTTAAGTAAACAATTTATGAAAAATTGTGAATATTTGATAGCTTTTAGATAACAACTTCAATCAATATAAGCGTCATATGTGGATGGCAGTGCATTTTTCTTTGTTAGTATTTTCAATCTCTCACGAATCACTCCATATGAATTGGAAGTTTAACCTAATTATTGACGTCTGAGCTGAGCCTGGTTCATGCTCGGTTGGACAATGGATACAAGAATCAGTAGAAGCATTTGATTGAACTTCAGATGTTTTGTGCAAGCACTGACGAATTATTATCTTGTTTTTGGAGGTACATTATGGTAATGATAGATTTTTAGGTCTGCCAATGATTTTTGGTTCGAATTAATGGCCTTTAGAATTTCAAATTCGTGACAACTGTATTTGAATTGATTGTTAATGCGTTATTGTAATGAGTAGATATTATTCATACTATTGAAATGAGTCGTCTTATTAGTATTATTTTGTTGGCTACTGTTGCCTGGTAATTGTGGGAATTGTTACCAGCCGCGCGATTATAAAGAGGAAAAATGGTACCATAATCATGTTGAGAGCATCGGTGGGTTTATTGGTAGGTTAATTGCTTTCGATCAGAATTATCCACTGACAGGAAATTTACGAATTTCCATTTTTCCACTTTCATGTTTCCAATTCGTCAAAAACGTCATCTGCATCAGCATAGCCTGCTTAAAAAGGTCATCAAAAAATCGACACTGAAAAAGAGATTCAAATGAACTGCTAACTTATAACAATTTAATTTTAAACGTAATTTTAGAAGAATTTTTATGATAATCTAATTTAGAGGGATCCTTAGAATAATTTAATTTTTACTTACAATTGATGCAGAAAACGTTGCTTTTGCATAAAGATCTGCAGTCTAATTATTACAATAAGTTAGGGGATAGGTAGTAGTGGATCTAAATTGTGCCAATTTGAGTCTGATGCAAAAGGGTCTATGAGAATCAAGAAAATCGGACAATAAAGTCATATTCGTCTCAACGATTGCACCTGACTCTCTTTGGAAGGCGTTCGATCGGATCCGCTAATGAAAGCGCGTCAATTTTCCCATAGAAAAAAGAGAGAGAGAGAGAGAGAGAGAGAACGAAAGAGAGAATGATAGAGGGGAGAGGGTAGCGTCCAATTACCGGCACGATGCGTTTCATTGCGCGAAAAAGCCGCCGCAACAAAATAACCGGCGAAAGTAACGAGGAACGTCGATTTAACTGCTCGTGTTCGGATCGGTCAATTGAACTGTTTCTAGCCGGGACGGCGCGACGCGGCGGCGTACAGGTTCGAAACGGTTCGAAACGGGTCCGCAAGCGGCCGACCGCGTAAATTGTCACCCTGCGCACGGTTCTTTTCCACCGAAATCTGTTAACGGTAACACGGGAACTGTGTTCGAGTCAATTGCGCCCTGATAGACTGCCGTGTAACCGTACAAGGTAAATCCTACGGGTTAACTCTGTATGCTAAAAGTGCGGCTGGCTCGTCAATACGTCCCCTCTTCCCATTGCAAAAAAAAAAAAAGAAAACAACTAGTATGCATCGAGCACATGAAATTCGTGCACCCTTCATCTACCGTTCTTCATCTACCTTTCCATACCATATAGCTCCTCTATCTCGTTTGACAATAAATTTTCCAATCGCTATGACCAGACCGACAATTCTTAAACCTCGATCTCCGGAGGCGTGAGAGGGAGCTAATAATTTCCTGAAATTTTTTTAAAGAAAAAATGCGATTTTTGTACATTTAGACAGCTACAATTAGTCTTTCGCTTTAAAATGTTTAAATAAAGAAGATCTAGCTGGACCAAAATGGCGAAAACTGCCAGTGCGTCAAAGAATTCGACATTTTAGAACCATTTGGAGTCCTAGATTCAGGTGGAACAATGATCTCCAGCAGAAGAAAGATGAACGAACAGGTCTACTCACCGGAGGACACTTTGGACCTCTGCAACAGCCATGTCTGAAGAGCAATCCTCTCCCGATGCCTGCAGAAGAACTCCGGCCTGATCCCGTGCCTCTTCAGGAATTCGTCACACTTTCTGAAGGCAGCTAACGCCTTGGCGGCCTCGACCTCGTCGATCTCGGCGAGAACGTTCGGGCAGGAGCTTCGCCTCGAGGACGAGGACCGTTCCTCGTACGTCTCGTCGGGCAGAAGCATACCCATTCCCGCGGGATAGGATAGGCTCCCCGGGCAGCCCGGCGGCTTCTGCTCCTCCTCGATCCCCTCGGGTTCCTTTCGACAGCTGTCGTCGGAGTTCTCGGCTGTCTCGCAACTTCCAGCCCGCGGCACTCGTCCAAAGCACATATTAATCCTGGCCGCGCCCTCTCTGCCTCGGAAAAGCGTCTCTAATCGGCCAGGAAACGAGTCTCGATCGCGCGGACCACGTCGAAATCCTTCTTTTAACCCCAATCCACGTGATTTCTCCTTTGACAGACTATGTGCGTGGTAAATTACGCGTATGGACCGTGCTGCGATTACCTCTGAACCTTTCCTGAGTAACAACGTCTGTTTGTAGGACCTAGAATCCAGATTGTTCAGATTTTAGTTAGGTCCTGATGATCGACGATTTATTAGGAGCACCAGCTTGGAGTATTGAGTAACAGTGTAATAGACTATGATCTTTTAGTGCAAAAAACAATCTTTTAAGAATATTGTACCCATTCAAGTTTCACAATTAATTAAATTTAAACAATTAGAATAGAATTAAACAATTTAAAAAAACCTTACTCAAACTCCATTCACGTCAGATTACCTCAGGGCTACATCTAACACAGACTCGTACTATAATCACCTTGTAATTTTTCATCAGCAGCAGAAGGGTTAATCTTAATCTCCACCGCAATTGACAACTGTCTTAACAAAATGTTTGAAGAGCCCAGCTTCCAGTTTTATCGTCGGATGTTCTATTAATTGAATCGAAGCCCTCAAGTGATCGGTTCCTTGGAAGCAACAGCATCCCCCAAGCCAGCAGTCAAGGCTCACCCAAGAGCTCGGCGATCGTCTCCGGGCTACGTGGCTCGAATCCAAGGTGAATTCGCCATCGCAATTTCCGAAATTGGAACCGGTGATCCAAGATCGATCCGGATCCTCTCTCGGCTCGCCGCAAGAACCGCCGGTTTTTCGTAGCCTTCACCGGATTCGATGGTCCGCGAGTCGATTTCCAACGTGAACCGAGCTCGGCTGCGACCAGGCTCGACTTTCCAACGAATCGATTTCCTCAGGGTATCGCTTACGGGCGACACACTTCCACGCCATGTTTCTTCTCGGATTGCCACTGGGCTCTGAAAAAACAAAATCATTTCCAGTCGTTAGTTAAAAGACACAATCCCGCAAGCTTCTGGAACAATCGTGGCTTATAAAAATTGTTGCTAAAAGTTCCAGGAAATTGTAAGTACATCCAGAATTTGTGATCATTTTTACAAGAGTACGAGCTTGAAGATGGTTATTAGTTGTGTGTTATTGGCTCAACCGTTCCTCTTGTCAATTCAATACATTTTTCAATAATTCTAAGTAAAAAGTATTGCATACGTATTACATACTTATTTCAAACATACGGTAGGACGTTGATTATATGAACGAAACAGGAAAACATGACTGTTCGAATGATAGTATAATTTACTTTGTTGCAATTGTAGATTAGTATGCAAAACAAATACTTTCTATGTCCATCACTTATTGTATTTCATTTAGTCATTGTTGGAACAAAATCATACGTTAAACTTTACCTTCGGTAACCAGAAATGTTGCCTTTTTCTTATGTAATTCTGTAGATTTTGGCGAAAATGCCAAAAATTCCAAGTGTCACTTCTAGGATATCGGTAGCTTGAACTACCGATATCCTAGAGTTATGCAGTGTTTTTGACAGGTAAGAGTGCCGCCATGTTGATATGTAGGGACCGTCGCGCGCCGCTAGATGGCAGCACGCGGTGATGTCGATAACGTAGATTCCGACCCTCTCCACCTCGTTCAAGTTTAAACACTCATAACTTTTGAATCACTGATCTCCTAGGATTGATTAATGGGTTTTTGGCATTTTCTCGCCAAAATAAACAGGATTATATAAGACAAAGGCAAAAATTTCTGTTTACCGAAGGTACAGTGCAGCTATTTTCTATGTCCATCACATATTGTATTTTATCTAGTCATTGTTGTAATAAAAGCCTAAAATCTATTAATGACGTCCTCAACAAATGGTTCTACTATTAGCAACATTCTGTGGTGACTCGAGGGATGGAACACAATAAAGACTAAACTTCTGATGAAAAACAACTTAACTTTTATTAAATAATAATACTGAAAAATATATATCTCAAACACTTTCTCAACGCACATGCAACCGTTCGACAGACTCTACGCAAGGGACGACGCTTACAAGCGTACCAATCGTCGCACGCATAATACACCGCGTCGCTATCAACCTGAAATATCTTTCTATTGATTCATAGATCGATATAACCTCACACTCTGATCTATCAATAAAAACAACCTCACACATTCGGTATGGATGAAGCAGAGACCTCTAATTGCCAATCACTTCGAGATTCGCGCGACGTTTGACGAACGATGAATATCGTCCACGAAATAATAACAAATAACGTCATCGGCTTAACGCAGTATTAACCGGTCATTGCGTTTACGTCAGCTGAATAGAGTCCGGTTGGAAAAAGTCTGCGCCCGGTGATAACGTAATTTTGGTTTGGTCGATCGCGTAGAAAGGGAGGATTTTTTCGTTTTAGTGCGGAGGGACGGTAAAAGGGCCAACGTTACGGTTAATAATGGGCAGCCTTGGAATTCACCGCGCAGGAAATTGATACATTTCCCCCGTTTATGAGACACGAGTAAAACAGCGCCGGGGTTATGGCGGGTGTTCGTGGATTATGGGAGACAGCGGTACGATTTAATAGCGCAACCCATTCCCATTTCACCGGGGGCCGGCCAACAATAAACATATTAACGGTTCCGTTACCGCCGCCGCCGCGATTAACAACGTATATTTTCGACAAAAGGCCACGGTTTAGCGCAACCCTTCTATTCTCTCTGTCTTTCTCTCCGTGCAACGTATTCCGCGGATAAAGCTTCGAGGGCTGAATAAAACGAATGATAATGGCAACGATACGCTCGAACCAGTGTTTCAGTATGAGAGCCTGTGGATTTCGAGTGTTCGCCACCAGTTCCGCCACTCGACAGAGAAAATAATTGTGCTACGGAACTCGTTCTCCATGGGGGAAAGACTGTGGCACACCGGCCGGATCGTATCCGCGGAATATAGGGCCCGTCTAGAGCATTAATTAATCAAAACATGCAGCGGCGATTCAGCCCCAAAAGGATCGCGACAAAACGACCGGTAGCGACTGACGATCGTTCGACACGCGAACGCACACGGGCCCGGCCAATTAATTCCACTTAATCGTCGATAAACTTTATTGGCGCCCACTTGCTCCGATATTTTAAGCTTCGCTCACAATCTTAAGCATTAGACTGCGAAACTTGCCGCACGTCACAAACCAATGAATACACGCTGCTAGTATCTCCATCCGTTTGTGAAACTTCAATGTACGTAGACTCCTGATTTTATGTACGTAAAACAATAAAGATAAAGATACTAGAATATGTTTGATACACTAGTATGTAGTAAAAACTTAATAATCACTCTTAAAACATAGTGCAACATATAGGGGTACGTTTGTTTAAAAAGCTACTGTTTTATTAGAACATGATTTGTGGCATATTGAGGAGGGAATTACATACAAAAATAAATATAAAGATATTTTTACACATCATTCATCTACACATCTATTTTAATGGTAAAATGTTTTACATTATACGTATGAAATTTTGTAACATATTTTTGTGTTCCTGATACATTAAACACACTTCAATTTTTAACACTAAACCTACCACGGTCAAATGACCGGTTTTATATTTTCCAATTATTGGAATTATAAAAATCCAATTATGGAAAATAATGGAATTTGTCCAGGTATCTATTAATCTATTATATTGAAAATTACAGACAATCTCAATAAATTTAGTATTACGTTAGTTTAGTGTTAAGGCCTCAAAGGGAGCATCAAACTGTGTCAACTTTGATGATCATTATCTCAGTAACCAGTCAACATATTCAAAAATATTCAAACTGCATTCGATGCACAGATACATATACAGGGTGTCCCAAAATTCCTTCAACTCCGTGAAATGGACGGTTCCTGAGGTGATTTGAAGCGACCTTTTCCTTTTCCAAAATATCAGCCGCTGCTTTGTTTAAGAATTATTAACGAAAAACACGTACCAATCAGAGCGCGACCTAGACGCGTGTCTGTAAAAATAGTCCGGCGCACCAGCAGAGCCGAAATACGAAGAAAGTCGTCCCGACCCATCGTGGTAAACCTCTGGCGACTGACGTCACGACCTCCATATCAACACGGACTGACCTCGCGTATTTGACCGCACATCCCAAATTGTACAATGAAAATCATCGGTATACCATCACGGTATATATCGAAAATTACTGTACGATTTAGACCATTGTTTTGATGCCTACTACGTCACGATGTATTGAGCAACATAGACGGATTGCTGCGCGTATCTGTTACGACGAAAGTCCACGTATCAATGATTTACAGACCCAGGCGACTGCTGGCGCGCCGGACCGTCTTTGCCAACACGCATCTAGGTCGCCCTCTGATTGGTCCGTGTTTTTCGTTAATAACTCCTAAACGAAGTAAATACTACAAAACTGTTTCAGTATAAACTTTTTTAAGACAAACTTTTCCTAGCACGACAAACATCCTCCAATTGTTAAGACATCATGGAACACGAAATTCCATATCAGGTTTGGCGAACGATATCTCAGTGACCAATAAATATATTCCAAAAATTCAAGCTGCATTCGATGCTCCGATGTATACACAGCAATCTTGCTGCAGTAACAATTCGATTCGTAAATTGAATTACGATCGGGATCTCGAGAGAACGCATTACCGCGCGAGGTCCGTCAGCGAGGATCAACGACAACATCGCGGCCATTCGGGTCGCTGTGAACGTGGCTTAATGGGATGCATAAAGAGCGATGAAGCAGAAGGAAGAGCGGTGACTCGACACGTGCCACCCACGGTGAATTACAATATTCACGATCGAGGATCCAGCGGCGACACGATCACCGGGTCCCCGGTAGTTGAGCGCGAGCGGCCCGAGATCGGAATTCTTGATCAGCCCGGAGGATCGCCGACACCAGGAAACCATTCGTCCCGCCGAATCGATGCTCTCTCTCCTTACTCTCTCTCTCTTTACTCTCTCCCTCTCTCTCTCTCTCTCTCTCTCTCTCACTCTCTCTTCGTTCTGACTATCTCACGCGAAATCTAGCCGGCCAATCGACCGGATCGTCGTAGATCGCGAGACGAACCGGGTGGCAATAGCCGGCCATCCTCGGATAAGAGATGCTCCGCTTCTGTATTCGGCGAAAGCCGACGAGATACGAAGCCGTTCACCGTTAAAAGGATCCCCTAACTACGTTCTGCGTAAACAGACCACATAAACCATGCCGGAATTTATGGCCGCCGGGGATAGAGCATCGCGTTTATCGCTTTGATTTACACGGAGCTGCCATCTTCGTGGAAAAATCGAACGGCTAGGAAGCTTTGCGTTTTAGAACTGTGTGGAATCAATTTGATCGATGAAACATTGATAGATGTAGGATCGATGGGACAGAGATTCTGTGAAACTTTGTGTTCTTGTAATAAGGTTAACACGTTGACTGCCACGATGGTCACTGGTGATCGACGCTATCGACTTGCTTAAAAGCAATTTCACATTAAAATTGTTGGCATTGAATATTAATTTATTCGTTCTGAAATTAACTAAATTATAGTGCAAGGAGCAAATTTCATTATCGAGCGAATGTTTGGAGAGTTTGCAAGGGTTCAAGTGGTATGAGAGTGAATAAAAATGCTTTTGATAATGTATTTCTGGCAGATTGTACATTGTTGATAGGGAGCATGGACACTATGGTGGATCTTATTTTTCGACCAAAAAATGTTGAGCACGCCCCCCCCCCCAATATTGTTCCATGTCATGAAAAAATAATATATCCAAAATTTTAGATCAATCGGACGTCGGGAAGGCGTGCCTAATCGAGCGCGAAGTTTTGAAATAGAAGTAACTGCGCGCTCAATGTGATGAGTACATATACTGAAAATTCAAGTTAAATATTTTAAACCTCCAAAAATATTATAATTCCTTACATGCACTCAAGTACAAGTGCAGTTTGTACGAATTAAGATTATTTACCATAAATTAGCCTGTCTAATTTCATATTATTTAGCCTGTTAAAAACATTATGCTCTTATATATCGAACGTTAATTGATCTCCTTTTTAAATTAGTATAAGAATACAAGTAAAAGAATTGGTACTTTCAATAAAATACATAAAATTTAGCATAAATATTTATAAAAATATGATAATTAGTTAATTGTTATACACTTAACTCTCTATTTAGAGTATACATAGTTATATAGTTAGTCACGGTCATAGGTTAAGTCTAGGTATAAGATAGTATATAAGTTAGAAGTAAGACTAAAGGTGTATGGGCGGCGAGATGAAAAGAGGAGTTGTGTAAGAGTTTTGTAAGAATTTGTAACCTCAAGGGGATCAAATAAAGTTATATATATATATATATATATATATATATATATATATATATATATATATAGTTAATTGTTATATTGAAAATATTACATTTTGGTACGAATATAATCAATATTTTGACACAAGAAGAACATTTAGTCATAATAAAAAGTCTTTCCTTCAAATATTCCCATTCCTACAATATTTCATGTTTTTCGCAACTTCAACGTCAATGAGTCACGCCTTCCCCTTATCCGATCAACTTCAACTTTTGCAGGAATTATTTTCTTACCCAATAGCACAATTTTGGGGGGAGGCGTGAAAAAAATCTCGCATAAAAAATTTCACTAACAAGTATAGCTAAGGTCCACCCTGATGGACACTTAGAAAACTGTATGCCTTTGTAGAATAAGTAAACGAGCGATTAGGATGTAGTATTCAAATGTTGGAGCAATAAAGCAGTAAATTAATGAATTTAATTCGTAGTAGAAGTAGAAGGATGGAAGAGTCTGTATCCTGTAGTGTCACGGCGTATTATGGAAATTATGGAGATTTTTCTCAACAGTGTATTCCCGGACATGGTTGCCGAAGAAATTCGGGGTTCGCTCAGCTCCCAGGATTAAAATATGAGGTGCAGGCAAAGTGTTAATGATCATGGCATACGATACGATCAATCGTCCATCATATCCGCTCACGTTCCGCGGCTTTACTCGCCGCGCCAGCTCGAAAAGGCAGCGCCCGCGGCGACAGCGCGGGAACCGCTCGGCCGTCTGATAAATTTACGTCCGATGAGTTTAAAACGCATTAGCGAGCAATAAATTTCATCTTCGGCCGGTATACGAGGCCTGTATGTGGGTACATATAGTTCTGCATCGTTCCGTGTCGAACTTCTACGGAGCCGATAACTAAAAACATGACGCGTCGCGTCGCAGCGATTAACGTTTCGATTTACTGGCTTCGAATCGCAGAACATAAATCGACGATCCTCAAATTAGACGAATAGATCGTAATCCTCAAAACCGAACTGTTGCTTTAAACACTATATGCCATCGGGAGCCCTATCATTAAATTCTCTAAGGACTGTCCATCATTGGAAACCCTACCTCTCGATTCTCCAGCGTTAACCACAATCGAGAGCCCTGTGTTTTGATTCTCCATGAATTGTACATAATTGCAGCCCTATTTTTATCTAAATGTTTTGTTGAATGATATGATAGGAGCGGAGTTCCTTTTATTAATGAAAACACAGTGAAATAAGTTCCTTTTAAACAACTTAAACTTTATTAAAAACAGTATAGAACTTATTCTATATTTATTAAAAACAATAGAAACTAGACCAGGTAATATTCGGACACTCTTAAAAAGACGATAACTTTTTTAATATTCGACCATACAACTTGGATTTTTTTGAGAAGTTAGAACAATCGGCTGTGTTACGTAACGTGAAAAGAATTTTGTAGTATTTGAAATGGAACGTGTTTTTGAGGGTAAGTACTTCTAATTTTTACACTGTTTTGATTCTTATGTTCATTTTTTTAGAGTAGACTTAGTAGAAGAAATTGCAATGCTCTTCGTTAATTAGGGTTTAAAAAAATACTCCTCAAAACTCCTCCATGATTTTTATTGGAAAATATGCATATATGTATCCTGCAAAGGATTACACAAGAACTAGCAGCCCCTAGCTGCCCGAAAATTTTAAAACAATCGTTTTCAGATTTTGAGCGATCTATCACCGATAGATCTATCTTTGATATATGGATTTCAAGCAACCTTGAATAAAAGAAAACTAAGGTTTTTACTTTCATAAATACAAACAAGGATTTATAAACAATATTATTATTTATGTCAGATCCGTTAATATCAAACAATAGAAAAACTGTAACATCCCAGTATAAAACTGATGACATAAATATCGATGAATTTTTTGTTATGAAAGAAACGACAACCAGCGACGAATATAATCTGCCTGTCGATGATATTGAAGGTATACTTTGCTGAGAAAACGATACTACATGAATCGATGAAGAATAGATTCTTGCTGCAAAAATATTTTGTTAAATTTATAATTTTACTATCTATTTTGTAAATATTTATTTGAAAAACACTCAAAATATAATAATTAGTTAACATGTATGTAAATAACTTATTTGAACTGCAATTATGATTTTTGTCCCGAAATCCCATTCACTCAACGCACTGTGCCATTCTTCTGCCGATCGTCATTTCCATGCCTTGTATCAGCAGATACAACATACAACACCGCAACAATTCTTGGATCCTGAATTTTTTTCCAGTACTGTTTTACTTCAACATATTCGATTCTGCATACGGTTCACATCATTCCAGTTCTATTTTCAAGCTCTCTAAGCACTATCCTTCATCGAAAGCCTTATTGTCCGATCCTCTAATTACTATACACTACTGTCAGCTCTATTGTTACAATCTCTAAGCTCCATATACAATCAACAGCTCCTCCTTTCGATTCCTTAAGCCGTAACCGTTAAAAACCGCGTCACAAAAGCGAGACCAGAGTCAATCTCCAGCGCGCAGCGCGGGCGTAAGAAAGGGGATGATTCAGGCGGTTAATGTGAGTCCGCGGCCGGTCTCTCGCCGATCCTCGTAAATCGATAAGCCCGCGGCGTTAAACAGCGAGGGAGACGGGGAAACTTAGTTTCAGCCACGGTCGCGTTCGAGCCGAGCGAGCCGGAGATTTACCATAGAACGCTCGCGATAATTTTATTTCGTCGGCCGTGTAAGCCGTTCGGCGTATCCATCGCGTGCGTGTAAACCGCGTGTGTATCGCGGCCGGCTAACATATAATATGCACCGCGGACACGTGCATCCTCCTCGTGTCCGACCACGCCGTGAACACCCTCGTGTGTGCACCGGAATGAACGGAGAGATACTGGGAACGCTGAAGAACAACGTGCTGAGAGAGACAGGGAGCGTCTACAGAATCCTTTTCCATTTTTCATTGGAAATTTAGCAAATTTTTGTGAGCGTTGTTGAAAATTGTTGAAACGATTTTTGCAGCTAGTATCAAGGTCCGATTAACTCTCAGGAGCATATAGTGAAATTGTCTGGGAATGGTGTCAGAAATTGTTGAAGCCACTAGGACCTTTGATAGACCAATTATTGTTCACGCGAAGATACCATTGTTCATGAAACCAGCCAGGTTTGCTTGTAATCGTCGAGGTAGTACTGTAGTCTAGGAAATTAGCCAGGTTAGCTCGCGACCATCAAAGTTCTTTAGTAGTTCATGAAACTAGCCAGGCTTGCTACAAGTATCGAGGTACTACAATAGTTTCTGAGACTAACCATGTTCACTTACAACTAACGAGGTGTTACAGCAGTTTGTAGGTCCAACTGGATTCATTTACAACTATTAAAGCGCTACTGTAATTTCATGAAACTGATGAACAGTGTGGCGAACGATGAAAATAATCGTGTGAAATATGTGCGATACTTAAAAATCTTTAAAGTTTATGTAAGTGCCAAGAAATTACCAGAAACATGCATATTCCTTCTGAATCGTTAACATTCAACAAATCAAATGGTCCAAAGTGAATTGTCGATATAAACTCAAAATATTTCATAAAGAACAGGTAACACTTAAAAAAACAGTTTGTAGGTCCAACTAGATTAATTTACAACTATTAAAGCGCTAGTGTAGTTTCATGAAACTGATCAACAGTGTGACAAACGAAGAAAATAATCGTGTGAAATGTGCGATTCTTAAAAATCTTTAAAGTTTATGTAAGTGTAAGTAAGACAAATGGTCCAAAGTGAATTGTCGAATTGAACTCAAAATATTTCATAAAGAACAGGTAACACTTTTAAAAAAGGAGCCCCGCAAATCCAATTATGCGGAGAAATTAAACTCGACGCTACATCAACCAGCACGACCAAAAGGAACCTGACGAACTAGTGAAAAAATGGCGACCCGCAGGGAACGAAGTGGAAAAGGAGAATGGAGGACTCGCATCATAGGATTGAGATACAGAAACAAAGGGAATGGGTGGAAAGCGGAGGTCGCAGAAAACGAAAAGCAGAAATCCCGCGTACGTCGAAGGGCCTATGGGGACGGGGGGTTAAGGGAGATGTAGGGGATGTTTGCGGGGGTGAGAGGCAAGAGAAGGGTCGAGTTAACAGCGTGTATTTAAGAACGTTCGCGTTACTCGGCTTTTAGCTGGCGCGTTTAAGGAGAACGCATACGTTCTGCGTACGAGCGAGGGCGAGCCTGTGATTAGGGCCCCGGTTGGGCCCTCGGGGCCTTATAACCGCCCACTACAACACGAATGGAGGGGGTTCAGGGACGGGAGAGAGGGCCCGACGGCTTTCAGACTTACCCGCGAGACCGCGTGGGAACGTATCGGCTCGTCTATCATCTCAAAGTTAGCCCCCGCTCGAAACCAGAGATCAAATCGGTATTGCAATCACCCGTAAAATGTACTCCATAAGTCCAGTTTCATAGCATAAACCCCGCACCAATGGAGGTTGGAGATATTCAGCAATGTCTAGCACTAACCCTGTCAACCATAACCCCTTGGATTAGTTTCGTGATGTTTTATTAGCCGCATAATGATTATAGATTAGCCGCATAATTTTGTGATATTTTACTGTGAATGACATTGCTGTCTTAAAAAAAATATTTAAAAAAGGCTCAATTTCTGAAAAAGAACATAACCTGTATCATAAACCGATATACATATGTAATGGATGATTAAATTACTTTAGCCACATGCAGAAATTTACGAGTTTACATTAAAACAATCAATTTTCAAATGAAAGTCCATCTATACTGAGTAATAATAATTATTATTATTTTCTGAAATCAATTCTTTAGCGTCACATCGACCACTGGTATGAGTTATTAGCGACCTAATATCCTGACTCACAGTATGTGATATAATTTAATATGCTTTAGGTAACATACCCAATTTTGAATCCATTGGGTGTCTTTAAAGTTATCGCTTAAGTGATTCCTTTATTGAAATTATTATTTTTCTATGAAATACTGCTGTGTCCAAACTGCATACATTTAACAACATTGCCGCTAACGTTATCCATCGCAAGGACAATAAATTAATTTTTCACACTGTCATTCTAATAATCAGGAGATCCATTGTACATCAAAAAACGTGGTAAAATGATACTGAACACTCTACCTACAGGAATCCTCTTAATTTTCAGTAGTTGTTCTATGTATATAAAAATTAATCTTAGCAATTTTCTTTCACAATATAATCTGAAACTCTTAGATGACGTTACTGGAGATCGACTCGTTGGTTCTTTTAACCATGGACCATTCAGTGTTAAAAATTATAAGATAATCACACGCAGGCGTCTTACAAAAATGCCCGGAGCTTCAAAGTTGAAATATGAAGTGTGTCCAAGGATGTGGACACTGTATATTGGTTTTCGAGGAATCCCAGTTACCCTGGACTGATCGCCGAGTACACAGGGTGATTATAAAGTACTTATCGCTCGTGGATCGTGTTACGAGGCCATTCGATCGGATTTGCGCCGACACCTCCGCCCTCTTCTCCATCCTTTTTCGCTCTCCCCCCGGCTCCATTGTCGTCGGAGCGGTATTATCCGCTTCGGATCCAATGAAATTGTAGCTTTCATCCCCCGAGCGCGATTCCAGGGCTGCGTCCTCCGCGATCCGCGAACCGTGAATCAAGAAACGGAGATTATCGTATCGATTTCCGCGACCGAGACCTGTTCCATGGTGCCTGGCTGTGGGATCAACTATAGAGAAACGAAGGGATGCTATGGGACAAAAGGAATCCCCTTTTAACATAGACAGCAAGCAAAGTCACGGGTCTACTAATAGCAAATGCAGAAAATTGTTATATCGCACAAAGATCCACAGTCCAGTGATGAGAAACGATTTGTGGAATTATAAATGATAAATAGCACGCGGTGGTGAATTAAGTTGCCTCGATTTAGTCGGTTCGATGACAAATCGAGCAAAGAAGATCTATTAATGGGACCTGTTTTTTCGCAGGGAACGATCCAATGAATGCAAGAGAGCGAGCAGTTTCAGCGATGAGTAATTTCGACGCTTTATCCGCGTTAGCTTGCGCGTGTATTAAAACCTTCCGCTCCGCGAACCGAGCTTCGCGAGTGGCAAGGGGTAGATCCGCGAATTCGTACGGCGCGCAAGCGAAAGGAGGAAAACTCCAACCGGAAATGAAGCGTTATCTCGCGCCAGCTGCTGTTTGCCACGCGCTTTTCCTGAGCCCTGGTTAACGATATCGTCTTACGAGAGATAATGCACTGTTCCGCTGTGTGTCTGGCGCATCGATCGCTTTAATGTTTAATTATTACTGTAACTTCGGTTTCGCTGGAGAATACTTCAGGTGGTATTATCAGTGGTGCGCTTAATCCATTCAGTTTATTCCATTCAATCCAATTGGATCCTCCCAATGCCTTCATGGCACTTGGAAACTTTAGTGTTTATGGTAACACGCATCGATGACGTCTATACTGCATTGTTACTATAAGGAATTTTTCGTCAATTTTTTGTCTATCTTTAACCATCGGACCATTCTCACAACTATAATTAATAATGTTCAGGACCAGTCGCTGCTTTATTTATCAATTTTTGAAAACATATTTTTGGAGGTAGTTCTTGTAGATTTGTTATCTTTCTTTTGCCTCTAATGTAACAGTCGTTAATTTAATCGTTAGAAACTGACTAATTAAATGACTTCTAAAAAAATCACTTCTAGTATAGTTCAAGAAGTAATTTTTATGATAAACTTTAATTCCGCAGGTTTCATTACAATGATTCAGTTACTTTGATTCTGTGGGATTTTTCGGGGGGTGTTAATTGGTGAAGTAAAAATTTGAGATTGTACAGACTTCCATAAAATTAAGCTCTCACAAGAAAAGATTGTCTTGTACCCTAAATTTCATGGTTAGCTAATTTTCCATGGGATTCTCAGGCTTCTGGGAGTAATCGTACAATTTGGATCGCGAAAGACAGAGAGAGAGAGAAAGGCAAAGGGATCGAGAGGAAAGGCAAAGGGATCCGGAGAAGGCGGCGGTTCTCACGATCGATGGATCGCCGCCACGACTCGTTTCCCCGGTTTCCGGCGAGGCCTTTTGGAAACCTTTCCGTGACCCACGGTCCGGTCTCTCTCTGGCGTGGTTTCTGCGAGGGGGATGCTAAGTAATAGCACCGTAACATCAGCACGTCATCATCGACGCCATCGTGTGTACAACCCAGGACCCGGCACTTTGCCCGCCGACTCACGCACACCGAACCCACTTTCGCCCCCTCCTCACCTGCCTTCACCTGCCCGTTTCGCTTGATTATACACGTACGCGGCCGCGTTTCGTTCCGCGGGCCTTATTTTGCTCTCGCATGGCCGGCAATTTCACATAGACCCGGATTTCGAGAACCATAGACTGGCATCTTGTCTGAACTTCGATCCCGACACTCGAAAGCAGGAACTCCGTACTGCAATTCTTATTCCTGGATCTTTGTGCAAAACAAACATGTTTTAATTCTTTTCATAAAAAAAATAACGAGGTTCATCCCTCAAGGAACTAATGACATTTTTATCTATCCCTTGTTTTGTGTCATCGACGCAGTCATTTTCGGACATCTACACAATTCATCCCTTCTAATATCGAGCCAGACTAGCGATGATGATTTTGAACACAATCCACTATAATAAATATATATATATATATCTTTAATGGAGTGCGGAGTTTATACATTCATGATAAAAGAATGGGGTAAATAAAGCAATGGGCAAATTAAAAGAATTTAAATATATCAACGTGGTAGTTCCAGCAAATTAAAATCATTTAAAAAAAGCATAAAACTTCTAATTGGCTGCTTTTTCGTACAATTTGTACAAACAATTTTTATTTTGCATAAAGATCCACTGTCTAATCTGAAAATAAGGGATTAATCTCACAATGTAGAATAAAGGTAGTAGGGTTGTAAGTTTTCCCCAAGAACAACAATCCCCTAATCGATCGAATTCGGTCCTCACCAGCCAACGTCCGCCTGTTCAGTTTCCATTGCAGTTTCGCGTTCCTCGATTCGCACAATCAATACTCCAGTGGATTAAAGTTTTGCGGCCAAAAGAGAACGATTCGTATTCGGCCCGCGACCTTCTTTAAAATCTCAAGGGTGGTTCGTCGCAAAGAAGGACACCCGTTAGATTAGGTCTTCCGCGAGCATGGCAAGGAGGGTGATGGTTCCTCTGGCACCGGGGATCGAGCGGGTGGCAAAAAAGCTTAATTAAAATTCCAGGCTCGGTAAGTCTGTTCGCGTCGAGGAAAAGCGATGTGCCTGCTTCAACCCCCGTGTTTCCAACCCCGTCGCGCGACGTCTCGAGAAAACGCAGGAATAAATAAGCGGCCGTGCACTCGGAATATTTCAAAGGCCGGCCTCTGCTCGCGACGTGGAGCCGCGCCGAGCTGAGCAGAGCGTTGCAGAGCGTTGCAAAGCGTCGCAGAGCCGAGCGGAGCGGAGCAGAGCAGAGCAGAGCAGAGCGGGCCGGCTTTTATTCGGCGAAAACGCGCGACGACGACGACGTTACCCTCGTTCGAGAGCCTTTTCGACCACCCTCGCTCGACGAAGCGGAACGAAGCTTCCTCCTCCGGCCCTCTTTCATTAACTGCACGCGATTCAAACGACCGTGAATCCACCCACGCCTTCCTCGCACTCCCTCAAACCCCATGTCACTCCTTTGCAGCGTCGCGAGACGTTTTTTCGTTTTTCATCCCCCGAAAACAGCAACCCTCGCTTCTCTGTTTCTCTTCTTAACTCGTGTCGGCAATCGGCTGCCCGATTAGCATAACTTTGTTAACAATCCTCTATGCTATTCTAAAAATATTGTGAAGTCCTGTCCATCGCTTTGATTCTTAACTCCAAGATGAACATCAAGAGGCAAGGATCGCAAAAACTAAAGAATATTCAGGAATCTTGAATAATAAAGTGTACCCATTTACCATTATTCCTTTAACAATTTTCTATGTTATTCTACAATAATCAGAAAACCGCTTTCAATATCCCTATTACTTTGATTGCAGTTACAAGATAAACATTTATGCAAGAAATCTTGAATACTAACGGTTTAAGATGATTTACTTACTTGGTTAATATGATAAGAGTTGATCACCATGACGGCAAAAAAAAATTATTTTTGCATTAGTTTTAAAATTCAGCGTGTGCAGAATGTTTCCTTAAAATAAATTTTTGGAATTCCTAAAAATGGCGAACCTACAGACGACGGAACTTAAAAAATTGTAAAATAAAGAACCTAGTCGTTTGCCAGCGATAAGTTTAGTGTTAGAGGAGGCAAGCAAAGGCTGCCGAAGAAGCAGGATGTCAAAGGAGGAGGACGATCCGGTCCGATCATTGTCGGACAAGGCAGAAGCGTGGGTTCAGCTCGCGCTTGGACACGCGAGCGATCAGAGGCGGGCTTGTAAGATGACACGCCGATTGAGATTTCGTTTTGGTGTGTTCCTCTCCACTCGAGCGGTCCTCTCCCCTCGGCAACAGGTGTTACAGCGGCCACCGGACCGTAAAAAAATAGAAAACCGCTGACCGGACAGGCGACTTTCCCCCACGGACTACAGACCTGAAAAATCCTTTGGACCGATCGGCTAGAAAATATTTTAAGCCGCGCCCGGAATTTATCGCCACCGTCGCGTCGCGTCGCGTCGGAACCGAACTGATGGATAGCGCACAGTGAGAGACAGAGGCAGAGACAGAGAGAGTCAGCGGATATTATTTGAAGGTATCGAGCCAGGGGTGGAGATGACACGCGTTTTGCAGTAGATAAGGACGACACCGCAGCCACGAACATCTGCCCCGGGATTTAAAATGCGAAAGATGGACCACATCTACGTCTCCGTTAATTGTACTTTATTAATCGGTTGATAGAGGATCTGTGTGCAATATCAAAATGGTTTACCAGGAATCGTAGACAGCGGAAGTTTAATAAAAATGCATTTCCTCGTTTGGAACTGCAAGAACTACGGAATTCGTCGGAATAGCTGGTTTTATATTTTTACCAATTTATTCAAATAGTTTAACTATTTTTTAAAGGAGCTTTGATCAACATATTTGTGACATTTTTCTGAATAAAATGAGACCGAACAGTTTGATCTTTTAAGAATACGTAACAAAAAAAATGATACTTAACACTTTACCTACCGGAATCCTCTTAATTTTCAGTAGTTATTCTATATCAAAATGAACCTTAGCAATTTTCTTTCACAATATAATCTGAAACTTTTAGATGACGTTACTGGAAATCGACTTGTTGGTTTTTTTAACCATGGACCATTCAATGTTAAATAATATGAGATAATTGCCAGGGCGAATACGTCACAAAAATTTGATAGTGTTTAAGGGGGGTAAAAAATTGTAATCTGTAATTGTTATGCGGTATTCGGAGGCTCGATTCATTACGGAAAATTGCCGTCGCGTCCCAGACACGCTTCCTTTTTCAGGTTGGCAACCGGGGCGATCAGCAATTTACCACTTTTTTGCGGAGTTTAACATTTATTCGCGGGGAAACCGAGGAGCAGCCCCAACAATGCAAGCTGCCGCGCGCACGTTAATCTCCGGTATTATTAACAGCACTCGATCAACTTAACAAATTTTCTGCGAACCGCGTGCCCCGGACGAAGCTGGAGGAATAATCTCGTCGTAACAGATGGCCGCAATGATTTATGTCTCCCTGTTTCCGATCACCGGCACACGTAGTAATTGACTTAATCCTCTTCGGCCGCGTTCCAAGGCCGTCGCGACGGTTTTTAACCGGGAACCGAGCGTTGCGAATCCGTGAATGTTCGCCATTCGAACAAACTCTGTATTCCGTTAAAAGCGTCGATGTTTCGTCAGAATTCTATTACACTTTACAAAATTAACTTATTGGGTGTTCAAATTAATTCTTAGCCCCCTCTTCATCTTCTTCATCTTTTGCGAGCGAGGATTTTTGAGAATGTTGACCACTAAAACTGTTTACAGTCGACTACTTTATTAAGCCATGACCACACTGAAGCAACGTCGAGCAATTTCTTTGTCTCCTTTTTTTACTGAAACAAATGGAGACAAAAAGTTGCTTGACGTTGGTTCAGTATGGACAGAGCTTAACAATAAAGAGAATACATTTATACAGGCTTTTCACGAATTTTACTAATTGCAAGTACGAAACAAGGTGTTAACAACAAAGCCGCTTTTTCTAGATACGAAGCAAGGGATTAACAACAAAGCTGCTCATTCTAGGTGCGAAATAAGTGGTTAACTATAAAGCTGCTCTTTCCGGGTATGAAAGAAGAGTTTAACAACAATGCTATTCTTTCTAGGTAAGAAGTAGTGATCCTCCTCTGCATTTGACGATTGTTCCTCGGTCACAAAAGGATGGGGGAGCAGTCGAGAAGATGTACCACAGCCTCGAACGAAGCGCGAATAATTATTATCGGACGGTCAGTAAATTTCGTAGCCGGCCGGCTACCCGCCGCGAAAACCTGAACGCCGATATAAGGCCCGGCAAATTTTTCGATATATCCCCTCGGCGTTCTCTACTCTCTCTTTCTCTCTCCCCCCCGTTTGGGCCCCCATGGGCCCCATTCTACCTCTGTGCAACCGTGACCCAACGACCCGCGCTCACTCGGTACACGATGTACCATATAATTAGAGGGTCAGGCCAGCGGCGGAGGTCCCTTCCCCCCAAACTCTTGCATCGGACGGTGAAAAAGATCGGGGCCCAGTCCGCGAGATGCATCGCCCCCCTCCCACCACGACCTTCAAACGCAGACCCACAAGGTGCAACCATGATGCAGCCCGGACGCGGTGAAACTCATTTTTCGGCTTTCGACATTTTCGGCCCGAATTTATACGCATTTGTGCTACTTCATTTGGTTAGGACGCTTGGCTGTTAGTCTGGGTTGAGTATATACTACATAGTTGTCTATACATATAGTATTGTAAGATTTTAAATAATTAATTGATTGTTTTTATAAAATATTGGTATTCTTTCTCTAGTCAGGCAAGGCACTACTTTACAATTGCTTCTTTTTAATTGAACCTCCTACAGTATAATAACTAGACTGCCGATGTTTGTGCATTTGTAGTAATCACACATTTTTAAAATACAAGAAAACATGAACGATAACAAACATTAATAACATCTCTACTCTATGCTTGTCATACAAAATCATCTAGTTGATAAATTAAACTTGGTCGTCAACCTGATTTTTATATATCTCTTTCTCATTTTTGCCATAAATGCATACAATCCACAGTCTACATACACCCAGCAAAAACGTAAATTTTGTTCACAATCTTGTGCAAATTAACCGGTGTATAATCAAAAAAAGAATAAACTTGGAAACACACAGAAGTAGTATGTAACAGCCCAAATTTTGATCACTCTGTTTGTATAAAATTTCTTTTTTAATCCGAATGTTTTCACAAAAGAAATATCCTGCAGCTCTCCCACGGCCTCCAAACGCAAACCTAACCGACCCGGTACACGACTGCTCGGGGATCGTCGGGCCAGATCTTTTATCGTTAATTTATCCATCGGAGATTTCACTTAATTCTTTAATGAGCGACCAGCCCCGAGGACGGACCGCGAGACGTGCGCGTGCACCGGCCACGAGGGAAAAAACGACGAAAGTGCAATCTGCGGGCTGCAACGTTGCAACGGTGCAACGCGCCTCCCCGAACCACCCCGACGGCCAATTTCGCGGCGGACCACGACGATAAATCATGATCGAGACTTTTGGCCGGATTTCCCGTTCTGCACACCCGTGCCGATCGAATACGACGGGATTCCGACGCCGAATTCTTCTTTCCAACGTTTTTTCGCCAATTTCTTACCCCGCTGCTTCGAGTGCACTACTCAGAAATGCATATTCCATCAAGTTTGCTAGTCGCTGCTCTAATTATTTTGAGCTTTCTCTTTTAACTTTAGCTTATACGATTATTCTACTGATTTTCAAAACTTTTCTGATAAAATTTGATTCATTTTCTAACATTTCTAGCTTTTCTGACAAAATTTTGCTAATTTTCTAACATTTCTAATAAACCTCTGCTATTTTCCTAACATTTCTAATAAACCTCTGCTACTTTTCTAACATGTCTAATAAACCTCTGCTATTTTTCTATTTTTTCTAACATTTCTGCTAAAATTCTACTACTTTTCTAACGTTTCTGCTGAATTTCTGTTAATTTCATTCGTGAAATTCTTTAAATCTTCCCATTGTTATTAAACTTTCCCTGATTTTTGGTTTCCTATGTGAATCTGTGACATTTTTGGTAAAACGAGATTAGTGTACTACCTAATCCTGAACTTGACATGTACAGAAATACTACCATTATAGTCATGATAGAATAGTGCGGAACCATTCAAGTATGCAGATATGTTAATATATACAGAGATGATATCTAACTTCATCATTGCATATCTTACGATCGAGGTCGTTTGAGGCGACATTTTCCTTTTCGAAAATGTCCACCGTGGCTTCGTTTAGGAGGTATTAACGAAAAACACGGACCAATCAGAGCGCGACCTAGACGCGTGTTGGTAGAGATGGTCGACCGCGCCAGCAGTCGTCTGGGTCTGTAAATCCTTGATACGAGTACAGTAATTTTCGATATACAGTGATGGGTCGGGACGATTTTCATTGTATTTGGGATGCGCGGTCAAATACGCGAGGTCGGTCCGTGTTGATATGGAGGTCATGAGGTCATTCGCCAGACTTTTAAGACGATGGATTTCGTCGTATTTCGGCTGTGCTCGCGCGCCGGACCATCTTTGCCAATACGCGTCTAGGTCGCGCTCTGACTGTTCCGTGTTTTTCGTTAACAACTCCTAAACGAAGCGACGACGGACATTTTCGAAAACGAAAATGTCGCTTCAAATTACTTCAGGAACCGGCCATTTCAGGAAGTTGAAGGAATTTTGGGACACCCTGTATAAAGATCTTCAGGTTCACCTGAGCAGTTGTTTATGACTTTTATTATTCTTATTAACACATTTCGAAAGATACTTTACCTAGTCTCACTGATTTACTTATTGCAGCCAATTAAACATCCTCCAATGAAGATCGTGAAGAAGTTGATTCACCAGGAACCAATTGTAAGAATGAAACAAAATAAATTGAGCAACAATGCCACAAAATAACTCAACATATAAAATAGAAGAACAATTCGCCAAGAATGCCACAAAATAACTCGAACAAAACGTAAAAGAAAATTTTAAATACTACACAAGGTATACGGTAATTACTGCGTCGTGTTGCTTAGCGTTGCTCAATTTCGTGAAATATGAACCTAAATCCCTTTTCCCCCAGGAAATCACTATCACTCCAACATATCTAAGATAGCCGATTACCCAAAACATTCCTACCAAAGTGGCAACTCGCCGCAGCAGGGCAAACGCTTTTACGATCTAAATAATTCAAACGATCAGGTTTCAAGTTCCACACAGCCGTAACTTCGATGGGACTTTCTATTTCCAGGAAGAGACAAGAGACGAGGTTCAAGACACGGCGGGATTAATTAAACTCGACGTCGAAACAGTTCTTTATCCCCTGGCTTCCTTATCCAGGCTCAGGATCTACGTGATCGAGCACCGAAAATCGTGGCTGGGCGTTATTCTTTATGAGGCTGTCCGGGTTCCTCCGCGCGTGGAATTCCTAGGGACTTGGTCCTCTCTAGAGTTTAGAAAATCCTACTACTGGAAGCCCAATAAAAAACTTTTACGTACCGGACTTTTCGTTGCTGAAGACTCCCCCTAGAGGGCCTTCTTTAACCCTCGATCACTAACAATAAGCTGTGCGCAAGTTATGTTACTACTGAGCATTTGTAAAAATTACGACGTCAATTAGAAACAGGATAAATGAAACTAAAAAGCTACGTTTGATATTGACTTTATTAACCCCTTATCCTATCGTCATAGGATAATCTGAATTGTACTATGAATCAGACTTGTGATGAGGATTTTAAATTCCATTATTGTGATAACAAAATAAAATTCCATTTTTCTTGATCCAAAGATGAAATTCTATTTCCATCGACATTTAATCATTAGAGAAAATTATACTATTGTAATTAATATGCAACTACAAACAATATAAATTTTCGTTCTCTTCAAACTGTCAACGACGTAGAAGTGCCAATCATTGTAGATGTAAAAACAATATTACTGTAAGGGGTTAGTTGAAACATTTCGGATAAATGTGATCCACAGCACAAGTGGCTCATCGGATATCGCTCGAGCGCGTCTCGATCGGCATTTTCACGAGAGGCTAGTTATCCAGGTTGAAGGGGTAATGTCCAAGTACATAGCAATTGAATTCGAAATGAAATCAGAACCTAGTTCCCCGTTTATCGGTTACACGATCTGAACGAGCGCTAATTCGACTCGATACTGTTCGACGATCTGCGACGATCTGCGACGATCTGCGACGCTCGGCGACGCTCTGCGACCATCTGCGACCTCAACCGACCCATGTGTGTTCGGTCTAGATAAAAAAGGTTCTGGACACCGATGCAGGAGGCAGGAGACATCCGATCACGCCCGAGGACGTCGTGTGGCGCGACTCTAGACTAATTAAATCTCGATGTTTCACGGTGTCAGCCAGCCGCACCGGACGATCACGATCTGTCGGACGATAAGCCGTGGCCAGAAGGGATTAAGGAAACGCGCTACGATCGGTGTCCCCTTCTCGAGTCTGGAAGCCTCGATACACCTCGAACCAACGTCTTCCATCGGGACAAGCTGCAAAAGTCTCGTGCAGGAAAATAGCGATGGCCTCAAGACGCTGTAGATTGTAAGGAAATGGATAATTGCAATTAGTGTGGCTCCTGTTCGATTTCTTAGTGTTTCGTGAACCACAACACTTTGCAGTTTTGAATAAATTTTTGTGAATCGCAATTAGCTCCTGTTTGACTTCCTAGTCTTTCTTGGATCTCTTTACAACTTGAATAGTTTCTAAAATTTTGTTTAATTGACTGCAAGATCGTGTAGATTGAAAAAGCAAATTGGTAGATTGCAAGTACTGTGGCTCCTGTCTTCTTTGGATGCTACATCAGTCTACAGTTTCTATACTTTGTTGAATTTTGTTCAGTTAGTAGCTGTTTGATTTCATAGTCGCGGAGTTTTCTAGTCTTTCTGATGTTTCGTCTAACTTTGTAATGGTGTATGGAACCAACAAAATTTTTTAGCGAAGCGAGACTTGCACCAGTCGAAAGCGGGTGCTTTTCTGTCTAACTGGAATGTTGGTTCATTGTTGTACGATTTTTTTTTTTAGCTGGGTTATTCAATCTCAAAGCCAAAGTGGTCAGCAAGAATTAAGCCGAGTCAAGAGGATGCTGTTTGCTTCGAAGTTGTGTAACTCGGCTAAAAAAAATCGCACAACAACGAGCCAACGTGCATTTTACACAGAAAGGTAGCCACTTGCTCAGCAATTAAGAAAATGTCCAGATATTGTACTTTTGAGCGGCAGTGTACGTGTAACGCGCCGCGCATCCTTGTCGTACAGGACCAAAGAGGAAAAGGGAAAAGAGGGGAGTCGGGGAGATAGAACCCGAGCGGGAGAAGAGAGACAGCCCCGGTGCCTATTTAGCAGCCCCATATTTACACGCGTTCACGAGCCCGTACGTACTCACGGACCTCTCTTTACCGGCTAATCTCTCATCGTAGATCGCGTCCGGCCGCCGCGCCGCGCCGCGCCGCACGAACCGTACGCTTTTGCTCGCTCGCTTGCTGGCCAGAGAGCTAGCTACCTTGCTCGCTCGCAATTATCGCTGCGAAACCGATATTCGGCTTCAAAGAGTATCGGGGAAAGGTAACATAAGCGGCGGCGGCGGCGAGGAATGGCCTGCGGAATGGAAAACGACGACGCGGCATTCGGACGCTTCGTGGAACTCCGCGATTTAGAAAACGCTTCATAACGATACCTAATGACCATCGTATACGCCTCGCAAAGTGCTCGCTGCACGATATGTAGCTAAGCTTTTTTTGCAATGACAGCTGGTAGTGCCGTTCATTGTGCAACCCTGTTTCTCTTCCTTCATTGGAAAACACCGTAGTCGAGAATAATCTTCAATGAAAATCAGATAGAGAACAGCAAAGTTAGACTTACACCGTGAGAGACTACTTTTCTCCGTGAAATGGA